>JAPSGF010000071.1:3324902-3382688 GCA_035772895.1 Perdix hodgsoniae
TTTTTTTTTTTTTCCACAAAAGAAAGAAAGGAAAAATAAACTACAGATCCTTTTTTCATATATCTTCCTCATCTTGCCACAGCTTGTGGTATAAAAAGCTTATGTACAGCCGTAAATATAACATTTTCCATTTAATAATGTTTTATGTAACCTCTGGTCTTGTGTGTAGAAAATGTCATTTTTAAAAGCTAGTTTATGTATATTTAAGCTTTACAAAGAAAAACTAAGTGCATCCATGTTGTGGCCAATATCATTTATGTAAATCAAAGTCTCATCCAATAATGAGAAAAATGCAACAGCTATGATTGGGACCTTGTTTCCAATTTGAAGCAAGTTCTGCATCAAACTGGAAAGGCAGCTGAGAGTCAGGCTTATGCTGAGAGCACCTGATGCTGACGCTTAAACAATTACAGTTGCAACCATAAGCAAATAGCATTAATTAATTTCATCCTAATGCATACTTTGCAATATCTCATATTGTAATTACCTTGAAGTGGTCAAGATCATCAGATTAAGAGGTAGAGAAGAAAATTTTGTGGATTGTCTAGTAGGGCTGGCTATCAAACTAATTATGAGTCATTAGACTTGTTCTCTTAAGGCTTATGCACAAGATGGTTAACTGAAATTGGGGTAATAAAGTTCATAAAAATCTGTATCAAAGAAAAGGACCTTCAAAGTAGAGATGCAGAAGATTCTATTGAGTACTTCAAATTAGATATAGATTAGTCACAAATCACTGACAGAGTTTAACAAGAAAAAAAAGCAACACCTTGACTATGGAAGCCTCTGTCAATATACAGCTCACTAATGTGCTACATGATCAACATTTCAATATATTCCACCTCACTCATCCAAACCATATCTTGGTTGAACTGATGTGATATGCCTTCACTTTGATACAGCATTCAAACATCATGAAGTACTCCAGCAAATGTGGTGATATGAGAATTTTACTTAATCACTTATTTGGTCATTTTATCTGACTACCACCATTTAAACTTTTTTTCATTTAGACTGCTTACATTTTTTCCTATTAGATAATAGCAACTTTCAAATATGATCTGATCTGAAGATTAATTACTAGGAGATTTCCAGCTGAACTCAGAAAGTGCTAGATGACACTCTTTCTTTAGAATATACTGTCATTTTGGTGGTACCATCAGTCAGAATATATTTTCCCCTCAATTCACCTCAGTCAACTTTCCTATATTTCATTTACTGTCCAGCTGGATGATAAAATGGTTTAGATCTTCTAAAGATGAAGTGACTGTCTCAATTCCTGTAAGCCTGCAGAACAGGGATCACTTGTCATAGAAACTTATATGACATCTTATATGGTTTTTGCTTGAGGAAAAAATAGAGAAACAACACATGTAAGAATCAGATGGCTGCTTAAAGCTCCAGTGTCAGATTAGACTTTTGCGTCCTTAATAGACCTTGCCTAAAAAAGAAGCAAGTAATAAAGAATGTGCTTCAACAAAACATCTGAATGAATATTTCATATAAAATAGTGAGAAGGTCTCATTTAACATAAATGGAATTATTCCTGACAAAAAAGCATTTTTTCAAAGGCTTTGACATTGGTCCAAGTTCCTTCACATTCTTCTTCTATAACTGTAGATTTCCCAGAGTGTTTTCCAAAAGCTTTAACTGAATTCAGACTCACAGAAAGAGTCAATGTGTAATACCAGAATTCTTACAAAAAAAAAAAAGTCACTTTCACATCTACCATATTTGATTTGATAACTTTCATACAGATTTCTCAGATTCTTTGAACACACGTCTAAAATGTTGTGTACTGCACTCTTTGCAGGATAAAATACAAATCATGACAGAGAGAAGAGAAAAGCAAAAGTAAAGCAAATGGAAAGGGGAAGGGGAAGGGAAAGGGAAGAAATCTAATTCAGATATTTGAGAGTCTGCAATTGAAAACCTAATTGCTGATTTAGGCAGTAAATTATCAACTATGTATTTGTTAAGCAAGAGGAGAAGTTCACTCCATCAGAACAGAAAATGTCAGATTGAGATACTGCTAATGCGTGGATGTATGCTTCATCTTATACAAAGAGCAGGAGTCTGGCTGGCTCTGTGCTGAAGCAAAAACAAGCGCTTTTCTCAATGTGAAGACTGTTGTAAATATATCACTAATCCAAACTTCACAATATTAAATAAACTTTCTCCCTGTGCAGGCAATATATTTATTTTAAATGTCACCTGATAGCTTTTTCTGCTAGTCAGGCAATTTTAAAGTGCTTCAGGAATGACAGCTTTCTCTAAGTATAAATTGCTACATCAGTGGGGAATAGTATATGAAGGTAGAATTCCAAAATGAATATAAACAGTCAATCAAACAAACAAATAAATAAAATGTATTTAAGATTAGGAAATAAACAACACCACCTGGATTTGAATTTTTAGACTTTCTCATAAAAGTAAGTATTTAAAATAGATGCAAGCACACTCAGTTTATAGATACGTATGATTTCATACTATTTAAAAACACGATACAGATTTATATTAAGACATAATTTTTAGTACTGTCTTACCTCTTGTCCTCTGTGCATTCTATTTTTCTGAAACATAGTTCAAGAAATAGATCAGATTTATTAGCAAAAAAAGTTACATATTTCTTCTTCTTAGTAGGATGTACATGATAAGGTCTCCCCAAGCCTCCTCTTCTACAGATTAAACAATTCCAATTGCCTCAGCCACTCCCCATGAGATTTGTGCTACAGATTCCCTCACAACTTCATTGCCTTTCTCTGGATACACTCCAGGGCCTTAACGTATTTCTGGTACAGAGGGGCCCAAAACTGAACACAGTACTCAAAGTGTTGCCTCACCAATGCTGAGTACAGAGGGATTTTCCTCACTACTCTTGCAGGCTACACTATTTCTGATACAAATCAGGATGCTACTGGCCTTCTTGGCCATCTGGACTCACTTCTGGCTCATGTTCAGCCAAGTGACAAACAACACCCCCCAGATTCTTTTCTTCTGCATGGTCTTCCAAACAATCTGCCCCAACCCTGTATCATTACACAGGACTGTTGTGACCAAAGTGCAGGACCTGGCACTTGGACTTCTTGTACTTCGACCCACTGGCCTCAGCTCAGCAATCCAGCCTGTCCAGTTCCCTCCATAGGCCTTCCTGCCCTCCCATCTTGGTGTCACCTGCAGACTTACTGAGGGTACACTCAATTCTGTCATCCAGATCATCAATAAAGATATTAAAAGGGCTGGCCCTCATGCTGACCCTTGGGGAACACCACTTGTGACTGGTTGCCAGTTGGGTCTAACTCTACTACCATTACTACTATGGGCCTGGCCCTTCAACCCGTTCTTTATCTAGCAAAGTGTCTATCTGTTCAGGCCATGGGCATTTTCACAGTAGCATTATGAGGAATGGTTATTTACAAACTGTTCAGTAGTTTGAATTCTAGAACTGCTATCTAAGCATAGGTTCTTTTAAATTTGAGGGAGCAGTTTCCTAAAATATATTTTCATGAGGTCTTTCTTCTGGTCTTACAGCTTACAGAAAGGCTTATTCTTTATTTCAGAAGTCAATTAGAATGAAAAGTTTAGACTTATTATTCCTTCACAAAAGGACTTCTCTGTAAAATAAGTGGTATGCCAAACATTCATCTCCATCTTTACCATTCACTTTTGCTACTCAAAGAGTGAAATATGTAAGTAGCAGAGCAACAGAGAGGAAAATAACTTTTATGAAAGGCATCCTCCTGTAAAGTAATGGATAAATGGAGTGGAACTTTTTTTTTTTTTTTTTTCTGTGGTAATTCCAATAAAGTCCGATGATTTAGAACAGGGATGAATTTTCCTCACTCTCTTCCATGCACAGATGAATTTCTTCACCGAGAGCTCTTCTTAGTAACTGAAGGCACAGTCTTACAGCAATGAATTGAATCCATAATAAACTTACTGTAGAGTATCATTGAAATGAAGCGTAATACCTCTCCACACTAGTCTATTATTATGGAGTTGCTTATCTGGAATCATCATGATGAGGCAGAGAGCTAAAAAAAAAAAATCTAATTTTTGCAAGTGGAGAAGAAATCAATGAGGTAGGGCTTTTCATTTGTACTTCCATTGAGGGGTGTCTGACCTTACCTACCACATCTCTAAAGACTCTTAAAAGAAAATAATCACTGCACAATGTAGAAACATTATTGCTTAGTGAGATTGGTAATAATTAAAAGAAAAGACATTCCAAGAACATGCCTTCTATTTACTTATCAATCATTTACTATAGGAAAATGAAAAATAAACAAATAAACAAGGATCTCTTTTGAAGTGAAACAACAAGCTGTGGCAATTAAATCTTTTCATTCTTTCCCTACCCCATTCAAGCTTAGATTTGTGGTTTTTTTTATTCTTGTTTAAATCTATTTCTGTGTCTATTCTTCTATCAGTCTTAATACTCCTTAGTATTAGCATTAGGAATTATTTTTCCTCACATGCTGCAGGCAGTTAGAATGTCCCAGTGCTGTCCAACTGTGCTGAATAGGTATTATCAAGGAAGGAGAGGGGTAGCAAAGAAATAAAGTTATCTCCAACATTCATAAAAGAAGTCAAATATTTAAATAATAAAGAAATGAATAACAGAATATATAAGAAGCGTATAACAGAATAGTGCTTTACACTGAAAAAAAAATAAATAAAAAACGCACAGCTGATGAATGATATGAATGAAAGATATGAAAATAATCCAAATGTAAAAAAGATTATTTGTTCTTACTGAAAAATTATTCAGTAGAGGCATGAGAAAAATCTTTCTGCCACTCTCAGTTACCTTTCAGCTTTCTTCCTTACTTTAGTCTCCATAGAATGCCAATTGGGTGTGGGAAAAGAACCTCCTCTGCAAGACAGTTCAGAGAAGATTTTTACTCACTTTTCTGAGAAAAATTCAGTTGTTAAAAAGCAAAATTAGGTAAGGTTATAAGGAACCTTCCTTTATTATAGTTACGTGATACACAGCTTCATACCCAAACTATCTAAATGCATGTGTATGTGTATATAAATACGTATATGTGTATGCAGCAGTAGGTAGATTTGATGTGAGTGCCACAGTCATATTCTTCTCTCATAGATGATTTCTAGTTTATTCTAGTTTATGTAGCTGGAAAGACATTATGACCTTGAAGATTGTAACTTCCATCAACTGTGCTGGTGCAGTGCATTCTTTGTGCATTCCTTCTTTTCCTCAGTGCAGCAGACAAACACAGTGATCTGTTCTTTGAATAAAGTATCCAAAACCACGGGGGTACACAGATCACCTATTGATACTGTAGGATAACTGTATAATGGAGGACGTATTATATATTACTATTCCAAATTTTTTGCATGCATGAAGCTTTGCCAGGATCATGCCTTTCAGTTGTCTGTTTAGAAGCTCAGATAGGCGAGCATTTAACTGCTCTCAGAGAATGATACATGATTGACTGTTTTGTTCCAGCATAATTTAACCATTTAAATGAGACAAAAAAATAAAATTTATATTATATAGAATTTTGCTGAAACGTGGCCCTTTGAAAACAGGAACTCATTGTAGAAACATCACTGTCAGCTTCCTGAGTTTTGGAACAAATAAAATAAGCATTTTAAGTCAATTTTTAAGTTATTCTAATAATAAAAGTTATTTTATCCTGGTTTCAGAAATACTATCTTTGGACTTACAGGCTTAAAATAAATACTTGTCCAATCATTACAAATCTAACTTAAGCAAAACATATACATATAATTTCCAAGACACTATGGCTGCTATCAGTGAAGTATGTTGGCTGGCATTGCTACAAGATAGACTTACAATCTGCTTTTCTTCAAAGACTGAAAATATGGATAATGATGTATATTAATAATCTTCAACAAGTTTGCTCTCAGACAAAACTTGTCTTTCATTATTTTCATTGTGCTTACATGTTAAAGGCAATGAACAGAATGTAGGAGTTTTTTTAAAGTATACATATGGAATAAACACAATCTCTTGCTATCTTCAACAGGAATTTTTTTAAATAACCAAGAATTTTTCTTCAGCACCAAAACAACAAAGAAAGAAGACAAATCAGAGAAGAAACAGAATTCAATTCATATTTTACTTTCAAATACCAATCATTCTACTTTTTAACAAACGCTTGGATTAAAAGAAAGGAATTAGACTAAGGGTTAATTGATTTGAATTAATTTGGACCATGGAGAAACCTGGGTTCTAGATACTGAATCTCCCTGCAGTGGATAGCTAGTAATCTGTTGTCTTTTTTAATGATGACATCCAGCTTCAGCTTTTGTGATCAAAGCACTAATCAGAAGGAAACAAGGCTGCCTCTGAAAAATAAGTCACAAATCATTTGTGATAACAGATATAACAAACATAAACAGATAGAGAATTAAATGCTATTGGGAAACAAACATAAAACAAAAAGAAATCTTTCAACTCTCTTGTCAGAAATTAGAAATAAACACCTGCAAGTTTTGGTAGTTGTTCCAAACGTACATTTTGATTTCCAGGTGTAATTTTAGAGACACAGAAAGGAATAAAGGATTTTCTGAGTCCTGAAGTCCTGAGGTAAATCTCAGTCTGTCAACAAACTGCTTGGAGTTTTATTGATACAAAATAAATAAATAAATAAATAAATAAAAAGTAGAATTTTAAAAAGCCAGGTCTTCTATCACCGAAAACAAAGCTAGTCAGTGCAGCTGCACAATTTGCAACATATGAAGGTCTATCCAAAAAGTTTCAAATATACGGAATATAAGGAATACTGATAATACATTGATGAAAAACGTTTCAGTGTACAAATTACATCATTAACAACCTTCTCCATGTCCTCATTTCAGCACAACCATATTCTTATCTTAAGTTGTTATTGATTATTCTACTTTATTTTTCCCCAGACAGATTTAAAATATATACATCCTGATGGCTGAGATGCTTTGTTTGGAAATTGGTGCAGGAGACACTTAACCCCCTTCCAATTATATCTTGTGAAACTGATTCTCTGGAGATTTCCAATAAAATGTTCTTTCATTATTACTCAAATTACATCTTCAAGTTTATTGATAATAATGTCGATACAGGTGAGTTTCTAATGCAAATCAGCTTTCACCATCAGGAGTAAGGATTGTAAGAAAACACGCATAAAATATACTGCAGAAATTGTAGAATTCTATTTCTGCAGAATGCTGAGAAAATGGCTATCCTACTGAACACATTGCTGTTATAATATTGGAAAAAAAAATAGGCTTACTTACCCTGAAACACCATTTACAAGCCTAAATGATACAACTTTCAGATGTAACAACAGACTATTAGCTAAACACCAATCTACAAATTCATTTAGAAAATGAACGATAAAAACCAGACTGTGAACTGGATTACAGAAGGTATTTTCACTGTTTGGTCTGATGGAGTCGGGGGATTTGCATTACTTTAGTCCCTGTTCAATCTAGGCACTTGAGGAAAAAGACACATAGAGCAAATACATATAAGATGGTTTCTGAAATTAACTGATTTTCATTACCATCTCATAAACATTGCAGAATACTTGTATGATGTGTTTGAAAGGCTTCCACAATCTGCTCAGCCTGTCCCAGATTCAGAAGGTATTTAAATCATCATTTTTGCTGAAATTAACTTTCGGGTTTAGGGGTTTTAAAATTCTCACTTGACATTTAAGTAGAAATAACCACCTTACAAGGAGGGGAAAATTTGGAACACAATTTTTGAAGAAGAATAGGATAGAAAATTCATACAAAAAATATTTTAGCTACATAGGAATCAAATTGAATTCACTCATTGAAACCAACTTTGTCTAATTTTATTCAAAGAAACAATCTCAATTTCCAAGCATTTAATCTGTGGTAGTAAGGAAATAGAAATAACATTTTATAAAAAAAAAATAAAAATTATTCAACATAAAATTACTTCTTTTTTTTTTTCTTTTTTCTTTTTTTTTTTTTTCTATTCAGACATTATATTAGAAATCTATTATTCACATAACACATTATACTGCCACTTCTTCAAGTAAATTAATTCCACCTTGCTGGAGTAGTTGCAAAAAAAACAAAAACAAACAAATCAGAGATATATTGGTCTCTGATTCAGTTGAAAATTATAGTTCCTCGTTATTTTATAAAATAGCCCTTTTCTATATTATCTGTCTAAGCTAGAAGCTTTATTTTTATTACAAGAATTACAGTGAAGATACTATGCTACCATCCTCTGATCATGTCTACTGTATTCTAATCCAAAATGTGGAGGATGTTTCCGCTCTGCCCCTACAGAAACCCTCACGTTATTTGTTGGCTTTATTGCTGTTGCTGATCAAACACCTCTAGCAATTCCTGGTGGTAAACGGAGTTGCCTGGTCTAAATCCAAACCAGCTCCCTGTTTCCATTAGCTCCAATATTTCTACTCTGTTCTCGCAAATCACCACTTCAGTAAACTGCATCTTCAACAGCAGCTTACAGAGCTGTGTCATTTTGAAGATGCCCAGCACTTGAGCAGCTGACAAGGATGTGTCTAGCTATGGCCCCTTAAGAAAGGCATATACTTCACAGTTCTCTTGGTGGTGTTTCATCTACACTTTTTACAGATGTTAAGAAATAAGGGATAAGACAGAAGAATAAAGTGATATTAAGCTGCTCCCAAGTTATAACTGGGAAAAATCATGAATGAATTTGTTCAGAAAGACGATGCAATACAAAATGTTCAAATGTGACACTTGTATTGCAGAGCAGTCTCCCATGTAATGCTTAAAACTCAAGGATTTCACTGGACACTTTGCATGAACAAATACTGCATGGGAAACAATTGTGACCTCCAAGATGCTGGTGCCTGACAACAGATAGACAATTGTGTTCTTAATGGACCCCTGGGGAATTCTGATTTCCAGTCGGTTAGTGAAAAGCTGTTTAGCTCTAAATTCATCTGGTCATCTGTTTTGTTTTTATTATGGTTAACACATTTTCCTTACAACAAAGGACAATGAAGAATCTCACAGGTGTTTTTTTTTTCTTTTGTTTTTGTATACTGTTCAGTAAGATTCATTATTTTCTTCATTCTAATTTGTAAATGTCATGATTTTTTGTAATTTTGCACTTTTGTAAAGATAGTTGGATAGACAATAAAAGCTCTGAAGCCAGAAAGAACATTTAAAAAGCAACAAAATCAATTTTAAGAATAAGCTGATTTTTCAGAACAGCCTGATCAAGCTACACTATTCACAGAATCACACAGAATCACAGAATAGTCAGGGTTGGAAGGGACCTCAAGGATCACGAATCTCCAACCCCCCTGACACATGCAGGGCCACCAACCTCCCCATTTAATACTAGATAATAATAGACCAGGCTGCCCGGGACCCCATCCAATCTGGCCTTGAACAACCTCTCTGGGCAACTTGTTCCAGCACCTCACCACTCTCTGGAAAGAGCTTCCCCCTGATGTCCAACCTAAATCTTCTCTCCCTCAACTTAAAACTATTTCCTCTTGTCCTGATGTCATCCACCCTTTCAAAGAGTTGATTCCCCTCCTGTTTGTAGGATCACTTAATGTACTGAAAGGTCACCCCACAGCCTTCTTTTCTCCAGGCTGAACAAGCCCAGCTCCCTCAGCCTGTCTTCATAGGAGAGGTGCTCCAGACCCCTGATCATCTTTCTGGCTCTCCTCTGGGCCCTCTCCAACAGCTCTCTGTCTTTCTTGTATTGGGGGCTCCAGACCTGGACACAGTATTCCAGATGGGGTCTCGCAAGGGCAGAGTAGAGAGGGACAATCACCTCTTTGTCCCTGCTGGCCACCCCACTTCTGATGGAGCCCAGGATACCATTTGCCTTCTGAGCTGCAAGGGCACACTGCTGGCTCATGTTAAGCTTTTCATCCATCAGGACCCCCAGATCCTTCTCTGCAGGGCTGCTCTCAAGGACTGCTCCTTCTAGTCTGTATGAATGCCTGGGATTCCTCCAGCCCAAGTGCAAGCCTTGCACTTTGCTGTGGTGAACCTCATTAGGTTCACCCAGGCCCACCTTTCAAGCCTGCTGAGGTTCTTCTGAATGGTATCCCTTCCTTCCACTGTGTCAACTGCACCACTCAGCTTGGTGTTGTCAGCAAACTTGCTGAGGGTGCACTCAATTCCATCATCGATGTCATTGACAAAGGTGCTAAAGAGCACTGGTCCCAAGACAGTCAGACAGACCCCTGGGGGACGCCACTCGTTACTGGCCTCCACCTGGACATTGAACCATTGATGACCACCCTCTGTCTGCGGCCTTTCAACCAATTTCTTATCCATCGAGTGGTCTGCCCATCAAATCCACATCCCTCCAATTTGGAGATAAGGATGTGGTGAGGGACCATGTCAAAGGTCTTGCCACCAGATTGATTAAGCATGACCTTCCCCTGGTGAAGCCAAGCTGGCTTTCTCAGATCACATGATCAGTCCTCATGTGGTCAAGCATGTTGTCCAGGATGTTCCATGATCTTTCCAGGTACAGAGTTGAAACTCACTGGCCTGTAGTTTCCCGGGTCCTCCTTGTTCCCTTTCTTGTAAATGGGAGTGACGTGACCCTTCCTCCAGTCACCCAGAACATCACCTGACAGCCACGACTTTTCAAATATGATGGAGAGCAGCTTGGCAACCACCTCAGCCAGTTCCTTCAGAACCCTGAGATGCACACCATCTGGCCCCATAGACTTGTACACATTCAGTCTCATGAGGTGGTCTCAGACTTGTTCCGCCCTTACAGTGGGGGGGGAATTACCACCCCAGTCCCCACCTAAAGGTTTAGGATGCAGGGCTCAGGGACTTGAGAAATAGTAGAATGCTGGCTGCCAGTGAAGACTGAGGCAAAAAACTCATTCAGTACCTCAGCCTTCTCTTCATCTGTTGAAGCCAGTTCTCCTTTTACATTTACTAAAGGTGGTACACTCACTTTGGCCTATCTCTTCTGGCCAATGTACCTGTAGAAAGTCTTCCTACTGTTTTTCACATCCCTCGCCAAGTTCAGTTCTGCTTGTGCCTTTGTTTTCCTGATCCCACATCTGCAAGTCCGGGCGCCATCTCTGTATTCTTCCCAGGTGACATGCCCTTATTTCCAGAGCTTGTACACACCTTTCTTCGCTCTCAGCATGCCCAGCAGGTCCTTGCCGAGCCATGCCTTTCTTAGGTAAGTGAGTTTCCTACCTCCTCTGCCCACTTTTTTATTCAGACTCCTGAGTTTCAAATTCTTGACATTGGAAACATAAGATTAAAAAGTTGAAACCTTCTTTTACCCTCAGGCCTTTTAATAAGCAGACAGTATCTAGGCACTGGCTGCCTGTCATTTATGTCAGCTCAGAGAGTACAGATGTATCCCAGGCTCTTCATAATTTCCTTAGATTTACCTGCCTTCAGCTTGTTGGAATATTTTCCTAAAGACGAATCAGGAGAAAAGCAGTTTACTTCCATATCCTCCTTGCTAGCTTCTCCCTAACCATATTTTACAATAGTCTCTAGCGGAATTATAGAGGGTTTTAATCTTGTCACTCAAACAGGCACATATATTCCTAAATTCAATAAATAAATTAAGAGGAAAAAAATACAGTTTTCACTTACTCTTACGAAGATCTTTCTTCTCTCCATGGTACTATTTGGCCAACCAGACAGACTGTTGACAGTTGAAATCCTTGCCCCAATTTTCCAGGAAACACATTGTAGAAGATGTCCTTCTATTGAGCACCAATTGTGTCAATAATTTTATCTCTCTTCTCTGATAAATGAGTGTGAATAAATCACCAGGTCTTCAAGAGCACTTTTCCACCTTCCCAAGGAAATCTTGGGCTGGAAAGCTTCCAGGGTATATACTGGGGCATGATCCTTCCTTTCACTGTCTGTTCTTAAAGGAAAATGATCAGTGTCTCAGTGGATCAAGAGATCAAGAGATCACGAAGTGGTTCTAAAACTGCTTTTCAGGATTGGCCTAGAGAATCTGGTTCTGTTATAACCATCTTCACACAAAATAATTCTCAGCCATTCCCGAAGCCAAAATTATAACTCCTCAGAGTATACCCTTTAACTCTCCCATTCTGTTCCAGTATATTTGCTAATATCAATAAATCAGTGTACTTTGGCTAAAATATAAGCTCTTAGTGAATAAAATTTGTTATTCTGTGATAATCAATTTATTTTTCTGCAAAAAAAATTAGTGAGAAAAATCAAATGCAATGAAGGTGGCTAACAAGCTGATTAGCTTCAAGTACCTCTTTTTGTTGACATAATAGGATAATGCTATCATTCAGTTAGCTCAAAAGCATGATACCTGAGTAGTGGCAATGTAATTTGACCTTTCAACTTGGGCTACACAAATGCTTCTTGACCCTTTGTTCCATGCTTTTCTATGTCACTGGCTACATGGTAATATGAACTAAAGAGAAAAAAGACACTGTTTCTTAATCAGACATCATTCCACACAGAAATCAGACCGGGAAAGACATGCAATTGATAAAATAACTAGATTTTCTGCACATTATCCACTAGAGAATTAGATGTTAAAAACACACTGAGCTGATGAACTTACGGTTTCCTGGTTAGTATCCCAATTACATGGATGTGAAAGCATGTATAGCTAAATTTGGGAAACAAACAAAGAAAAAAACAACTGCTTCATGCGTAGGAGCTAAATAAAATTCCTTATGTAAGGGAGAATGCAGTTATAGAATCACAAACATATCTTGAATGTGATTCACAAAATACATAAAGAATACATGAGAAGTGGAAAAGCAGATATGGTCTCATCAGATTGTGCTAAATGCACAGGCTGCAACATGCCTTTTTATAGTGCTATAAAATATTTCAGTGTATTTTAAGAGCTTTATTAATAAAACACCGTTGTGAATGGAAGCAGAAAATACTAAAACATTCAAGGATATAATGTATGGTTTTTAGAAATCATATATTTTAAATACTGTGTGTAAATTGAGTTGAACAGAGAGGTTATTTGATTACCACGACTGCTTGTAAGAAAAATACCTTAATGTCTAAATTTAAGTGTGATTTTAATTTTATGCCTATTTTAAGTGCACATAAAATCATTTGTTGCAAGTGTGTTATTGTTCAGTTCCTTTTTGTATAATCTACTTGTTTTGTAGCCCTGTGTGTTGGTAGATGTAAACATTCATTTAGATTAACTCTGGATAGCCTAGATTGGCTGTGTGAGGCTAGAAGTAACAGACATATTCACTAAACCAATCAAAAGAAACTGGTCAATAATGATACATTGACCAATTTTCATTCTGCTGCAACAACATCAGTTTGGATGATTTTATCTATATCAACCATTTAGTAAAACAGAAAAAAGTAACGTGAAAGGGCATCATTACAGAATCAATTTATTCCTACACTGAAACTAATTTTCTGACAAAATGTTCTGCTTTTCTAAAGCAATTTCAAGATCAACATTCCAGGTTGATTTGTACAAAGTTGAAGTTTTAACAGCATTAAAATCGAGCTTCCTAAAGGTCTCTCTTAAAATACATTTTAAATCTGTTTTTAAGAGAAAAAGTAGAATTGAATTCTCTCCTTTCAAACAGAGAATGTAAAGCACTCACACATAAAATTATTCTTCAAGTTGGAATGCTGAACACTACTACTATCTTTCATCCCTTTGTCATCTATTTTCTCAGGCTGCTTTAATCAGACATTATTTTTTCTAGAGTACTAGGCAAATATGCAAAGGAAATATACAATATTTTATTCCTCATGTCCATGTACAATAGCCTTCCTTTTCTCTTGTAAGAAAGATGTAAATTTTAAAAGATTATATATGTTGCCATTATCATTATTATGTTTTACTTTTTAATGCTGTTTCAGAGGTACAAAGCTGAGCAGACAGTCAAGAATGTTTCTGGAGAATTTGACTTTTCAGTCCCCATGTTTGAACAACTTAGTTCAATTTCCTTAAAAACATAAGAAGGCCCAGAAGAGATCAGATTTTGGCAGCTGAAATGCTGGAATGATGAAAATGGCAACCAGCCTAAAAATTAATTAATTAAGTATAATTAATAGTCATGAGACTTAACTGGAATTAAGAGGAATATGGTCAGAAATCTTCCCTAGTTTTTAAAAGACTGTATGTTATTTGGTAAGAGATGATATTTAAGATACTTTACATTGCCTAAAAATGTTGATTTTTTGTCTTTGTATTCAACATAACATCAGTCTGTGATAAGTATCTCTCACTGTCTTTCAGAAGTGTTTCCCAGAAAAGAGAGGGCAAGCTATTTTATAGACAAACATGTTTTTGCAAAAGCAAACTGTGCAGTATATGTAAAATGCTCTACCACCATAGAGCAGTTTTATGTCCTGATCCCAGCCATTTTGTAGATTTATTGTTGCAGTAAAAAGAATGCTAGTTTTGTCTGTTTTGATTGTCCAAGTTAATATTCTTAACTTATTTCCCAATTTGGGAATTTTTAATATGCTGGCTGACTTTGCTACAGGCTGTCTGAGTGCAGGAACACAACCATATGGAGAAGATTGCAGAACTGAAGCCTAACATGGCATGGCAGAACACAGAAGGAAGTCAACATTCTGGCATCAGAACAGTTGTTCTTCATGTATATCACCTAAGTTTTAGCTATACCTTCTGCTGAATAGATTTTTTCCATCCATCTTTGCTCTCCCAGATCTAACTGAGCTTGGTTTTTGAGGTTACTGTACTTGTTTGATTTCTTTGGCAGAGTATGCAGAACTCAATGAACTACTAAGCTTAAAATGCAGATTGCACTTGCAAACCATAGACATTGCTGTTAGAGATTCATTTTGCTATTCTACTTTACTTTTTGAAAAGTGCATGAATCTGTGTTCTGTGGAAGATTTTGCAGAAATAAACATTTCATTTGATGCTGACTTTTGCAAATGTCCCAAAATTTTCCTCTCTGTTTTTATTTACACTTGTACTTATTCCAACAAACAAATTCCAACAAGCAAATAAACAAATATGCCTTCCTGTTTGTAGCTAGAATATTTGTTCTTCTTTTACAGTGTACACTTTCACTAAATGGGTGCAGTATTTTCTGCCTTCTGTCAGGTGGTGAATGAGATGTTCCATGGACCCTTTAAACAAAGCATCTGTTGCTCAGTTGATTTTGATGAGGTAGAGTTCAAGTGGTTCTTTCAATCCTGCTGTGTATGACTGTAACATTAAAATAAATGATACATTTTTTTTACTCTCAACAATGCAACTTTATTGCCAATATGTCACTTGTTATGGAAACAACAGTCAAACACATTTTTCCCATTGTTCTTTTCCCATCTTCTTCCTCCTTGAACATGAGAGATTAGCAAAACATCGCCTTCTTGTACCTTTTTTCTTTCTGAGGTAAGCAAATAAAAGTCCCTGCTGTTGTCACTACATCAGATTCCCCCATGTTGAATCAATACTTCTCTGCAAGCTTGTCACAGGAGGACAGCAGCAATCTGAATTTAGATTATAGAACTCTCAAGAGAGAGATGTTTCAAAATAAACCATAACAAAACAGAACTGAATGCAACTGCTTCCCGTGGCAGTGGGTGTTTAAAAATATTATTAATCCCCTTTATGATGTAAGACCCTAACAATAAAAAATTAAGAAAAACCTTTTGATGGCAGAAGATAATTCTGTTCACAGATCAGTGGTGCTCCTAGAAAACTACAGTCCATATAGGCAAAGTTCATATTTTCCCCAGTATCAAATTGCCTGGAATTTACATCTGAATTTAAATCCCTGTTGATCTACAAATAACCAGTTACTCTGAGCAGATGACATAAAATAATAGCATATTAGTATTTTCCCCCAGCTAAGAGAGAACCTTTTAGACTGCTGTTGTAGCCTAGACAGCCTTCACTACTCACAAATGGTCTCAGAAGTACCCAGCACTTTTGTAGATGATTAGTGTTAAGCAGCAGGAGAAAAATTGCCAAGAACAAATTAGAGAAACCAAACATGCCCAGAAATGCTGTTCAACCAGCAGATTTACTGACAGTCAAGAGTAGCCTATCCCATCCCCAAAATCTGTATGTTCTCCTGTGACAGAGTAAATATTCACAAATCATGAAACACTCCAGAAAAGTTTTTTTCAGAATTAATTCAGAATTGAATGTAATCTTCTCCTTGCTGCAACTGATTCTTCAACTCAGAACAACATATGTAACACATGGGAATTTCATTAGCAGTGCATTGTCCAGTGCTCTCAGTCTTCAACACACAATGAAGTGTCACATGTAACTCAAGTTCACAAAAACTCAGATTTTAAAAAATATTTTGTATTTCTTACTGTATAAACTCTTTGAGATTCATTGCATGTCACATGGACAGTGTGTACACAAGCAAAAAAGGAATAAGGAAATCTATGAGAATTTCATAAGACCTCAGAAAAAAAGTAATGCTTCTGTGGTTGAAGAAATTTTAAAAGCATTTCATGTACAAATGTTTTCTATGTTAGTTAAAAAAAAACAAACAACCAACTACAACCACCAAAAAAAACAAACAAACACAAAGCAACAACGAAAAACAACTCACAAAGCTGTGAAGACCAGTGCTCATATTTGCTGGAAAGTCAATCTTTCTTTCAGACATCAAGAGATGACCTCTTAAGACCCAAAGATTTATCAAGTCAGCAGTTTATTCCCTTAGGCCACCATCTTCAGCCTCTTCCTCTTCCAGTCACGTCTATTGAAGGACTCTGCAAACCCCCATGAGGAAATGGACTAATCTACTTCTTTCTAAAGGACAGGAATGATGCTTATACTGACTGTGCTCTATGGAATGAGAAAGCTAATAAAGGGAAGGAGACTACATCTATTCGTGAAAGATTCAGTGTGATGTTTGTATTATAAGAGACAGAGTTAGAGTGCTGTAGCTGTCAATCAGAAAAAAATGGTTTTGTTGCTCAGCATCCGCAACCAATAATGAGAAATTCTCAAGGAAATCCATTGACCATTTTATTTTATAAGCCTAAAGTATCTCAGGATTGATAGAGAAATTAAATGACTGTTTGAATGAAAAATAAACTTCAGTGTTTCTTCTGTCGCATGTAATGGTTTAAAGTGGGGAGAAAAAAAGTAGAACACCCATGTTTTGTTTTTTTTTTCTTAGAAAGTTATTCCTACTCATTTGTACTATATAATTGCCCCTAAGTTTCTTACTGTTATTTGCTTAGAAAAATCTGTACTGTTATTTGTAAATATTGTACTGCGAAAAGGAAATGTTAATACAGTCATTGCAGCAACTTCATCAATATATACACTGCACAAGATATATTCTAAACATATAACCAGGTTAAAGCAATGAAAGCAAACATGAAACAATCATTTTTAGTCAGTCATTAATTTCTAATAAATAAATCCAAACAACTTTTTTACCTTTAAATGTGTACAAAACTCTGTATTATTCTCACATTGATCTGTTTGGTGATGTCCCTTCACATGTGTCTGTCTCAGCTGCCTTCTTGAATGTTTCCATCTGCCTATTTTTAAAATATAAACAAAAATCATCTTAATTCCCTTTTCTTCATATTCTTCCACTGTGACATTTTTCTTTTTAGTCATGGCAGACAGCATCTAATTTTCAGGTTCAGAAGTGCCCCATTATCTACTCTGCTGGCTGCTACAGTGCTGAAAAAGTGTTACCATGGGGAAGGATAGAAATCAACCTGTGAGGCTCTGATAAGCAATTCTTTATGTTTATTTTTGAAAATTTTGTGTAACCTGCCAGTTTAGGAATCTGACACGTGAAAATACATGAATCAAACCAACTGAAAGAAAAAACAGTATTTTTGTCTTTACCAGTTTAGAGTAATATTAAAGACTACATGCTAAAATAAATAATACTAATACATCAGCCTAATTCCCTGTTTCTAAGTTAAGAAAGATACAATCACGTAAGGTATTTTAGATCAAGGAGTTCTAGGATTTGGTTTCATAAATCTTGGTGGGATAAACTAGCAACAGCGTTGAGGGAGTATCCACCTTTTCTTCCAGTCCTGTGATCCACTACACAGTACAGATATTTGTCAAACTGCATGGCAGACACCAAGCACTTCTGAAAGTTCCCACTGATCCAGGTAGGACACATTTTGAAAGCTCCACTGCATTCCTTCAATCTGCCGCCACTTCACTGACTGCGTAGCACTCCCACAACAATGCAAAGTACCAATCATAACAACGTTTAAGAGCCTTCATTAGCAGCAGCAATGCTTTGAAAAAAAAACAGACTGAACTCATCTTTCTCTAACAGGCCTTCTGTGAAAAACTTGGGTGCCTGCTTCTCTGAAATTTCAGAGAACCTAGGATAGTGAATTCATGGCTTTCCACATTTGCTATTTTTCAATTAAAGGCAAGCAGATTAAATTAGAAAAGTCAAATAAAGACTTATCAGACAACTAAAAGAAGTGAAGCTTAATACAAAGAAGAAGAAATAAAAGATATGCTAGCAATACAAAGAGCATTCAATTTAAAACAAATAGGCTCAGTCCCTATTTTCCCACTAAAGTGTTAGATACATCAGAAGATGCTTAATATTGTACAAAATGCATATTAAAATCATACATAATTATTTGTAGCTGTTCTCTTTTAAATAATATGCTGGATATGTAGAAAGCCTGGAAATCTATCACTGTGCTTTTGTCGCTCACATTAAAGTTGAAGATCCATTCACAAGCACATCAAACAGAATTACTGGATAGGAAAATGAAATTTATTTGTAATGTTGCTGCGCATCCTGAGGATTTTTCCATGCAAATTACCATATAAGATGTTCATTAAGTCATAAATCCCGTTTTTATTTGCTGTCTCAGACACCAGTAACAAAATCTATATTTTAGTTTAACCATCTGACCAAAACATCTGTTACCTGTTGTTATATTTTGGATCTTGAAATCCACCTCCTTTTCGGTAGATCCCCACTACGTGTTTTACAGTCTGCAAGTGGCATAAAAGTACATAGCAGATGTTACTTACTATTGGACTGCATGACTTCCCATTGTCCAAGGCTGCAAATCTTTTTTTAAATTCATCAGCGAACATAAGGATGCTTCCATAATCCAGTCTTTAACACAACTAAACCATCTACAGAGACAATCATGGCCTGCAAATGCCTAACAAAAGTCCTCTTTTCTGCATTTTGTTCCACGAGAGTAGCAGTCAATAAAAGAGCTGTCTCTGCAATTCTTCCCCTAAATAGCTCTCTCAAGCCTATTTCTGCATATCCACTACTGACTATAAGAAATTTGATGGATTAACACTTTGAATGCATTTTTGTCTGCAGCTCCTATGTAATCACTGTATTTTTTTCTGGTTTCCTGCAATGTAGATTTGCAGAGGAACACAGAAGCTGTCATTATCATCCATAAAATTCTGCCATCATATGCCAATTTTGCAAAGAAAACTAATGTATATTCAGTTAATGAAATGCTTGGGATTCATTAAAAAATCTGGAAAAAACATTTCAGGATTTACACTGACCCAACAGGGTGAAATAAATACTCTTACTGTCACTTTCTTAAGCCTTTGCAAAGGGGTGGTAACTATCATTTGAGAAGTAAGAAACAACAGCCTATAAAGCCACAGTTTAGTTGCAACTTCACTCCATGGTCTGATGTAATTAAACTGACAATTTTTTTTCAGGCTCCTTTCTACTCTATGTTTCCCTGCCTTGTTTACTAAGATGAAATACTGCTTTTATGATGACAAAGAAATAGCGGAGAACATAAACCATCTGCAGCATCCCATTCATGTGAGACTATAAGAGTTATTTTGGAAGACAGATCCCAAGTCATACCTGGGAGCAGGGAAAGATCGATCCTCACCAGTTGGTGTCCTCTGAGGCATTCCTTCATAGCCCTGACGTTCCACCAGGGTCCCATCCCCTCAACCAACTTCATCATACTCAGTAAGAAAAGAAACTTTCAAACCAACTAAGTACCATGTTGGTCCACAGAAAGATTTGCTGTGTACTTCAGTACATTAATATGTTTTTCAGCAGGTTAAAGAAAATAATACATGAAACATGGCTACGATACTGTTTATTTATTGTGTATTACACTTTCCTAAGCTCTAACGTTAAGGACTGAGTCTGGAAGTGATTTTCCTCAGTACAAACATACAAACTTTACATATTTATGAAAAGAGATGACAAAAAAGAAAGGAAAAAAAAAAAAAAAAAAGACAAAAGATGAAAAAAGCATGACAATCACTCCAAACGCTAGCAATTCTTTCCAACATCTTAATTCTTTGTAAATTCTTCATATAATTGGGAATGAAAATTAGTTATGACTCTCTTAATGTGAAAATGTAGACATTGAAATCCTCCTAAGCCACTGATGAGTTGTCAGCATTTCAGAAATTACATTTTTACCATTAATATCTTAACAACTGCCTTCACTGCTTTTCAGCCAGAACTGGTCAAGAAAGTATGTCTAACATGTCTACTTTGAATTTTCAGATAGTGCCCTAAGTTTTGAGGCTGCCATTGTACGCCCTTCATTCATCTGAACTCTCTTCTGGTCAGATGACTATTCCATTCCTGCTCTGTTTCAGCGTAAAACTAAATAAATAGGTTACCTTTCATCTTAGGCAGGAGATGAAAGGCACTGGAAAACTGCACAATACTGGCAATCTCAAAATGTTGATGTCATCTAAATGGCTAATGCATTAAATTGTTTCTGAGGCCAAATGGAAGAATCCTTGTACAGCTAGATTCCAGTGCTACTTGTATGTTATTATATTACTATCTAAGTCAGGATTAACAAGCTGTTTCCTAGATTTTTATATTATTTTTGTTTCCTTTAGGCTTCTGAAAATTAATTCTGCTCATCTAAATGTAGCTTCTCTCTCCAAATGCCAGTTATTGGTCACATTTTGTTTGCTTCTGCATCTTCCATAAACTTCTGCTTTCCTCTTGTTTATTGTTCCTTTTCTTTGCTTTCAGGGCTTGACTTGCATATTAAGGACTGTTGTCTAATATAATCTTATTCACCCATGAAAATATAAGCTCTGATGTAGTTACACAGGTCGCTCTAAAAGCAATGCCTCCTAAAAGCACAATAACATTGTTTCAAAGAGCAAATTCTCAGCTAAAAAACACCGCCATTGGCTATGAATTTTCACCAGTAATGAACAAAATGAACAAGAGCTTGCATATCTCACTCATAATAATCTGCACCAGTGGAAGTGACCCTCTGTCCCACAGCTGCTGTGCTAGGAGAATGTTCTCACAGATTCCACAGGCAATGTGTTCCACAGTCTTCCAACTGATATGGAGCCTGATGTTATTGTGTTGCAAAGGAGAGGTTGTCTTCTTTTCTGACCTGACTTTGGAAGTCTGAGTCTTCATCTTAGTCAGTGTCATGATTTCAGAATTAATGGCCTCTTTGGGTTCCAGGAAATCCATAAGGATCATCCCTTTCCCATCCCAAAAGACCATGCACATCACTTTACCACTGAGGACTGCATCGTGAACTTTTTCTTCTATACAGAATTCATGTTGCCATTCCATGGACTGCTGTTCTGACTCTGGCTCATAGTTTTGACACCATGTCTTGGCACCAGTAATGATGCAAGAAACTGTCACCTTCAGCCTCATATTGCTTTAATAGATCCTGAGAAGTTTGTATACAGTGTTCTTTCTGTTCCTGTATGAGCATTTGTGGGACCCACCTGGCACAAACTGTGCGATATTCCAACTTTGTCACCAGTGTTTCCAACACACTGAAGCTGCTATTCAGCTCCATAGACATTTCCTGGCCATAACTCACTAATTCACATGGATGAGCTAATCAAGACACTTCGTGGTGTGACAGCTATGCATGGCCATACGAAGCTTGTCTTTCAAGTCTCTATATGCTGAAATGCAATTTAATTTCACACTTTCATAAGGGCTTCCATGTCAGACACCATTTCATCAGACTACCCCTTTGCTTCCAATTGCTGCAAAATTTAACGGAATACTGGTGGAAAGGTTCAACCTCTGCTGCCATATTGCCTTTGATATCGTGGATCAATAATAAAATAGGTGCACTACTTATAATGCAACCTGTGTATATTTAGAAACTTGGTATGAGGAAGCGGGTTTTTTGAGTTTGCTTTTTTTTCCCCATATTCGAGACCACATGAGAAGTGTAATTTTTAGCTTGGGAACCTTCTTCATTGCATCTAATTAAAAATGAGAGGTTCCAGAAAGCTTAAAAATTTGTGCATTTTGGAAAGACAATTTCAACTCGGATTTTAGCCATTCTAAGACTTTGTTAATAAACAGCAATTCAGAGGTTTGAGTTACTGGGTGGAAACCAATAATTCTCAGTTGTTGCATTCATATTAGGCAGGTACAAGTCTCCCAAAATTTTGCTGTCTTCTAACTGCAGTTTGTTAGACAAATGGCCAAATACACCAACACCATTATAAAGAAAACTTAATTTCTATCCATTCTTTATAACATTTCCACTCACTTTTGTGATAGCATTGCTTGGTTTTTTGTTTTGTTTGTTTGGTTGGTTTGATTGTTGTTGTTTTATTTCTTTTATTATACTCATAGTTACTCTGGAAATCTGCATCCTGAAGAATTTGCATTCTAATTTGCAGGACTTCCCTCATTATTGTCCAGGAGAGCTGGAACTAGATGATTTTTAAGGTCTCTTTCAACCGAAGATATTCTATGTTATATTATACTTATATATATACATTATATTCTACTCTTTTCAAGTGCACTGTTTCCACCTTCTTTTTTGTAACTCATGTTTTAGACTAGTGATTCATGGAAAATACATTATGTATGGAGAAAACTACTAAATATTTCATAAATGATACATAGAGGTTCAATCAGAAAGTAGAACTAGCTTTTAACTAGTCAGTTATCTTTTATTAACTGGTGGATGATCTCCACCAGACTCTGGTTGAGTGCAAGCACTTAAGACAAACTTAACTTTTGGGTGAACACTGAAAAGCAGAAGCAGTACTTGTATAATTAGAAACACCCAAGAGAAGGTTTAGAAAGCAATTTCCTCTTATTATTTGTTGTCTTTTAATGAGATGAACGTCTGTCTCTGAAAGAGTGGACTGACTTAAGTGATTACACTAATGTGGTACACATTCAGGATGTGAGCTAGGATGTTAGATAAAAATATGTAAAAAGAACTAGGCATTCAAATCCCCAGCCTTCACTGAAATCAAAAGATCATTTCAAGCATTGAAAAATACTTGATTCAAAACATGTTAAGTAGGTACTTAGCACTAATTCCAGATTCTTTAATTTTTAATGAATATGTGTGCATGTTTTCTGCACAAATAATGAAGGAAATTATGAGCTTTCTTCCTAAGAAGAAAA
The DNA here is from genome assembly GCA_035772895.1 of Perdix hodgsoniae. Classification (NCBI taxonomy): domain Eukaryota; kingdom Metazoa; phylum Chordata; class Aves; order Galliformes; family Phasianidae; genus Perdix; species Perdix hodgsoniae. Next base: position 3,348,251 of record JAPSGF010000071.1, read on the forward strand.
ACATTACTCTCATATCAGTACGTATTAATTAATTTCAACATCCCTACCATAGGATTTTAGTCCTCTGACTAAAAATATTTTTTTAACGGAAAGCTTTAACTTATAAAGAGAAGGAATATTACGTTCACCTCCAACCTGCCAGGTGTCTGATTGATTTTACCTTCTGAAAACTAACAACTTTTGCAATTTGATAGAAACAAAAATGCAAGGTCTTTAGGCATTCCTTAATATTTAAATTAGTTAACTGGCAAAACATTAAACCTTTCTTCAGGGTTACAAATTGTCAATATAGATATCCTACTCCAAAAGCAGTACTGCTGAACTGGATGAGAATTCTGGTCAGAGACAGTTTTCCTTGGGGGCCTTTACATTGCTTTAACACTAATCTGTGACAAAAAGGCCTTGTCAGATTCTTATTGCATTTAAGAAGGTTTTGGTGAGATTTGTATTGATTTAGAATAAAGCAACTGACAACATTGCAATAAATTTTTACTACTTAGTACTGATCAATATGGATTTTTTCAACCTTTCTCAAGAAAATTGCTTTCTGTTGCTTCAGATATGGCCAAGCTGCTGCTAAGTTAATTATATCTCATGCAACAGGTCACACACTCTATATAGTCCTAACCTCTGACACGAAACCATTTTTGAAGTCTCAAAAAACTTTGCGCCTACGTTTATAAAACTTGTACTTCACTGCTCTGACAGGAGTATATCACTAGCCATCTATGTCATTAACTGCACCTTGATTGCCAGGTAAAATTCTGTTGTATTCAAAAATGAGAGTATCTACCACTACAATGCTAAAACAGAATTTTCTTCAGTATTTTCATGATCTTGTTATCAGCTTTAAGAAATGACACTTCCGTTTAGTTTATCCTCAGCTAAGGATAAAGAATCTGAGCTTATCACAGAATCACAGAACTGTACAGTTTGGAAAGGACCTCTAGAGATCACTGAGTCCAGCCCCCTGCAAAGCAGGCTCCCTACAGCAGGCTGCACAGGTAGGCATTCAGGCATGTCTTGAATATCTCCAGAGAAGAAGAATCCACAACCTGCTTTGGCAGCCTGTTCCAGTACTCCATCACTCTCACTACGAACTAGTTCCTTCGCATATGCTGCATTTAATCTCTTGCTGGATTGCACATAATTGTGTTTGAGAAGACAGTACATCTGTGATGTCTAGCAAACAATAATGTTGAGATCTCTGCCAGAATTGATACCTGAACCTCATGTGCTAGTGATGCACAGGCTGTCTCTGTGTGAGTAGGTAGTGTGGAAGTAGAAGCATGGATGTCGCACACACACAAGTTTTGAGGATCGGATTAACAAGAGTATCTGTGCTTCAAGAGGTTTACCTTGGACCAGCTCTGGTCTGATTCTGAGGACTTGACACCTATTCAGGGATAGAAACAGCATGTTGGAATCCTTTGTGTTAGTCCATTGTAAAGGAAGGCTATTCGTACTCACCAAGGTGCAAACTGAAGCACAACAATTTGGTAACAATCTCTCCCTGTAAATTTTTGTTGTTGTAAGATCATGAACTTGTTATCAGCTTTCAACTGATCATGTGCTTTCAACTGTGGGAGTTACATGTAATTGAGAGATTAGGCAGGATAAGCAACATTTGGAACAGTGTCTTTAGAAACTGGTTTTATAAAATCTCTATAATACCATAATTCTGTATCAAGTAAAATGACATACCATCCCAAAGATAAGTGTAAACCTATATTTCTTTATGTAAGTTGTTAAATAATTCTCAAAGACTCTAATCATAATGAAAAGAAAATATATTAACAGTGTGCCATTTTACCCACAGGCAAATCATAATGATAGTCCCTCTAATTAAACCAAGACTTCATTAAAGTGTTTCTCATTATCATTTGCAATATTTTATGATAATTATCTGCCTTTTATATAATGAATTAAATTAATGTTTTTAATAACACCTTTAACCTTAGCTTAGGTAATTCTGAATGACAAACAATGTAATGAGTACACTTAAATGCATACTTTAATTGCCCATCACATTAATTATTTTATAATGAAATAATTTAGGTAACTCATTCTCATTAGTTTTTCTTTTTGCATTGCAATTAAACACTCGATATGCTTCATAAGCAGTGTTAACACAGGCTGAAATTAGTTCAGCTGCATTAGGATGTTTATAAAACATCAATATTGAAGGATTTTGCAAGTGACATTAAATTTTTTTATTCCTATTACACTGTACTGATTGAATTAGATTACGTTATGGAAGTAAGACAAAGGCTTGTAGATGTGAATTCCTATCAGGAAAGCAGTACCACAGTCACAGGCTAAAAATGACGCTGAAGATCAAAATAGCATAAGCCTTCAAAGGCTTAGTTCTATATCAGTTACTTTGCAGACTTCTGGTACCAGTGCCCTGATTCACCTACAGCTGAATCATTTGAATTTGAAACCTCAAAATTTCCAGTGGAAAGCTGAGGTTTGGCCAGTCAGATACGACTTTAGAATTAAGGCTCAGAGGTCAAAAACCTACTAAGTCTGACCAGGAGGCTTTCACTCAGGCTCACTGAAGTATATTCCCCACCACATCCTTCTCCAGACCCATCAGTGTAATATGTACAATACATTGTCGAGCCTAACCCAGTATGAATCAGAGTAAGGTTCCTTTATTTTGCATGATCAGAAATCTATTGGGTAGCATGCACACACATAAATAAGAATGCAGTTTTTATAATCACTTCTACATCTCCTGTGTAGAAAGAACAGTTTAAGAATAATAGTTTCAGAATGCTAGTTAAAGAAAGATTAAAAGGCATCTTTTTCTTTCTGATAGATGATATGATAGCTGCCACACTAGCAGAACTAGAATAAGGCTTGCAGGATGGCAGCTGCAAGATAAGTCAGGGAGGGCTGGGGAGATAAATAGTACAAAGATTCTAAGTTTCCTTGGAATTTGCATACATAATAATAATAATAATAATAATAATAATAATAATAGAATCTACTTACTACAGGTAAATTTCAGTATTTATTTACTGATCCCAGTTGAGTTGTCTTGCCCAGTAGAACTAATATGAAACTAATAAACACATTTTTAGAATTTAATTCTGCATAATCATCACTTAAGCTGTCATACAAATAACCTGATTCTTTTACAGACTGATTTAGGTAAATGTAAGGTGTTCCACTCTGTTATTTTGGAGTTCAAAAAAAGCAGTAAGTTTCCATGGGTATATCATCAATCCTAAATTCGAAAGAAGTTGGACAACTCAGCAGTAATTCTCATCAAAGCAAGCTAAAACCTTTCTCTTTTTTTGCCAACCTTTTTTTCTTACCAAGCAGCTATTCCACTTATATGGAAGCAATGTAAATTCCGTTTGCCTTGACTTTTCCTCTTCAATATGGGTGGGTGACAAATGACTTCTTCTTGACAGCATTCTTAATGTTACTGCTGCAGCAGTTGTCACCAAGCCATTTGCTATTTTCTTACCACTTTTAAATCCCAAAACATTTGCTGTATAAATTGTTCAAAACTGATTTGTGAACTCACACAATATCTAGTTTAAAATAACAACAACAACAACAACAACAACAAATCAGAGGAGGCGCTTGCAACTTTCTACATGAATATTATTCATGTAATCAAAGCACTATACTTATTAGAAGTACAATTGCTTCTCTTTTACTGTAAAATTAATTACAGAGCCTTTCCAGGAGCCTTTCCTCTCAGTCAGATATTTAACTGATTTTGGTGTCTAAATAGGTCTAGGCATATACATATCTGGATAGACCTGATAATAACATACATCTCCACTTGACACAGAACTGTCAGTTTTATGGAGAAACATCCCCGTATTTACAAGAAAGAGCACAGATTCTTGTTCTGAAGTGATGCTCACCTACATGAAGGACCAAAAGGTGGATCCAGGGAACTACAGGCCTGACAGTTTGACCTCAGTGCTGGGGAATGTCATGGAGCAGATTATCCCAAGAGCCATCAGCTGGCTCAATCAAGCCTGACCAGCAAAGATTTATGAATGGCAGGTCCAGTCCGACTAAACTGAAATCTTTCTGTGGCCAGGTGACTCTATCAATGGAAAAGAGAAAGGTTGAAGATTTTTCTTGCTCAGACTTTAGCAAGGCTAAATTTGATACTGTTTCCTGAAGTTTTCCCCTGAAAAATCTGGCTGTTCATGTCATGGACAGATGAAGTGTTCACTGGGTAAAAATCTGTCTGGATGGCTGAAATAATTCCTTCATGAAAATGGTGGTAAGGCATTGTACAGACTGCCCAGGGGTTGGTTGGGGTCCCTATCTCTGGAAGTTTTTAAGAGATATGTTACATAGATGGTTGGAATTATTGACGTAAGACATCTTTTCCAACCTAAAGGAATTTGCAATTCTGTACAAACAGGAGAGACTTTGAAGAGGACCCAGTTCTCTGTAAGGACTAGGAAAAGTAAAGTATCTTTTTTCCCCTCCCTTTTTCTCTTTCTTTGCAATAAGACAATGATACATTGCTTCAGCAAATCCTTTGGGCAGGACTGCTTTACTGTTAATCTAATAGATCTAATAGGATCTGATTTTAGAACAGCCAACTAGGGCTGCATATACCTCATAAGTGGCAGTGTCCCTCGTGGAAGGTGTCCCACCTTCTGAGAGAGGAATAAGTACAAATTAGAATGTGCTTACAAGCATTGAAGTAAGATTTCTGTTGCATTCAGAGACAACCCCACACAGGTGCTGGACTTGGAAACGAGCTGGACAATGTCTGTACAATTTATCAGTGCTCAAAGAATGGGACTTATCCACCTTCCGGCATCTCTGTAGAGCTAATTATATCTGAACTGAGGAACTGTCTCTTTCTTAAAGCTAATACAGCACAGGAGACACTTTCAAAATACAGTCTTCTTTAAGTTATTCAGTCTGGAACGTAAGCAGAAATGAGCAGTGGTGCTAACTTCTCTTCTTTAGTGAAAAAAATTGTAGAACACTGGACAGCTGTAGTTGTCTAATCGCTGGATAGATAAATGCGCCTGAAATGATGTTTCATCCCATTTAGTGGGTTGTGAGGGAGGTGAGTCTTCTTTATTTACTCTGAGCATGGATTTTCCTGGTCTGTGGGGCCACATGGTGATAGAGTCACTGTGACTCAGCCACTGTAATGACCAAGTGAATGCAACAAGATTAAACAATCAAACCATTTCTTCAATATACTTTCCTCAATATTATGCAACAAAAGCTATGAGAAATCACAGTCAAGCAAATCTGTTAACAGTAAAAGCCACACAAAACAGCACTGAAACCATGCAAAACAGAAAGCTAAGCAAATGAGGTAATAATGAAAGTCACACATACTGACAAGGCTTGGTGGTAATTTTCTTAAGTACAGAAAGAGAGAGAAAAACAGAAAAAGATAAAGAGGCAGATAGATACATGAATTCACCACCTTGGAATCCAACAACAGAGTCTTCAGTTCTTTGATCTGAGGATGGAAGGTTAACTTGCAGCCTCCCTTGAATGGGTGCTTTTACAGAACCAGCAGCTCTGTATTCATAAGGGGTGGTGCCACTGCCAATGTGCTACATTGGTCCAAAAACTTTCCCGAAGTGGGCAGTGGGCTTGTTTGGGGGACTCATGCTGTCAACCAGGCAGAGCTCCATAGAGTACTTGATCTTTATTTGACCTTTTCCTGAACCATGCTCTGTTGGAGACAAAGAGTTATGTAGGTTGATTTCCATACAGACTACTGAAGCTTCTGTTTTAAATTTCAACAAGTTAGTTAAGCAAACAGGAAAAATAAGACAAGAAAGGATACTTCACAGACATTCAATATGCTGTTATCTAATGGGAATACTCATAACTCCATTTAAAATACAGTACTACAGTCCACAAACGAATAAAAGTGTATACTTGTATTTAAGTGTGGATGAGTGGATGGGAGGGTGGATGTGGCTGTGTGTAAGGACAACTGGAGGAGAGTACAAGGAAGTTTTCAGGATGTGCTAGGAGAAAATTAGAAAGGCAAAAGTCCACACTCAACTCAACTTGGTCAATGGGGTAAAAGATAACAAAAAACTTTCTACGAACATTTTAGCAGTAAAAGGAGGGCCAAGGAGACTCTCCATCCTTTACTGGATGCAGCAATGAACATGACCACTGAGGATAAGGAAAAGGCTGAGGTTCTCAATGCCTTGTTTACTTTCGTCTTTAAAGGTCAGACCAGTTATCCTCATGATTCCTGAGCCAGCAGTGTGCCCACATGGCTAAGAAGGCCAGTGGCATCCTAGCTTGCATCAGAAACAGTGTTGCCAGTAGGAGCAAGGAAGTGATCTTCCATCTGTTCTCAACAAATATGAGGCTTCACTTCAAGTACTGTGTTCAGTTTTGGGTTCTCACTACAAGAGAGACGTTAAGACCCAGGAGTGTATTTAGAGAAGGGCAGCTAAGTTGGTGAGGGGGTCTGGAGCATAAGTCTTATAAAGAGCAGCTGTGGGAGCTGGGATTGTTCGGTCTGGAGAAGGGGAGACTCAGGGATGACCTTATCGTTCCCTATAACTGCCTGAAGGGAGTTTGTGGTGACGTGGGGGTTGGTCTCTTCTACCATGAAACTAGCAATAGGACTAGGGAGGAATGGCTCTAAATTGCTCCAGGCAAGATTTGGGTTGGACGTTAGGATATACTTCTTCTCATAGAGAGTGGTCAGGCACTGGAATGGGCTGACCACGGACGTGGTAGAGTCACTGTCCATGGAGGTGTTCAAGAAACATTTAGATGTTGTACTGAGGGACATGGTTTAACGGGAAATATTGGTGATAGGTGGATGGCTGGACTGGATGATCTTAGAAGTCTTTTCCAACCTTGGTGATTCTGATTCTGTGATTTTATGATTTCCAGAACACTCAGCATTGCTATTTCATATTAAAGTCAGTGAAAAAAATCCAGTGACTTCAGTGAGAGACAATGACAGCAACATCAAATTTTTAAAGTATAACCTAAAACACAGATGTTTGATGCTGCCTCTGCCTTCACCAGTAAATAAATCCAGTAGTTAAATGTGTACACACATTTTGCATCAAACATAAGGAAACCTAACAAAATACAGAAGAGAAGGTTAAAAGCACTTTTTGTAACATTGCATATCCATATATACAGCAACCTTTTATTTATTTCCCAAATTTCTCAAAACATTAAAAAGTAATCTTGAAAAAGACTACTTTCCATTAGATGTAAAACTATTATTACAGAGACTGTAAAACCTTTATCCTGGGATTAGTTTTTAATGCTTATGTTCAGTTCACAGAGGCTGTCAAATGCTGTGCCATAGATACTTATTCCACAAATTGAAAAAGTAAAAAATTATGTTATCTACTGTTTTCACAGTGGCTTTAATGCAAGACTGCTAGATATTACCCTGAAAATAATTTATTCATATGTGCTACTCATAAACGCCAACTATCTTATGCTATTTCAGCTTTATCATTAGTATTTAATCAAATGAGTGAATCTATTTGTCTACATCCTGGTACTTATACTAAAGTATCACCAATTGTCGGAGACAGAAAATTGGGCCTAGCAAACTTTTTATACAATCTAGAGTAATAATTAATCTGTTCTTAGGTACAATCACTTCATATGACCATTCACCTTGCATTCTGAGGGATGCGAGAACAAACTATTCAAAGGAAAAAGCCTTTCATAAGCCACAGTTACAAAAAGATCTGACTAAACCTTAAATACGTTTTATTCAGTGTCCTATCAGACATCCTTAAACACTTTGAAAAATCCAGAAAATTCTTAGAAAGAGTATTTATGAAAAAAATTTCCAGGCAGAGGAAACTGTAGTAAAAGCCATTTGAACCCAATTGGTGATACAGCTTCACTGAAATGACAAGCACCAAGGGGCCAAAAGAGTAGTGACAGTGTAGAACTGGAGAAGATCCTGTTGAATTCGATCTGAGAATTCATGCATATTCCACAAGTCAATTTTATATTTAGTATCAACATCCTAGCACTCTATCAGAAGATCTCATTATTAGTATAGAACACAGTCACTTATAGAATGGGCCACTTACAGAATGTGTCATTTACATCTGAAGCATAAATATGATGTTGGTTTTTGTTATTATATTTATAATAGACTGTTGACAAACATGATAACTCAAGAAAATGTCTTGCAGATAATAACTTTAACCTCTTATCTTAATTTCTAGTCTGAAAGTCTTGGAAAAATATTGTCTCCTATAAGAACTAACATACTGCATTTGTGCTGCATCAAAAGAGATCACCAGGAGAAACGAGGTATTCTATTTTAAAAACAAGTTCCATTTTGCAGATAACCAGAATTATAGAAAAACATTTATTGAGATCAAAATCTCCTGTAAGAATATTGTTCTGAAAATACATTCTTTAATCCCTAGCTTCTCTATTGTTAACATTTTTTAATGATGCATTTTGTTAATATTCATGAACACCTTCAAAACAGAACCCATTTCTTCTTTCTGGAACAAAATGTAGTTTGTAGTAATGGTTTTGTGCTTGGGTTGAAAGAATGTAAACAGAAAGTTGTTCTGAATATGAGAAGTACCGTATAAAGTATACGTGCTATGTAACTGTGTTTTTCAAACCAAACGAGACGCATTCAGAGAAGCAACCAGACACAGTGAAAAAGTAACACCTATATCTTTTTAGGACTTTTAATAAAATTATTTGGTTTTGTATGCCTTGTACATCCCCTGAAGTTCTTTCCAAACATATATAAAAATTTATACATGAAATCATTGCTCTCCTCTCTTTTAATCCATCAGATATTTGTTGCAGTTAGATTTTCATCTATCTCAAATTTTACACTGCAGTATCTTTCTGAAATTCCTTGGGTGCATAGAGTCATAGGATCATACAATTGTTCAGGTTGGAAAAGGCCTTAAAGATCATCAAGTCCAATGGTAACCTAACCATACTACCCTAACTTTAACAACTCACTGCTAAATCAGGTCCCTGAGCACCATATCCAAATGGATTTTAAACACAATCAGGGATGATGACTCAACCACCTCCTGGGCTTGAATGCATCACTGACCTAGTGATGGGAATGCTCACCTTTTCAATAAAAATTCATATTTTATTAATATTTAGACTGCTCTACTGAATTACAGTAGCCAGTAATTTGATGCCTTAATTTTTAAAATTCACAGCTAAGTTTAATGTACTTTTCAGATAGTTTTGTCAGTTTTGTAACATGCAAAATCTGATTTCACTGATTTGTGTCTTCTTTTGATGTGACCACTGGGGATGATACTGACTGACATGATCTTTTCCCATTTTGGTTAAGGACATACTAAATTAAATTCCTGTTTGCTGGGATGACACTGGACTTTCTCAAGATTTGTTCTCTGTTCTTAACAATATGGAACTTGGGCTCTTTTTAAGGCATGACTGATGTGGTCAGATATCATGAAAAAAATAGCAAAATTCATTTACAACATAAAATTAGTCTCTGACATTATTTCAATTACTTTATCATTATTGTTATCTAATGCACTTATTTCTTTTAATTCAGAAATTAAATAAAATTATATTGGATATGCTTGCATTTATACGCTAATACGTCTTCCAATGCACTTGTTTTTAATACTATATGTGCAGTAAGCTCTGCTCTTTTAACATGCAACCAATCACCTCTAACCTATTTGACATCTACTAGGGAGGCCTAAGCAGAATAAGTAAGTTGGCAGATATAGTCACACTGACATCGTGGTGCAAAGGGCAAGAGTGATACAGTAGTGGAGAGAGAAAGACCACTTTGACACAGAAACTAATCAAAGAAGAAAATACTTACTTGTGAAAATTACACACAACTAGAAAGAGTTATGAGAAGTCACATCACTAATTATTTTGTGTAATAGCAGTCTATTGATATTACAAGCTTATTTTGTGTCACTGTGGGTCTCAGCTTCTGGAGTGCCAGTGGTAAAATTCTTATTTAACACAGTTCGAAACAGAATTTTAGGAACATCCCACATGCAAGTGAAAAATTGTAATTCTTCTGTTACACAGAAACCTGCTCCATCTCACTTCTTTTTTTCCCAGTCTATGACATTAAAGAACATGAATCATGTTTTCTTTTATTGCATATTCAAGATTTCCCACGGAAGTACAAAAACTTCACTATAAAAGGCAGCTGTATAAAGCACTAACAAAACCTCTGTGAGGGAGCATCCGCAGTTAAAGATCTCAGTGTTCTGTTTGTTATTCTCTCTTTCTGAGAGTCATAATATCCACCATCATACTTATCAAGTGTAGGAAAAGAAATACGTATATAACCTTGCTCAGTAACTTCCTGGGTAATTTGCACAGTTCATCCAGATATCATGTTCTGTTACGTCAGTCCAGGAGCAAAATTAATTACACTCATGAACCACATAAGGATGAAAAGATTTAATCTAATTAACAATTTCCTTTAATACTAAATCTCCTTTCTAGTGGAGATTTTATCAATCGCTATTTTTAACTACTGAGAACAGATTCATTAGTTTTATTTTAGTATCAACATATTCTTTTCAACTCTGTATATTTGAAACCTAAAGTAAAAAGCACTGGCATGGCACTGGAATGCCATCAGAGAAGTCTTGTTATACACAGAGCCCCAGTTTCCTAACATAAGTGTCAGAGACAGGGCAATATATAAGCACAAACAGAAAGACAGGAAACCCCACTTAAAAACATAAGAAAACGCTTTCCTACCGTGAGGATCATTGAAGGCTGGAACAGGCTGCCCAGGAAGGTTGTGGGGTCTCCACCTGTGAAGGTATTCAAAACTCAGACGGACAATACCCTGAGCAACCTGCTCTAGCTGATATCACTTGAGGGGGCTGAACAAGATAATCTTGAGTAGTGCTTTCCAATCTTACCTATTCCCTAATCCATCAATTACTGTGAAATTAGGAGGAAAAAAACCCCACAACCTTATCTTTTTCAATAGAAAGGAGGTGAAGTCACCACTAGACTTTTAACTGTCTCTGATGCACTATATGCTTAAAAGCACAGTATTATGATCGCAAAATTGCTCACCACTGCAATAGTTACTGCAAGCTACTTTGCTTAAAGTAGCAAATCTGTGACAATCCATATGTTCAAGTTGGTTTCAATTCAAAATAAATTCTGCTTCAACTTTAAAAACAGCATGCAAACAAAGGTGCCATTGCCTCAGAGTTCACTATACTGAGCACTTACCACTGAGATGCCCAGGTTCAGTCTGAGAAAGGAAGGAAAGAATATTAGCACGTTGTCACTTCATCATAGCAGTTAATTTATCGAAATAGCCATGTAAGGCAGGAATGGTCATATAAGGAGGTTTCATTAGATGCTATGAATTTCCAAAATTCCTCTTTTCATCTGGTATTGTGATATTTTATACTGACAGTTGGAAAAAGTTTGTCTGGTAGGAAAAGTAAATGCATTTTTGCTAGTTTTATACTTTCAAAATTCTACAGGCATACTACGTTTTTCAGAAAGCAAACAGTTTTATTAATAACAGTAATCTTCTATTACTAGTTCAAGCGATCCAATTTAACGCACTTGTTATTTCTGACAGTGAGTCTTTTGAGCAGCAACCTTAACCACTCAAAATGACTAGCCTTGCCACGTATATGAAAGATTTGTCATTAGCAGTGTCCTGGAAAAGAAAAAAAAATAAAAAAAAAAAAGAAGACAGAAAGTGAAAAAGCCCACCTTTTATTCCCAATAACTGACTTAAATACAGCAATTAACATGTTGTCTGGCAGATCTGCATTCATCATCATCTTTTCCAAATAGGTAAACTCATCATTATGCATTTTAAGCTTCAAGATTAATGTATTCCAAAAACACACTGAAGAATAAAGGTACTTCATGGCTGTCTGATTTTAGGCATCTTCCCATCAACCTAAAGTGTAATCCCCTGGAGTGATTATGTGTGAATAATTTAGAAAAGTGCACGATGCCTGAGGTTTATAGGCATAATGTAATCCAATATTTGTTCAGTGGCATGTCCATGGCACTCCAGATAGACTGTAATGATCTTGCTGAGGGCACAGAAGACTGTTCACATGTATATGGACAAATTTTTCACCTTAGAGCTTTACCTTTTCTTCATATAAATAGGACTATAAACTTAATTTCAGGAATGCATGAAAAAATAATTGCCAAAATGCAAGCCTAACTCTAATGTAAAAGAACAACTGGAAGAAAAAAGAAAAAAAAGTCAAACAACAGATTAACCGCAATTTTCAACATCTGTGGCATTTAGAAGCTGAAATGCTTTTGAATCCTAGCAACAGAGTTCAAGTTCTCAAGTTTCCTATGAAAGTTATGTGATCTCTTATCTTGCATAGGTAGCAGTTTATTATGCATTGTTCATTTCTGACAGAACATCACACAATTATGTTGCATCATCATTGTCACTCTGCAAACAACTGTTTTTTTTCCTTTCTCACATAAATCCCTCTGTTTGTGGAATAGCATCTACTCCCATATAGAATATAGTATTTCTTTTGGAAATGCCACTGAGAATTTTGTATCTAAACATGCCTGAAACACTAAAATAAAACATAATTCTTTGCAGATCTGTGGGAAATTAACATAAAAGGGAGTAAAAAAAGTCAAAAAAGAAATTTATGTTTGTGAGGTTATAATCTAGAACATTTGTAATAATTTATGTTTTCCAGCTCCATTTAATGTCTAGATCAAATTTTCATCTCTGTAAGATTGTTCAGATTTGGTTACAACTTACCAGCCCTCTCCAAGGAGTAAAGTTCTATATCAAAGATCTCTAGATAGGCTTTTTTTTCCCTTGTTGCTCCACTGTGTTGGCTAATTTTCTGCCACACTCACTTGTCCTTTTGTTGAACCAAAATGGTTAGTTTTGCACACAGATTTAAAGAAAAGCATATTGTGTATAACCATGCAGTCAGAGGTTAATGCTGAAGAAGTATGAAAAGAAAAGCTTTCTGATAGAAATGTCTGTAGTTCTAGTCTATTGAGTACAAAACATGAAAACTACTTTCATAACAATAAAAGCATTGTTTTGTATTAGGCAAGTTGGCCCATTCCACCACATGGAATAAACTGCAAGAAACACAACTGAAATATGTGTAAAGTAGATGTCAAATTCAAGTTCTTTGTGTGATAAGGTAAATGCAGAACTAGAAATTAACTTTTTATATGTACACTGGTAATTTTAGTCTACATAGCATATTACTGCTAATATTTCACTACTGGTCTGTACTTGACAATTCTGCCTCCTAGGATTACATACCTCCAAGATTTGGCTTCTCCAAGACATCTTCCAAATTACTAGGTTCAGCAACATTCACACAAAAGGAATTAATTTAGCTTCATCTGCAAAAGGCTGACCATAAAATCTGGACTCAGGTCAGGATTTCTATAAGTTTTACAAGTTCTCTAAATTTTGCATACACTATGGTCTAGTATTAACCTGGATAAATAAGCTAAATAGCTTTTCAGGTAATCTAGCATATCTGTTGAAAGTAGAACTTGGTTTCCTTTATCACTGTCTTCAAAATTATGACTGATGTTATTATTTATTCATCTGATTTGTGTTGGCTATGTAATTTTCTTGGAGAGACTATGATGGTTGATGTTACTTTTACATTACTATTTCATAATTTGATTTATTAATAAGATTCCAGATTGACAACATAGTGATATTGATTTGTTCATTATTCTTGCATACTTGTTTTGTTGATCTTAATAAAACATCACAAAATTCAATAAATCTAAAATCTTTCTAGATGTTCTCAAGGTGCTATTTAAATGTTAATGAGTTATTGACTATATTGCTTTATTCCTACATATAAAATACATATTTATCACAAAAAAATGGTTACACTCTATCTGAACATTTGTTTATATTAGTACAGAATTAACCAAATGACAGATCTGATCTTATTCATAATGTGTGGTGGCTTATGAATTTGCTTTTAAATCAGGACTTGGTAAAGAATTGGGAAAGGATATATCCTGTGTTTGATGACTCCTTCAGTTACCTGTTATAGAAATAGAATCTAAAGGGAACAAAGGTTCATGCTTCATGTTAGCATGACTGTTTATGTAGCCTCTACATAAGATTGTAACATTATGTTACAATCTACATTAGGGCACACTGTCTATTTCTCTATGGGAATGCACAATCATATTTCAACTACTTATTTCAAAAGTAATGTGCTACTGGCTGTAAAATTCTGCGCTTTAGTTATGTCTCTAACTGTTCGCTGTTTCAAAATATTTGTTCAGTATCTGTAAAAAATCATAAGCGACTACAAGACAAACATGGTACTCCTGGAAATAAAATAACAAAAATTAAAGAAGTGCATTCTTTGTGAAACACATCTTTGAGACTTCCAGTTTCACATTCCTAATTTTTTAGAATGCAGTAGTAAAGTTTATTTCACATAATTTTTCTACTCTTCGCTTTATCCTTTTAAGCGTACAGATGATAATATATTTGTCTTTCAGATCAATTGTGCATTTTTTTTTCTCTTCTTTGGATGGTCTTAAGCCATACTCTATTGAAGAAGATAATTTCTGAACTGTCATCAACTCATTTTGCTTCATTCTCTTAAGAGATTTTAATCAATAGAAGTAATTCCTCACATAATAATGGTACCTGCAGTTAAAAAGGCAATCTCTTGCTGGATTTTCTGTTTTTGTTTTAGAGCGTGATTAATAATTCCATGGCAGCAAGGTCTGCTGTTAAGCTTCTTATTAACTTTGTGTACTATCAACATGCTCAGTAGAACTACCAAGTTTACCACATAGCTGTACCTTGCACAGAACAAAAAGAGAGAGGACCATTCCATTCTCCTTCTCAAAACAACCTTCCAAGCTCCACCTTAGCTCCTTACAGCTGCCAACAAAAGAAGAGGCAGTGTCACATGGGCAACCAGTCCAGCTTCGGGCCTTCTATCCACATCATCACTGTGGGAAAGAGGACAAGGGTGGATGGCCCCACACCATGAAATAAGCTACATGTCAGAATATCAGTTCTTCTTGGCTTTTTACGCCAGCCGTAAGACTACTTTATTCCACAACAGCAAAGAACAAGTGGGAGAGGACAGAGCTCTACAGACATTGCTCCTCTGTGAGAATGAACACAAAGCTTAGATCCAAAGCTGGTATTTTTGGTATGGAGATTAGGGAACTGCAGTTTAACAGTGATGTGCAGCATTGGTTGGATGCACAGTGGCTCTTTTAGAACTTGCTGTATTCAAAAGAAAGCTACCCCCAGATCAGGCACACTGTAATTTCAGTACATTGTGAAGAAAACAGATATAAAATACTAAAAATGTCTTAACACTTTGAAGCCTTCTTTTAAGACGCTTTTATGGTTCAGGTAGGTGCAACTGTACGTGGATTGAGTAGAATATGTAAAGACAGAAGCTATGCATATCAGTCTGTACAGTTAGAGTTCTTGCAACTTTCTGGCAATAATCATTTATTTTTCAAAGGCATGACTAATGACAGGTCTGAGTATGGATGTATGAAAACATGGGCTGATCTTTCTCTTGAAGAACATATTTGCCCAGGAAAGCTTATTTAAAGATCATGTGGAAACATTCAGTCACACTCTGATGCAAAGTAAATTAGAGACTAGAAAGCTAAATCCCTCATTGTTTGTATTCCTCTTCAAATAATCTGTTATTTTTTAAATGCAAAAAATAAAATAAAATAAAAATTAAAAAATAAAAATTGCTTTTACTCCAATTTACACTGAGCCACAAATTACAAATCATTAAACCTCTAGCTTCTCTGAGAGGTCTGCTGGATAAACCACAGCACCTTCATAAAGACATACGTTTTATTGTCTCAAAATATTATTTGAGTAGCACACAGCAGGCTAATTCTATATACTACGTATTTTTCTGGTAAGATCAATGAATGACTACAACACATTACCATGTCTGTTCACATGTATATATGGAAATACTGCCTTAGAAAAATATAGAAATTTAATGGGAAAAGCTTTGCATGACATTAGTAATGCCTTTTATTTTCATAGAAGATTTTCGGTAATATGTCACATGTTTAGATAAGGTAATTAATTAATGGCATATTTAATTATCTAAATAAGGTTGAATTAAATCAATTTCAATAGATGTTGTGTAATTATCATTATTTCCACATCAGGAGTGCTACAGTACACACTTATTATTCTGTGCAGCAGCAAAACTTATTTCTTTGTACAAATTTTATTAAATCCTTGATTCAACCTTCTGATCTCTAGTGTTATAAATTTTTGAGCAAGCTACAGCAGAAACTTGGCCAGAAACTTAATTAGCTGAGACATTTAAACAAAGAATTCAGTGACATAGTTCAGAATTTATAACAGCCACAACCTTAAAACACAGAGCTCTGCAGAGACTTTTATATCGCTTTTGACAGAAAGCTAGCTGGGTTTTTGTTTATTCTATTCAACAAGGAGATGTTATAACTGCAATGTTAGAATAAAAACACACAAATTAAAACAAACAAAAACAAACA
Source organism: Perdix hodgsoniae (assembly GCA_035772895.1). Lineage (NCBI taxonomy): Eukaryota > Metazoa > Chordata > Aves > Galliformes > Phasianidae > Perdix > Perdix hodgsoniae. The sequence continues at coordinate 3,364,781 of JAPSGF010000071.1, forward strand.
CAAACAAACAACAACAACAACAACAAAAAAAAACAGGTATCTCAAAGTCAACAAAATATGAAAGAACAAATGAAAATAAAACACAAATCAGTTTGAAAAGAACCTAGGCCAATTTATAATGGATGCAGAGACCAAATTGTTTTTCTGTTTGGGAACTTGTCTGGCCTAACAGCTAGAGCACCCACCAGTAACCTGTCTCCCTGGACCAAAGGACATATGTTCAAGCCACAGCCTCTACATTTATCCTGCCCAACACAGGGAACTAGATGATCGTAAAGATCCTTTCCAACTCAAGTCATTCTATGTTTCTATGATAAATAAGTTGCAAACTCACACGCCACTCTGATCTCTAATGAATGAACTCAGTGATTTGCTTTTGCACTGCATTTTCAGAAGCTTTCAAGGCTTTCAATGTCAGGTCATGGATATCATTCTCAGAGACCAACAAACTCTTTGAAATCTGGGTTGAAGTGCTAGCTGACATTCATGCAGCTGACTCAGACACCTGTTGGAAACTCTGCCCTTCTGTCCATCTTGTGCAGGGGATCTGCCCGATCTGGGGCTTGTGCCTGGAACCCTGTGAAGTCCCATACAGTGTAAGCATCCTGCTTTACTGGGGGACCTCACACCTAGGCTGCTACATGGCACTTTGTGAAAGAGTGTGTGTGCATCGCCTAACAAAACAACAAATGCATTTCTTTCACATACTGTAAAACGCAGAGCCTCTTGCCTCATATGCTTTTGCTGAAACCTGACTTTCCTAAAACACAGCTTTAAAAAAAAAAAAAAAAAGAAATACAGAAGTATGAGAACAGGGGACCACTGTATTTACCATCCCCCAACCACCATGAAGAAAACAGATTTTATGGCATGTTGTCTTATCAAATGATTTCTTAAGAGAGAGAAAAAAATGAGAGTTCATGAAAATAGAAACACAGCCAGATATAAAAACAGAATCTTTGAGACACAAATACTAGACCTCATGCAGCTCTGTAATAGCAATTGTCTCTTTTTTCTGATTGTTCATCTTTCCCTTGGCACTCAATCTGAAAGTCCAATTTGCCAGAATAATGTATCTGGTGTGAGAGACAATTTCTACGATTGAAGTAACTGTTTCTTAGCAACCAGAGATGCTCTAGGAAAAGATTTCATTTTCCCCCATACCCACTGAGATACAGAATAATTGTCAAGATAATTATAACACATTTGTGATCATTTCTGTAGTTTTTATATAATTATTTACAGGACTGCTCAATAAAATGGAGTGCTAATTGACCACATCAACAAGGATTCATGCCTGATTTATAGATAGCCACTAGAAATCAGAATGAAATACAGTTGCAGTTGACCAGGGTTACAGATTTCTAGCCTTGTAAACACATTGCTATTTTTTATTTGCATCATTCTAATCACAAGAGAAAGTCTTATCTCCTTACTTTCCCCTCCTCCTCTGAGGTTGTGGTGCTGTAGTAACAGGCACTGCACAGACTTGAAGAAAGACAGCTTGTGACCTGAAAACCTTGCCACAGAGATGCACAAACCACAAGAAAGAAGAGATTGTTGTACTTCTCAGAATTTAGAGGAAAATGAGCAAAGGGAGAGTCAAGGAACCAGGTGCTCTGAGACACAATTTTAACAGGTTGTGTAGAAAGCCCCCAAATCCTCATTCTCAGTGTTGGAAGACAAGCCATAAAGTGTTTCTTACCTCCACACTGTTAGGGACATGCAGATAAGCATCTCCTTTCTATGTGCTGTGGCTACAGGATGTTGTAAGCTGATTTTAACCGATGCTGCTATCCCTCCTTTGCTCTGAAGAGAGCACAGGACACTGTTAACCATTCACAGGGGATAGAAAATATGACTCCTACTATCAAAACAATGAAGATGCGTATTGAATTAATAGTCTGTAATTGTGAAAAGTCATTAAAATGTAGGAGATGTAGCTACAGAAAGGTATCTTATTCTTAGAGTTGAAAGACTGGGATCTCTGTACTAGGAGAAGAATTGTTCCTAATGTCATTTGCTTTTTTGTTTTTTCGACCAGTGCAAATCTCCTGGATTAAGCTAATATTAAGAGTTCTCACCCTCAGTCTACTGGATATTTGCTTTTTCAGGTGAATATGACTGTCTATGGAAGACAAAAATCTCTGACAGTGTCATTGCATCAACATTATTTACTTACAGAAAATTAGTTGACCTTCACATTCCAACCATTTTTATCACCTTCTGCCTTCCAAACACTTCTATTATGATTGGATCCCAAAACAGCGTATTACTGAATTATAGTTTCTCTCTGGTTTGTGTGCCAAATTGGCCCTGGGCTCTAGTCTCCCAGGTAGCTGCAACATCCTTTAGTACGCCTTCTGTGAATGATTATGGTAAATCTTGCTTTCAGCAGTTTCTGTTCGCACTAACATTTATTTCACCCACCTGCCTGTGCTTTTCTTTATTGTTTTTATTTTATTTTATTTTTATTTTTTTCTGATTTTCAATTCCTTTTCTTACCCTATGCCCTACAGCCTCGTAGCTGTCATAATACACTTCTTTATCCCTGCTGCCTATTTCTCTATGTAGTCACTGATACAGTATGAGTTTCAAACCTTCCAAGATAAGTAATTTTCTGCTAAAAACTCCGGTATGAGAATCCACAAAAATAAAAAATGACGGAGGTGTGATCAGAAACAGCTCAGTACCAATTTTCATATGAATAGAACTTTGAAAATGTAGCTATTGTTCTTCCCGTCATTGAATTCCTACAACAAAGGCAGCATTTCAAATGCTGAAGTAAAATTGATGTTCAAGATAAGACCAGTCTTTAAGACCACCATAAGTACTTTACCAGTCTGTGTCCATTTTTTAATTACTTATTTAGAATGAAAATAATAATAATAATAATAATAAAAATCTTAATGGTTTAACTCAGTATAAACAGGTACAAACACAATACAATTGTGTGGGTAAACACACACTGAAAACCAGCATGCAGTATCAGCATTAAACACAAATTTTCAAGGCTTTGGAGGAAAATTGGAAAAAGACAGCTGATTTGCACATTTAAATTAATTGCTAACGAAGAATAGCATCTTTCTGAGCTAAGCTCACTTTTCATAACAGTGGACACTATATGACTCTGACTCCCCACCTCTGCCCAAGGGAGAGGAATTTACTCGAGAAAACTAGTACTAGAACTGGCACAAAATCTTGAAGTAGCTCAAATTTATAACATTCACATTCAGTAAAAAAAATAAAAGACTTTGCTTGTTTATTCAGCCATTGACTGAATATTGTCTTGTATATCCTCAGAATTCTTTATACAATCATAAATTATGCATGTCCAGGAATCACTTCAATTACAAGTGAGAGTAATCATTTCCAGAATGAAATACGACAATTCTTTAATACCAGAAAGCATTGCTCCAAAACACTTCCAGTAGGAGCAGTGAAAATTATCTTGACTTATTTAGGCATATTTAGGTGAGTAGTAAACTGAATCTTATCTGGGACACCCAGAAAAATAAGTTTTATGAAATCTATCATGGCAGGAAAGACCGACTGTCAAACAGAAACTTTGATTTTAAGTAGCATACAAATAAGGGCTTTGATTACTAGCTATACACCTCAGAAATCCAAAGTAATATTCAAAGTGGGGTTTTGGTTTTGAATTAATGGCTTGATCTGACTTCCCCCTATTTCAAAACCTTGCTTCATATATGGAACAATAACTTCTGCAGCTGAAACAGTAGCTTTTGGGGCTTCTGTGTTAAGACATATTTGAGTTAGTCAGATCGACTGCTGATCTCTCTTAATTTATGGTTCTAAGATAGATTTCTTGCTCTTATTGCAAACAAAGAAACCAGTTCAAACCTAAGCAACCCCCCTTTAAACTTTAACCATATTATCACTTTTAAAATAGTTCTTTTTTTGTTTGTTTTCTTATGGAATCTGTTCCAGCAACTTGCCCCAAAAATCGAATTGTTAATGGTTTACAGCGATCTTGTAAAGTGTGATATATATAGTCAGTATTCAGCTAAGTTTACTGCATTGAAAATTTGCTTTATTAGAAAAGTTATTTGAATGCTAGATTACCAGTACAAAACTGTATGCTCCTTTCTCTTTCACTGATTTCTATGTAATGGAGAAAAGCTTTGTTTTTAACTATTGTACTTTCAGAGAACAAGGTTCTTTCTACTTAAACGCAATTTTAAAAATATACTTTCTATCCTGTCCACTGGAGTAGGAGGAGACTAGTGAAATATCACCAGATGGCAGGTTTTTTCACAGTTTTTCTCCAGGAGCTTGGTCACATAAATGAAAGTTCCACTCCCTAATATTATTAGTTGTTTTGTTTGTTTGTTGTGTGCTTTTTGTTGTTCCATTTGTTTTCTTTTTTTTTCTTTCCCCTAAAATAAATGGATTTTGTGTGATTTCACCATTTCTCCCTGGATCTTCTTTCCAACACTTTGTTTTTCTCAGGTTTAAAATCACATTTAATTATTTTTCTTTTTATCCCTTGTGAGTGATACAGAAGTTTTGGCTTTGCACAGAAAGAATTAATTCTGCCAGTCAAAAGCCTCCCTCAATGCCCTCCATCACCATACCAACAAAACTGCAGTGGGAAAAGACTGCTTGTTTCAGTGTTTATTACCAGACCACTGAAAAGTTTTCTGTGTTTTCTATGAATCTAAATATCATTAAACCATTAAACAGTTGTAAGTTCAGTGTAGCATAAAAAATGTCATTTAGTCCTATGTTAGCATTAACCACACTGCAGAAAATTACTGACCTTAGTAAAAGGTAGCCATAAAATGCTAATTCTCTTTTTCTACTTATTTTAGCATCATGAAACAGTCTCATAAATGTACATACTTAGCCTCCTTGGAGAAAACCTATGAGATTAGAAGTAAATATGTCAATTGTTCATAGAATTAAGCAGCAGGAGTTTTAAACAAGTAGTACTGGAATTTATCCCAAAGCATTCAGTAACCCATGATTTATTTAAAAGGGAAAAGAAGTATGAATGCACATATATGAAGCTGAAGGCAAATGCATAATTCTTCCTCATCACATTGGATATAGCTGTTTTACTATGTTTGTTTGCCCTTTTGTACTTACAGAAATACTACTTCAAAGAGGCATTTTATCTCTAGTTTGTTAAGACTCATTTGGAAAGGTATTCACAGTGAGGTCAAGCAAGAAAATATACAGCTGCTCATTGACAATTGCAAGATCTGGGATTTAAGTTATTTAGAAGGCTCTGTGAAAGTGTATGTGCTTACGTGACAAAGGTAAAAGCAACTGTCCAAGGCGTAAGGGTGTAAATATGTCACCTCCAATCAACAGGAAGTCAGTTTTTAGAAAGAGAAATGAGCCTAGGAAAAGGGGAAGAGTGGAGGGAAGTTGTTACAGTTTTTGGTTTGTTTCTCACCCTCCAACTCTACTTTAATTGACAAAAAAAATAAACTAATTTTTCAGAAGTTGAGCCAGTTTCGCCAATGACTCAATGATTTCCCTGTCTCTATCTCAACTCATTCCTATTTTCTTCCCAAGTGACCATTTTTTTTTTACCTGGCTAAATCACTGTCCTGACTGTCTGCAAGTGTCTGACTTTCTTCTTCCACCATCTGAAACTTTTGTACATTTCTTAATTGACATCCATGTGATTGATACCTAAATGAGAAGAATCATTGACTCAAAAGCTAGATTTAATAAAACGACAATTTTGTTCAGTTCTGTATTGGATTCAAATTTTTCATTTATAAAGTTGGAAGGAAAGCCACCAATTTATGTGATGAGGACTTAATTTAACATTTCACTATAAAACTGCAATTTATAAAGTTAGCTACATAAATCATTAGTGCTGGAAATCTGCTGAAAAATGGTCAGCACTTTAAAAGATCTGCATCATCTACTCCAGTCCATGGTAATGCCAAATTGGATGGAATATAAATTTTTCTTCTGTGCAAGCAGAATGAAGTCTGACAGCGTTGGCCATTTATTCTTAAGGTGTAGACTGTTCCCAATAGCATGTATTAAGGAAGTAATTAAGGAAATGTCTCAGAGTGCTAGGTTGCCAGAGTAAGGCAAAAAAGGTATAAAACCAATAGCTCTTGAAATAAGATTGCTGCACTGTTAAATCAGAAGGAAGCCAAATCCCACTAAATGACCATATTTCTTCATCCCAAATAGTGGAAGATACAGTGGAAGACAGAAGGAAGAAAAAATAAATTAGGAAATTCTCAGCAAATAGCAGAATAAGTAAGCAGAGAAAAATCTTGGAGAATGCTTTCCTAATGAAGAAATCTTGCATATGCAGACAATTCCTACACACTGGCATTTTATAGCTATATGATATGTTTTTAGTTTTTATTCAAAAATTTCCAATGACATAAATACTCAGTTGAATTTTCTCTCATTCATCTCAGTGTCTGCATTTGTCTTTCAAACGTCAATGAACCTAAGAAAAGAGAAACTTCTACTCAAATACTGAATGCTCTTTAATACACAAGGCATCATTTAATTATTTTCTTTATTTTATTTCTTAAATTCAGGATACTATACTGATACTGATAGTGCTGATACACTATCATAATGCTGGTTGCCTCCTCCAAAGAACTCACACAGATTTGTGTGTCATGACTTCCCTTTACTAAATCTAAGCTAACTCTTAAACAATATCACTCAGTCTTATTATCCTATTTTCTATTTTCTATTTTCAAGGTCTCAGCTGGCACTGTAAGGAGCTCTGATTGCTTTCCTTAAGTCTCTCCACAGTGTCCCGCTGTTATCCTAGCTATATGCATTACTCTAGATCTGCTTTCAGAGAGGTGCTCATTCTAAAAATGAAGTTTACCTGTACAAACAGAGTGCTTCTCTTCTATCAGCTCACAGACATTTGTCTTCCCAACCAAAAGTGGTGCATTCTAGATTCACTGTCTGCCAGTCCCTCCCGTCAGGAGCTATCAGTAGGCAGTACAACAGCCTGGGCCATTAGTGAGAGCACCATGCACCTCCTCTGGGCCATGGCTCAGGCTGGTCACATGAATATGAATGCTAATGAGCATGTATGGCAGTGTGCATGGCAGCTGAGTCAGGATATGGTTTGGCCACTGCCCAAGCTAGAGCACAGAGAATAAGAGCAGAGCAAAAGGGCCAAGAAAGTGCTGCTTTTCACTGCAGTTTGCTCCTTTGTAACAGTGGCAGCTCTGGGCCTTTGTGGGCGCCTTGTTCTGCTCTTTAGGCCACACTGGTGGCTCAGGAAACAGAACTATGAGACAGAGGGCAGCACCAAGCAGGGCAGTTTCACAAACAAGGAAGGAGAATGACAAGGTAGAAGACTGATTCTGATGGTGCATGAGATCTGGGCAGTTTTGGCTAATTATCTCCAGTGGCCAGTGTCATATGTGGCTGACAAGAGTGAGGTGATGGAGGAGTTGGTGAAATACCACTTTGGGTCCTGCTGAGAAACACCTCCAAGCCATTGTTGCAGCCCACCATAATGGGCTGCATCTACATCTACATCTACAAAAGCTGAAGTGCCCATGAGGATAATCTCCTCTACCTTCTGCGCATGCCCCTAATGCTTCCCCCCAGATACACCTTCCTGAGCATGGAGTAGGCTGCAACCAGCTCCATCAGCAGCACAGTGCAACCAGAAAAGTGCCCTGTGGCAGAGATGCAGTTTGTTGGGCGCATGGCCAGTCATGTCTGGCCTCCCAGCTCTCACCTCAGTTGTGTGCAGAGTTGCACCTGTCTGCTAGTGGGCACAGGATTTTCCCTGAAGCCTTGAAGACAGTTGTGATTCTCCACCTGAAAGCTGTAGCCCTGGCACAAGTAGGATTTCCTCTGTGGCTGGATGATTTACTGAAGAACTTCTGCTGCTGCCTGGAGAATGAATGTCTCAACTCCTTCCTATTATGCAACCAGAAGGTGCCTAAGGAGATTATAGTGTCCCTGGTATCCCAAACAGCCATCCTTGTCAATCTTTTCCAGTGCCTGACAGAGGAGCTGTTCACCCACATGAGTTTGAGGATCTATGAGATCAGCTCAGGAAAAGGTTCTTCCTCCACTGATGTTGAAAGAAGAATTCACACACACGGAGCTATGGTTGCAGTGCTTGTCCGTGGCAACAAATGATGACCTGCTACCTGAGGCAGGATGTGAGAAGAAAAAGAGAAGCAAAGAAAGGCCTGTGCAGCAGCCCGCTCCCAGGAAAGGCAGTATTTTCCTCAAGATGGTCTCCCCAGTGCTGCAACTGGTAATGACTGCAGTGTTGTAGCCAGCATAGTCATCGATTTTCACACAGACTGGCTTAGCCCAAGATTCGGACATTCCTCCTCACAACTGTGGCTGCATAGAGCCTAAGCAAGAGGCACTGGAGAGGACCTCAGTGTGCTCCATGAGGGCATGTAGGGAACCTGTCTGTTTCACACACACCCTGGTCACAGGTGTCACAGGACTGAGTACACTCAGAATGCTCTGTTCAACAGACAGTGGAAATTTTCTCCACAGCCAAATCACATTTTATAGAGCAGCTGAGGAAGATGTTGGGTGGAGGCATCCAAGAGAGACTGCTGCTAGCATCCAGGCAGTGACCGCACAAACCCTTGGAAAGAGTCCGTTCATTCCAGGAGCTTCAGCATGTGTACAGATGCCAGTAAATTACTTGTGTGAACAATCTCTCCCTGAGTGTCTGCCCAGCACTTTGTTGATGAGGAGAGGAGAGGTATCATCTGCTGGCAACTTTTGTCCTAACAGTCAACCTTCTTTACGGCAAGGACACAGTGCTAGCTTGTATTCAACTTGCCTTACACCAGGAGCCTCAGTTCTTACTTTCAAAGCTGCTTTGCACTACTCTCCCCTCATCCATTGTGTTTTTCATTTCCTTATAGAAGCTTATCAAGTTGGTGGAGCATGGTAGAAATCTTCTGCAACATGAAAAAGTAGTGAGGAATAGAAAAGAGACTCTCAAACTTAGGTAGAGAAAAGTGAAGAATAAATCCCAAAATGAGAAGAAAAAAAAAATAGCTATGGGAATTTGGGAGACAAAGAAAAAGAAAATATTAAATATTAAATATTTAAAATAACTTATTAAGAGAATTTTCCAAGCAAAATTTTAGTTAGCTTTGACATTCAAAAAATCCACTCCAAAACTCTAAAATATTTCAGATTTTCTTCTGGATTTCTCTGTTGTATTAAAAACTGCCTGCTATATAAAAGGTGTTCATACATACATGTTTTTCTCTCTTCTTGAAGTTGATGTTTAAGTAAAAAATATATATATATTTTCTAATGTCATTCATTTTGAATGAAAAACATTCAAGATAAAGTGAGGCAATGTGATTGATAGAGCCATGAGAAGAAAGCATGTAAATTAGTAAAAGAATGTGTTTTAAAAATTTAGACCAATTTTTTTCAGTCATCTTTTTTGTTTTTTTTCCTTCTTTTTTTTTTTTTTATAAACTGATTTCTATTTTTAATGGGTTTAGCTCGTAAATGTTCTACTATGAAGAGCTGTGCTTCTTTTTATTGCAAGATAGTCTGATTATTTTGTATTCATAAATATGCATAAAGACGTGCAATTAACAGAACTATTAGCATTGAATCTCTTTTATGCCTCTGTGAAGTTCAGTGGAGAATTACATTGATTTTGTTTCATTATTAGTACAGTTGCATAAAATTATGTCTATACTTTTCTTAGAATACTCATCAATACTCATTGCATATTCTACAGTTATATCAATGTACTCTTCTGACAACTGTGATTTTTGAATTTATTTCAGAACAGAAAATATTAATTGACTCAAGCCACACCATAGAAGCAATCTGGAATTGTTGCTCATCAGATTTCTCAGGCAGTAGAGTTTCAAACTATCATTAATAAAGAAATCATGTATGATAAATGCTCGTAGAAAATTCTGCAGAAAACATAAAGAAATTATATCATGGGATTCATTCTTCAACATGTTCTTGCCTATCCACATAGCACGTATTACACTGATATTTTCAAATTATGCTTCCAGTTTTCTTACAACATGCACATCAGTTTCACATCAGTCTACCTGTAGCTAAATCACTGATGAAGCTTCATATTTGTTTTTAGTTCAGAAGAAAAATATGCTTATTTTCTGATTTGAATTCAAGATAAGTGCTTTTGCACGTGGCAGTACAAAGACCTAAACAGTACAGTTCTAAAAGTTATATTGAAAGATGTGGCAAAATGGGGAAGAAAATATTTGTGTTTGTTGCTCCTTCTTCATCTTTCTGATCAACACTTAGATCTATTCCACGTACTCTTGCTAACGCTACTATATCTGGAGTGAAAGAGAAAAGGCTACAATTGGAGTGGGATGAGAAAGACTGAGCAGGAGTTTCAGACATCCTTCCATTATCTTCAAAATAAATATATGGACTTGTCAACTGCTACTTTGAATTAGACAAGACAATTCATCTTAGGAAGAAATAGTTTAGAAGAGGAATTATAAATAGATTAGAAAATCATGAAGCTGGTTTGTTTGTTTGTTTGTTTGTTTGTTTGTTTGTTTAATTCAGTTCAAAAGAAATGACAATTCCATGCTTTGTACATGTATTAAGTACTGCAGCTCTAATAAGCCAGGCTTTCACATCTCTGAGGGTTCCTAAGGCCTGGAATATTCATCTGAATTTACAACAACTGTACAACTCTGCTATCAGTACTTTGATGGATGAATATTTTCCTTTATGCTTTTATTCCTCTTCACATTCTTTATACAGCTATTCTCATATCTTGAGGTCACATGGTGTCATATTATATGTTACAATTCAGTTATTCTAAAGTTGCTGTTGTTATCTCACTAGAGTGCACTGCCTTTTTGTTATTTCCAAATGATGTGTCATACAGCAAATTTCTGTCCCAAAATAATAACAAGGTCTGACAGGTTTTGACAGGATATTTCTGCCCGGAAAATGCATTAACATTGGAAAAATGGAGCAACTTAAGTAAATAAGGTAATGACAGCTTTTTCTCCCCTCATAGCCAAAATATCAACTACGCTGATTAAATTAAGTGCATTGTTAAAAATAGAACACTTTAGATATATTAAGAGATGGCAGTCGCTCAATACATTTCTGTGTAGAATTTAGATTCAGTTGTTCTGGAGCTGGAAAGTCCCAGCACCGTTATTTTGAGGGTTTAGACATCAACATTTCCAATACCAGTATTTTCTGGTGATTGCTGGTAGGGAACACAAACATTCTGAAGCTGACCTTTGTCAGAACTGTGAGGGACAATTTATTTGGTTTATAAATCCCAAAGGTGGAAACCATCATTTTGTTAAGTCCACCTAGTATAAGATGAAGGCTTTCTGTTTTGACAAAGGCACCATAAGAGTTGCAGATGTGAATCACATCATCACTTGCTGTGGTCATAATGGCATATTTGGAAGACAAATCACTATAGTCATCTTTCAAATCATAAATAGTTATTAATTTATACTTATTTTTATGAGACAAGCCTAGCAGTCATTTATCTGAAGTTCTTTCCAGCTTTGTTGTGTGCCACAATTTGATCATGACTCAGTGCTGTGCAGGTTGAAATCTGAAGAATTTGTTTTGCTATAGTTTAATGAAATAGCAACTAATTTAGTAATAAGTTTATTAATGACATGGTAGGATACTACTTCAGTAAATGTAAGTCTGAGATGAATATTTCTCCTCATTTTTGTGAAGAAGTCAGAGTTAGCAACTAGCCTGTTGAAAATGAACGGATCATTATACTACTTATCACTGACATAATAACACTTCTGCAGTTTATGATTTATACAAGTAATCAAGTACAGCATCATACTGACCCAAGAAAGACAAGATGCACTTCTTTCCACTGATGAAATGACAGCAGAACTAACCTTTTGTGCCACAGGGTATTTAAAACTCTATCTTTTGACACTGGAGGAATTAGTCAGTCATGCATGAATAACCCTGCTGTTACTGATGGGATTTTTATTATATAGTTGACCATAGCATAGTGTTATTAGTATCAAGTAAAGGAGACATTTAAATGATCTGACATGGTGTGATTCTTCTCCAAGAACGATCTGCAGTATCTGCTGTTGTTCTCTGAATTTCCTCATCAGTTTCTTGAAGAGCAAGTGCCATTAACCTTTGTTTCCCGCCCTTCATCTCATTAAGGCTATTTGCTTCTCCCTTTTTTCATATTTGGGAGCGCACCAACAATAGCATCTTAGTAAATGCATTAGACAGTGAAGCAGGAATGATAACTTTTAACTTTTGTGTTGTTATCAGCACATTCTCTTGCATTGTATCAATATGATCACAGAATGAAGAACAAGAAGAAGCCTTATGAATAGTTAATTAAATCTATGAAAGGTATTCTCATGAAAAATAAATAAACAAATAAATAAAAATCCAAAGCCCCAAATCCTCCTGCTTCTGCTTTGTCTTGCAACTAAATGCACAGACAAACTCTATTTTCTGGAAATCTGGGGGGATCCACTCCAATGTGTGCTACTTTTACTTTCAGTACTTGTTGATTTATTGCATAGACAAAAGAAGCTGCACATGTAGCCTCCTGTATTTGGGTCTTTGATATTTTTTAATTTTTTTCTTGATCGTGTACTTCTTCAGTAAAAATTTAAGGAGTGAGAATGAGATCCATCAAAAGAAGGGGATTAAGATTTCCTAATTTAGACATTCTAATAATTTCAGATTCTTCTCTGAAGATAAAAATTGGTACTTTAATGTGTCATTTTTTATGCCATTAATTAGGATAAGGAAAAGGATGTTTGAAAACTGCTTATTTCGCTGTTCAGTATAAGGAAAGTCTGACATGACTAGCTTAGATGTAGGTGCTGTGCTGTAAATACCTCAGCTTTCTTTTTAAAGAAAAACACAAATTTCTCCTAGGATCAGCTTAATTTACTTGTAAACTGAAAATTAGTTCATTTACTTTTAAATTAGTCTTACTTTGTATTAGATTGGCCAATACACTTCTGTCAATTCTCTTGTCTTCACTGGAGCTGCAATAATTTATGCAATTTATGCAATCCATTAGGAACAGTCTTCATCTATAAGTATTTCTACAACCTTAGGAAGAATTGCTCTGAAAATATATAACATAAACATGAATAGAAGTACTGGGTCATACTTAAGAAAGTAGTTTGCTTACATTCTTCATTCATGTGCACTTAATTATACAGATATGTATTACTTTTATTTTGCCATTGCCATTGTGAATATCCTCTCTAGTCAAAAGTTAGACAAGATATAAATTTTAATAGATTTATTGTTTGGAATTTTTTTTCTCCTCTGTGTTTAAATTATCATTATACTTAAACTTCTTTTTAAATATTGAGAAGATAATTATTGATCTAGTATTGTACCACTGCATTATTACTTTTATTAAGAAAAGAATAATTGGAACAGCAAAGAGTATAACAACTAGAAACAAGAATTTAACTATAAACTAATGAGTGTCAACTCTTTATTTATGGTTACGAACTAAACTCTCCCATTCAACATATCAATATTTCATATATATTTTGAAGAAATTTAAGGAAACACTGAATGTGCATAAAATGCACAGATAGCTAGTAATAGCAAAGGGAAGAATTTCATGTATACATAAATCAATTTTAGCAATCTGTGTAGGAGGCAAAGGAAACATTTCTGATATTTTGAACAAGTAATGTGTTTAGTTGCTGCCTTGGGAATAATTTAATTTTAAAAATGTAAAGAGCTTTTCCACAGCACTGCAGAAGCAATAGAATAATTAATATTTCCAGCCTCTCAGCTTCACACTTAAGGTTAGGACATGCTACACTGTAAGGAGTATATTCTGTTAAAGTATATTAAGGAGTTCAAAATGGCTTTTTCCAGGTATTCCACCAACATTTACATTTTCTAAAAAGACATGTAAAATAGATATTTGCATAGCCGGATTTTAGTATTTGCTTGAAATGTATAGGGGTTTTGGGGAAAGTCATGCTTAACCAATCTGGTGGCCTTCTATGATGGAGTGAAGGCATTAGTGGACTGATGTCATTTACCTGGACTTGAGCAAGGCCTTTGACGTGGTCCCCCATCCTTATCTCCAAATTGGAAGGATGTGGATTTGATGGGTGAACTACTCAATGAATAAGAAATTGGTTAAAAGGCCACAGACAGAGGGTGGTCATCAATGGTTCAATGTCCAGGTGGAGGCCGGTAACGAGTGGCATCCCCCAGGGGTCTGTCTGTCTGTCTTGGGACCAGTGTTCTTTAACATCTTTGTCAATGACATCGATGACAGAATAGAGTGCACCCTCAGCAAGTTTGCTGACAACACCAAGCTGAGTTGTGTGGTTGACACGGTGGAAGGAAGGAATATCATTCAGAGGGACCTGAATAGGCTTGAAAGGTGAGCCCAGGTGAACCTAATGAGATTCAACAGAGCAAAGTGCAAGGCTTTGCGCCTGGGTGTTTGTAGTAGACGATAGGGTGGTTTCGGTATTTGGGCAGCTGTGTAATCTTGCTAATAGTGTCACTGGGCACGGCTGTTATCGCGCAAAATGGCCCTTTTATGGATATGGGTTTCCCTACAACATCTTAGGGGATGACAAGGAGGCGTTGTGGGTCAACAACTCAGCGGAAGCACTGCCACCGGGTATATTTTTGATCTGTGGTGACTGTGCTTGGCAAGGCATTCCCGAGAACCCTGTAGGAGGACCATGTTATTTGGGGAAATTAATGATGCTTGCTTCAAATCATATCATTGCTTCCATATTAGCACCAAGTGTAGCTGCTTCACAAGCACTGTGTGAAATAGAACAGCTTGCTTGTTGGTCTATCAAACAAGCCAACATAACCATAGCATTATTATCTGAACTTTGATGGATGTTGATAATATCAGACATGCAGTCCTCCAGAACAGAGCCACCATAAATTTTGTCCTGCTAGCTCAGGGTCATGGTTGTCAGGACATAGAAGGAATGCGCTGTTTCAATTTAAGCAACCACGGTGAATTCATGCATCGGAAGTTGGACTGGCTGAAGGAACACACTGAGAAGATTGAAATTGGCAACAACCCATTTGGAGACTGGTTGCGAGGACTGTTTGGGGGTTGGGTCCATGGTTTATCCAGATGCTTAATGGTGTAGGAGTAGTGCTCTTGATGTTTGCTTGCATTATGATCTGTGCACCTTGCTTTGTAGGATGCTTTCAACACTGCTTAGCTAGCATGATAGACAAGACATTCAACCAAAGATTTGAGTATCATAGGCTCTGTGAGAGATTGTAGGCGATAAGTGATATTTGTGCTGTAACAGGGCAAGACTTTACCAAGCATGGGGAGGGAGAGATGTTGTAGTAGGCAATAGCGAGGTTTCGGTATGTGACGGGTCAGGACCTCCCCTGCTCTGTGATTGATTTATGATGCTTGCTTAAGGGGCGTAAATGAAGCATGGCATGTATAAATGAAGCATGGCATGTATATAAGCAAACTACACCACACATTAAGTGCCATTTTACTGTTCACCATATTGGTGCGTCTCGGCAGTTCTTGGCCCTAACCAGGCAGTCGGTTATAGGTGCTGAGGCTAATGCAGTGAGGTCAGAATCGAAAGGCAACACCTGGGTCGGAAGAATCCCAGGCATCCCAGTCACAGACTGGAAAGAGCAGCCCTGTGGAGAAAGATCTGGGGGTCTTGATAGATGAAAAACTTAACATGAGCCAGTAGTGTGCCCTTGCAGCTCAGAAGGCAAATGATATCCTGGGCTCCATCAGAAAAGGAGTGACCAGCAGAGACGGAGGTGATTGTCCCTCTATATCCTGCCCTTATAAGGCCCCATCTGGAATACTGTGTCTAGGTCTGGAGCCCCCAGTAAAAGAAAGACAAGGAGCTGTTGGAGAGGGTCCAGAGGAGGGCCACGAAGATGTTCAGGGGACTGGAACACCTCCACTATGAAGACAGGCTGAGGGAGCTGGGCTTGTTCATCCTGGAGAAAAGGCGGCTGTGGTGTGACCTCATTGCAGCATTTCATTACCTAAAGGGAACCTACAGAGGGGAGGGGAATCAAATCCTTGAAAGGGTAGATAACTGCAGATCAAGGGGAAATGGTTTTAAGTTGAGGGAGGGGAGATTTAGGTTGGACATCAGGGTGAAATTCTTTACAGAGAGAGTGGTAAGGTGCTGGAACAGGCTGCCCAGAGAGGTTGTGGATGCCCCATCCCTGGAGGTGTTCAAGGCCAGATTGGATGAGGCCCTGGGCAGCCTGGTCTAGCATTAAATGGGGAAGTTGGTGGCTCTGCCTCTGGCAGGGGGGTTGGAGATCCATGATCCTTGAGGTCCTTTCCAACCCTGGCCACTCTGTGATTCTGTTTTCAATAATGTGGAGTCCAAGGGGAATGTCAGGTACAGAGATGCATTACTACATAGAGACACAAAAAACAGCAGAAATAACAACACAAGATCTCACTGCATTTAAGTAGCATGTGCTGAGATAAACTGGGAGCAGGAAAGGAAAAATGAGCAATTATCATTCTTAGACCTTCCCTCCAAACACATTTGGATGACCTCATAACAGTCTTTGAAACATTTCACATTTTATTGTTTAAGCACTTTACTCAACAAGTAGCTCACTGATTACTCTGTAGATAAAAGACCATTTCAGTAAAAAGTAAATGGCAGAATACAACTTCCAACCTAATTATGCCTGTTAATTTGGAAGTCTGACTATTATATTTCAAACCATAACTGTGGCTACAGTGGCTGTGAATTTTGAGATATTTGCATTAATTGCAAACAATAATGTTAAATTGTGTTGCATATTTTTGTTTGTATATTTAGAATGAGATATATAGTAAGTTGCTTCAGTTTCCTTTTAAAAACTAGTCTCTAGTTTTTGTTTCATAAAGAGGAGCACTTGTTCAACAAAATTTTTTCTGTACTATTGCCTCAACAAACATAAAATAAGGAAATAAATAATAATAAAAAAGAATTCTGTACCAAATGTGAATGTCATTATTATTGAACTTTTTCACCTTTAATTTTTCCCATGTCCATGATTGACAGATGTGTAAAAACAAAATCCCTTCAACAAATCTCACCCTTTACTGATCTCAGTAATTTTTTGCTATGTCAAATAATCACACTCTGGTGAGATACTAATGAACATGTTTCTATTGCCTGAAACCAAATGCAATATTTTAATTTATCAATTTTGATTCACATTGCACTGGTTTGATCTAACACAGTGGATCTACACAGTCACATAATAGACTATCTAAACATCTATTGAGAGCTCCAGATCTCAAAAATTATCTGTTTTCCTGAACTACTTTCATTTTGGTGTCCTGGAAGTATAACTGTGTTTTAACAATCTTTTTACATGTAGGAAATTGGGGTATGAGATGTGATATTTCATTTTCTTGAGTAGACCTTGTACAGTATTTGAACCAATACAGTACTAGACTTTATTTCACATACAACTCTTTACCTTCTCAAGCAAAATAGGACTAATTCTATCAGCTTTGTGTTCACATAATATTTCAAGTAAGATACAAAATAATTAAACACAAATATACACATTCTAGGCTTCCATATATACCACTGTGTAGAACAATGCATCACATAATATTATGTTCATTCAGCTATGAATATAGGAATATGACCTATGATGTATGAAGTGTTTGGGAAAAATGATGTCTGAAAAGGTGTGCATTACAGAAATTTGTATATCTATTGACTTTGAAATTACAGAATTGGTCATTATGAAATGGACCAAAATGAAAATAAGAAGGGCTGCAAGCAAGTGCTACTGATTTAAAAAAGCTTTTTTCTTTTTTCTTTTTTTCTTTTTTTCTTTTTTCTTTTTCTTTTTTTCTTTTTTTCTTTTTTTCTTTTTTTCTTTTTTTCTTTTTTTCTTTTTTTCTTTTTTT
>JAPSGF010000071.1:3384798-3430430 GCA_035772895.1 Perdix hodgsoniae
GGAAGGAAGGAAGGAAGGAAGGAAGGAAGGAAGGAAGGAAGGAAAAAGTTTTGATGAGATGCAACAGAAGGCAAGATTAAGATAAAAAATGTGTCATCTATTCTTGGTAAATGAAGAACTGTATCTGAAAGAGTAACTTTTCTTTTGCACTCGTGTATGGGGAGTTCTAAGGGTTGAACTTAAAAGTTGTTATTGAATGTTACCCGCAGAAATATGAAGACAATGGATTAAGGACAAAGGAAACCCTCAGAAATGCTAAGAGTGCAGTTAGAGAATTTCTCAAAGGCATATCATTCATTGCATCAATCTTCCATAGAAATCTTTATCTCAGCTCTTTTCTATCTCTGTTTGGCAATTCCACGGGAAGCTGAAAGAGGAACAGATAATGCCTGTATGTGTCTAGGCCAGCCAGTTCTCCTGGGAGTAGCCCATAGAATGCTGGCAGTTGTTTTGGATGTTAATTGATCTTGAGTTAGAAAAATGGTATTCAGGCTAATTTTCTTCCAGATGTGCAATAATCTGAACATATAATCCCATATATTGATTCTATAGTAGTAGACAAAGGATCCAAAATATAAACGAGACTTGATTCAGATCTCAGAGCACTTTGGCTGTAATACTACTTCTCTATCTGCCGGGGACTTGATGTTTATTTATCCTGCTGTAACCAGAAATTTATACAATCCCAAAGAAATTAACACAGATTTCACCACTTGGGTCACTAATCCCAAAAGACCATAGTTGTATTTTGCTTTTGCACTTTAGGCATGAAAACTGGAAGCATCTAATTTCTTTGTATGAATAAACATGGCAAAAGGAATGAGAGGCAGACACAGACACAGTATATAAAAAAATACATTTCAGATTTTTTTATAGATTTACTTGCCACTCATTTTAAGTGACATAACAAAAGCAAATCACAATGTTTTGGCAATGCACTCAAATTTACTACAAGCTGTGGAATATAGAAAAATAAGCTTGAGAAAAAGCTATTTAAATTTAATGCAGGATGGGAAGCTGTTTAAGAAAAAAAAATAAATATATGACAGAAAAAAAAAAAAACACCCACAATATATTTATTGTGGCTTAATTTGGAAAAAAACACAGCAATGTTCCAAATATTTCTATTAAACTCCAAGTACTCTGAACTATTTTACATTGCTGACAGGTTGGAAATCAACACCTTGTAGAAGCAAACCACCAGGGAAGACTTCCAGCTTGATCATAAATAAAGATTTAGTGATTTGACAAAGCAAATTGGAACATGACAAAGAAAGTTTGATCAGCACAAATCATGAAAAATCACCAGTAAAATGTAGAGCTCAAATTCTGTTGTGGTCAAGTATATATTCTTAGATTTTGCTACAAGAAAAATCTATTAAGGCCACAAAGACACTTGACAAGCATGACATCAAATCTGCAATTTAGAAATGAGCAACATAAATATTCATATTAGTAAAAAGAATTAGAGGGTAAATATGAGTTGTCTTTATTTTTTAATTTTTAATTGTTTTAATTTCACATTTACTTTGTTAAAACTATAAAAATACTAAGAATTAAAAAAAAAAAAAAAAAAAAGGAGGTTAGAACTGAACTAATGAATTAATTCTTCCTGACAAAAATGTTTTTCCTTGAGAGGCTAGCGTGGCCTAGAGAAAGTGCTTGCTGAAATATTGTACACAATAAAGATCATTAAACTATGGAAAAAATATCAAAGGAGTTTTAATCAGTTTAAAACAGTTGATAATCTGGAACTACATTTTATCTTAGAAATATAGCAAACGTTTACATTTTCAAAGAACTGTATTTGTGGCAGGCACAATTTATGACATTCACACATCCTTTTATGGGTATTCTGTAAAATTGACTTCAGGGCTAATGGGTGACAAAAACAAATTAATGCTGACAAAGAATTCTGATGACTTTGATGAGCCTTTATCAAAGATTTTCACACAATGTCAGAAATGAGGAGAGGAGCAAACTGAAGCAGAGGTATGTATGTGTGAGTTTGCCATCAATGAACACATGAATGGAAACGTCAGCAGTGTGATTCCTAGTGAGCGTATCTTAATTTATTAAGACAGCTTTGATAAACAAGATTATTAATCCAAATAATATTTAGCTAATAAAAGGATAAAACGACTTAAAAACTTCATAAACCGAGAAAACTACAACTCCTAGAGTAGATGCTCAGTGAGCTCCTTGAAACATGGAGAATGCAGAGAGAGTAAGAATACGACAAATGGAAAGTTATTGTTCTAGGAAACACTAGCAAGTGGATGAATATTGACCCAATTAGAAAGCTTTAAACTGCATTTTCTTTGAACGTGAGGGAAAAGGTCTTACTGTCTGTAGCTTATAGTATTATCACCCTCATATGATTGAAATACTTCAACTTTTCCATTAGAGAGGGAGTCTGAAAGGCAAACATTTTATGCATTCTTGGCTATATGAAGTCTTTTACACTTACAGTACAAACCAATAAGAAAATCTTAATTGATGCTGTATCATTTGAGAGGCACTGCCACCTTCCTCAGCTGATGCTAAAAAAGCCTCAGCTCTGCTTTCTGTTTCTGTTCAATGCCCTTCAAATACCATGTGAGTAAACAAATGAATGCTCTCACTGCATATAAATTAGTTGTTTTCTTCATATTTTTGGTAAGATTTAGAAATCTCTTGTATGTAACAAAACAAAAAAAAAAGAATGTAAAGTATGTTTTAAGGTAATGACACTAATTTAATGCTTTTACAGTAGATGTAAATATCAAGTAGAATAAAATGCTTCAATGAAGACATTGCCTAGATGTGAATTGGATGTGAGTGACTTACCTATTTCACTCATACAAAATGAGATGTAAATTCACTGCTATGTTACTAATAGGGTTTTATTTTTACTAGTTACTATTAAGTAAATAACAAAATAATAACTTGAGAAATAGTCTCTCTATGATGTAAAGTACTCTGTTCCGAGGGAATGACACAGATCACTGATGTCATAACCTTCAGAAAAACAACCCCTATAGTCCTGTTCAACTTGGGTAGAAGTGTGGGTGTTTGAACAGCTGTGAACAGCATATAGCAAACCTATATCCAATAGAAATACAAATAAATGCTGCAGAATGCTTGTTTTAATGCTGATTTTGTACATTCATTAAATTAGATTGTAGAAAAACAAAACAAAAACAAAAACAAAAAAAAAACAACCCACAACATTGCATGGTGCAAGAATGACTTCTTCAGTGTGGAACAACGTATAATTCAAGGATGTGTTTTCCTATTCATTTATGTGCCTGCAAATGCAGAATGCCTGAAAGCGACAATACAGTTGTGTAAAGAGATGTCTTACCCATTTTTTTATTTGTTTCTATTTTTGCTAAAGATGATCTTTCCCCCCAAAAATACTGATCTTTAAGTTCCTTTTTAACCTCCAGTAAGATAAAAGTAATTTAATGTATCTAAATAATATAATGTTATGGTTTAACATAATTATAGTGTCATCTAAGAGCCTTTGGTATTTCACCATATTTTTTAGATAAATATATTTTAAATCATTACCTTCTGGGGGTGCAACACATGAGGATTATTAATGTCTCCTGTTTTGTGATGTTGGCCCACGACATCAGAGGCCGATGTTGGTGGCATAGCAGTAGAGGCTGAATCTTCCACTAGTATTCTATTACATGTTTTTGCCGTGTGGCAGATGTCACAGTTTGACAGAATGGCAATTGACATGGGAGTTCCGATGAAGCAAAGATGTGTCACTGAATTTCTCTATGTGGAAAAAAGTGGCACCCACTGACATTCATCAATGTTTGCTGAATGTTTATAGAGACCAAATAGTGGATGTGAGCACAATGAGGCAGTGGGGGCAGCAATGTGAAAGACAAGCCACATTCTGGATTGCCATACGTAGCCTTCACATCACAAAATGGGCATCTCAATCAGTTTATCCGCATCAATTGGTTAATGGTGGTGAATGTTGAAAAATAGTGTTTAGTAGATGGATACATTACTTTCAAAGTCACCTTCATATATCTGTTCATAAACTGTGCATAGATATCATTGATTTTCCTACTCTGACCTAGTAAAAGAAACAGCATTGACCAGCAGTTCCACTGGGGTGTAGTCATTTCATGATTATTGGATGCAATTATAAAATAAACAGTGTGGAACACTCTATTCACTATTTCTCTATTTCAGACTTCCCATGCAATTGCTGTAATTAGTAGACAAGAAATAGAATCTATTTGATCTTGACCCAATAAACATTCAAATAATGTTTGTAATGAAGACCCTGAGAATAACATGTTTTTTTCCTTTTTTTTTTTCTTTTTTTCTCCCCTTTTTTTTCACATGGATTTAAATCTTTGCTTCCCTTCAGCCTGACAACTTCTACCACTGTCTGCTCTAGAAGAAGTTGTGCCAGTTCCTCTGGGCATGGTTCCAGCTCTGAACCTTGGTGATGTTGTATATATATTAGCAACTCAGTGCTTTCAAGATTTGTATAGCTGAATAGATTTGCTGTGATTGTGAACTTATGCACTGCTAATACTATATCTCACTGAGCAGCCTTTTGGAAAATCCCCACTTTGGTCTTGATGGTGCAAGTCAAAAGTACAGGAATGGATTAGTGAATGCAGAGTAATGTTTTTAAAGATTATATGAGTTTCTTTATTTCATTGAAATAAATGAGCTACAGTGACTCATAAGCCTCAAAAATCCTATGAAATGATTAAGGAAAAGCCCTACTCAATGTAAAATTGAACTTTAAGCTTAAAGTTTTTTGATCGAGAGCAGGGACTTGATAAATATTTAGAAGTACTGATGAGTTCTTTTCTTTTTTACCTCCAGTCTGGAACTAAGAGGACTTCATGAAGGTAAATAAATATTATCTTTATTTGTATTACAAAGATGTAAAAAAGACTGAACTTTTTAAAGTGAGATATGGATGCAAATTCAGAGTTTTTCCATCAAATTTAACTCTTCTGCTCATATCCACAGAAAGGAAGAATAAGTTAAACCATAGAAGAATGCAAAACTGATAGTAATTTTACATTTATACAGTGTATAATTAGCCTTCAGCCAATGTATCTACTATTGTCTTTCTTCACAAAATTAGTAAATAAGGTCAAACCATACCATCCAAAGAGGCTGAGGCATTACTACGTCTTATGAATGAATAGAAATCTCTGAAACATTTTAGTAGAGTTTGCTTGGAGCTGGGTAGCAGTTTAAGTATGGATTTTACTTAACAACCATGAACATTCATTGTTGAGCTAGAAGAGCAGTATGTTGTGTAGTTGAGACAGTAAGATAACTTAGTTGTTTTAAATGTTAAAGCTATTATTGTCAAATGTAACTGTGAAATAAGGTTAATGCTAACAACACTCATAGTGAAGTTAAAGGTTGAATTAACAAAGTGACATTATTTAAAAAGAAAAATAATACTTCAATTTAATAAAAAGCTAGCTTCTTGATTAAATGTGCAAGAAGCAAGCTGTTTATTCTTTAAATCTCAAAAAAATATCAAAGGAATGTAGTATCTGTATGGATCCATATACCCAGATGAACTGTACTCAATGCATGTAATAATGAATACAGAAATTACAGAATTTGATTTGTTTTACACAGCAGAGACTGGAACCAAAAAAGTAAACAGGTGTCCTGAGTTTCAAATTCCAGAACTGCTACTGGCACCAGACAAGAATCAGATCAGTCCTATTTTCAGTGAACTACAATCCCATAACACATAACACAATTTCAGCCCAAACTCTCACCACTAATTTCATAGGCCTTCCTTATTTCCGTCTTAATCTAACCTTTTCCAGGATCTAAAATACAATCTCCACCACTTTTTTTTTTTTTTTTTTCCAACTGCGATGTTATATTTTACTATTTTGCACTTCCTTTGGGGCTCTTTCTTTTCTAATTATCACACTAAGTGGATCTGGCTCTCTTTCTCACAGCTTGATCACTTTTTTCCTGTGTGATGCCATCTGCCTAATAGGCTTTCTTATCTGGCTTAAGGGGAGACTGCTATTGTAGATTCTGCTATATATCCCCAGAGATCTTAATCCATGTTTTCTTACCATTTAAAAAAAAAAAAAATCCTTTCTCATTTTATAACTGATTTCAGCAACAAGTATTTTAGCAGAGCATGCCTTTCAACAGCG
The DNA here is from genome assembly GCA_035772895.1 of Perdix hodgsoniae. Lineage (NCBI taxonomy): Eukaryota > Metazoa > Chordata > Aves > Galliformes > Phasianidae > Perdix > Perdix hodgsoniae. Next base: position 3,390,972 of record JAPSGF010000071.1, read on the forward strand.
TGATCATACAAAGCTCATAAGAAGGTTTCTTACACAAGGCTATAGCCAGTTACAGTCTTTTTATTCAAATACATTCCTTAAAGAATTATACAACATATACATGTCCTAAAATAAATGTATTTCCTTCATTCTGTCTACTGGCAGAGTAAAATTCTCACCCAGAAGTCAGTATTGATATGATTGACTTTAGAGATTTTAATAACATGATCATGAGAGCAGGCAAAAAAAAATGTATGATGATTGTTTCTGTTAGATAAATTAATAATAGAAATGTTCCAAGAAATTAAATACTCCAATGCCAGTGGGGAGTGTGGGAACCTGGGGCATGAATTGAGATGAGCTTACATAATTCTGTATCTTTTCTGGAGGAAGGATCCTGCTCCTTGTATGCAACAATGCCTGTGGCATAAAAGCCAGAATATCACTGTCTGATTTACTTACTGTATGATTCATTGATTAACTATTTCTTTGCATTCAGTGCAACTAAAGAAGGTACAGAAGTAATCCAAGATAATATTAACCTAAGACTTATGCACACACACACAAAAAAACCCTCTCTCCAGTGTAACTGATTTTGTATCAGAACTACATGAAAACCTGGCAGACAATAACAAATTTGAATGAAAAATAGCTCGTTCTGCAAATTTTAATTTCAGAAGGGATTTCTTTGTGTTTGATCTTGTGAAGAGTGTTATAATTGATACCTTGGTGGTAAAATACAGTATAATTCGGACCACAATAGAAAACACTGTTGTACTTTTCCTCACACTTCTCCCCTCAGACTTCTTAGCAAAGTCCCTGTTGATTTCTAAAAGGCCAAGTCTAGCTATACTAGGCCATTATTTGGTAAGTTAGTCTACGTTATTAATGACATCATACTTACCTATAAATTGTTTTAAGAATATGATTGTAACCATTTAGCTTGAAATTGTTCATCTCTTACGTTTTTCTCTCTAATGCTGTATTTGTTGTTAAATCATAAAACGTACTGGACAAAACAGAAGGCTAGCAAGAAGTAACATGTTGAAATTCCAGTGACTTCACTGAGTTTATCTCAGCAAGAGCTTAGACCCAGTTTGTTGGGGCATATGAAATCACATACACAGGGACATTGTGCTACATAGAAACATACCAGTTTACATCAGTGGACTAGAAAATTATGGAAGTCTTCCCTGAAGCTCTGATGGATCAGATAAGGCATCTGTAATTGTTGAAATTCTGGCCATGTGGCATATATCTCACAGGCACTTGCTTTGATTAAGTTCATAACACATGTTCAGATTAATTCCTGTCCTTTGACTAGTAGGTATGTGTAAATCACCATTTTTCTGTTTAAATCAATGCTTTCACATTCAAACAAATCCACTTAGTACAGAGGATAAGTCAAGCTTACCTCACCAGCATTGCTATTTCAACCTAAGTCAGCCTGCACACACCTAATGACAGACAGGATGACCTGCTGGTCCAGGTAGCACAGGGATGTTGTAGGAATTGCACAAATATTTCATGAAGCTAGACATTTATTTGGTTTTGGTTTGTCTTAAGTGGAAATACTGTTCTACTCCAACCACCTGTGTGCACTACTATTTGAGTTGAAATATGCTTCAGTGCACACAAAAAAAAATTATTCTGCCATCTGCACAATGCCAGTAAAACTAATGCACAGGGAATTTGGATGTGGTGATAAATACGTTCATTGCACTGGTAAAGACTCTTCACAAATCAATACAATTTCAGCAGTTCCTCTATACTAACCTGACTGCAATACTACAGAAGCCAGTAAACGCCAGTTATTCATTAACTGTGGCATCAAAGGTCCCATACACACCTCCATTTTCATTACTATTGCTTTATTTTATGTCTCTGTGAATACTGAATGAACTCTCTTGAGTACTATGGTACTGAATTGTTTGACTTTTCAGCCATGTTTCTCAAGACACACCAGTCTGACAAATTCATTATCTATTGCCCGTAGCTTAGCTTGAGCACCTGTGAAAGACATTCCTTTTGAGAAGCTTTCCATTGTGAGAAGCTTTAGTCATTGGCTTTAACTTACAGGAGCCTCTTGTAAGTCAAACTCATGGCACTGCAAGATATCTGGAAAGATATAGCAGTCACTTATTTGGTTTGAAATACTGGCCAGTTAGATGTAAATTACATCATAGTCAGATCCACCCTGTTCTTGAATTGATCCATTATTTTCCAAAATATTTCACTAATAATAATAAAAATAATAATAAAAACATTTTACCATCTTGTCAAGCTTATCAAAAATTTGTAATTTGAGGAGATTACAGCAGGCAAAGTTAAAATTGTAAAGAAAGCACAGGAGGGAAAATTCTCTATGAAAAAAACAAACAAACAAAAAAAAACACACAAGAGTAATTTAAGAACAAAAACAATTACAAGAATAAAAATAATAAAAGAATATGAGACCACGCAGAAGAGAATGATAAGAGAGACATTATCAACTTCTATAAAAATAATAAAGTTCAAATGCCATTCAGTTTTTCAATTTATTTATTTATTTAATTAATTATTAAGTGGGGGGGGAGAGAGAGTTAAAAAAGAAAAGACAATATGCAGAAATTCTGTTTATTCTACTAAGCTACATGGAAATACTACTCTCTCAAATTTGATATCAGTGCTTCTCTATAAGGTAAAAGGAAGCTTTTCCTAAGACTATCTAAATTTTAAAAGGCTTTGCCAATTACAGAACGATAGTAGCAAGTATGATAGTAACAAGAACAACTAAAATGAAAAGATATCATTGGTTCTTTCTTCTACAGTTTTATGTCTAGTTCACCTACAAAATACTCTGTTCTGTTTCCTCGTTTCTTTGTTTTGGTACACAAATAAATATTGGGGATAATAACAGCTGCAAAATGAGTGTCTGCTTTTTCCTAATATCTGCTTTATAAACACAGGATCTTTTTTTTCCCCTGATAGCTCTCCTGAACTGGCTGTTGTTTTTGTATGTGGAAACAACTAGGACAGACATGGAGAAGGTCAAATAAAAATACATCTTCTGAGCCTGAAGAAAGCTATTTATTGTGAGAAGCTTCAGGCACTGCACTGCAGAGTAGCTTTAAGATCTTGGAAGATTATTAGATGAAAAGTTAAATTATTTGCCTTTGGACCCACAGTTTAGATTATTTTTCTCAAGTCCTTTCCTAGCTCAGAGAAAGATGGCTATGTAATTCATATCATTCAGTCTTAGAGAGATGAAGTACCTGGTATTAAGTCAAAATCATAAGTTTAAATATTTCTAATGATCTTAAAGATGATGAATGTGAAAGGAAAAAATTAGCCAAATATATTATAAATGTATCAATCTATTTATAATATATTCAAAATCTGAAACAGATGTTTGATTTTTAATGATTAGTACTGCTATAAAAAATTAAGAATCAATCCAGTCTGAGCAGTCTGGTGTCTGCTGATGCCAACTAAGTTCCACAAATGTGGCAGCTCTTCTGAAGATGGCTCTTCTCTAGAAGGCATCTCTCAGTGAATTGGAGTACTTCACATACCTGCACCCCAAAAATTTTAACCAAAGATGTATGTGACTTTGGTATCAAAGACAGCAATGTATTGTAATAACCAAGTCTAACAATTCAGCAACTAGAAACAGAAGTAAACAGAATATTTGTTTGTTTGTTTTTTATGGTTTTGTAGAGAGAGGAATGCTAATTGGACCAAAGACAGCCATTACACTTTGGTACTTCCCAGGAGATACTTGTATCCTGGGCTGCCCTATGCCATTTATCATCAGAGTTTCTTTTGATACCACATAGACTATCACAAAAGGAGAAAGGGTAAGAAGCAGTGAGGACCTCTCCCCTCCCTGTAAGCCTCTTTAGCACTACACTTGACAGCGATCTGCCTACATTCTTCCTAAGCCCCTAAATCTTATTTGAGGTTCCGCTGTTTCATAAACATTTTGCTGTCATAGTACACGTTAAGAAAAAAAAAAAAAGAAAAAAGAAGAAAGAAAAAAGAAACAGTAAGAACCAAAATAAACTGTTAGCCTGATGGGTTTAGGTCCAGCATAAAGAAATACCATGCATATAATTATGTGATTATGCAATTACATGACACAGTTAAGCATTTTTCCAGTGAAAATATATAAATCACCATATATATATATTAGAAAAAAAAAATTGTCATATATACTTACTCCTATTCTATTCCTATGTTCTTCAAGGTGGACTAGTTTTCTGAGACTAAGAATCCTCATTTTCACCATGTAACTTGTGCAAAATTTTAATGTTACTACCAGCCCTAGATTTTTCCCAGAAAAGCTTATCCATTACTAATTAGCTAATTAGCTAATTAGTAAACTAGCTACTAATTAGCCATTAGCTAGCCAGTGCATTCATGATTTTCTTTTCCACGGTTTTTGCAGAAAGTTGCATTCAGCATCAAACAATCTGTAATAATTATTTTTTTAAATTCCTGGCATCAATGAAAGACTTTTCTCCCACCTCAGACAGCCCACAGCTCTCCCTCTCCTCTGTGTGGTATTCAGATATATTTGTCAGTATTTATGGATTAATTTTTTAAATGTTTTAAAATCAGTCTTTAACTATGGAACACTGACTGTAATTATAATTCTGGCATTATTTATAAGATCAGAGTCTCCTTTCCAGGGAGAAGTCTTCCATTATCAGTCAGTCAAGCATTAGAAAAGATTTCACAGGTAAGCGTGGAATATAAGCACTGCCATCCAAGAACTTTCCTGAGAACATATTTATATTTCAAATTAGATTAAAAAAGCAGATATAATGTGTTTATTCTTTAAACATATTAAGATTAGGTTGTTAACAGATAGATAGATGGAAAAATTGATGGATAGATAGACAAATAGATTACACAGGCAGATGCTGTTCAAATTCCACATCTTTTATGGACTAAATGGTGGAGTCATTACTGCTACATTTCTTCAAATCATTCTAGGTGCAGATACATACGTATTATAGGTACTTTAAGCAGATAAAGGGGGCCACTTCCCAAATTCCCCATCTCGCACAAATGGTAGATGTTCTATGTTACCATAGTAATGGAACAGCACCACAGAGCCATATAATCATGTGCGTATCTTCAATGAAGATACACATAACCATGCATAAGAAACGGACATGCTGGGGATTACCTCCTAAAATTATGATGATATTGCCCCTAAAATTGCTGCTCATGATATCTGCAGTGTTTTCAGTGACTGATTTGAAAGCAGAGTACAAAGGGGAAATAAAAGAAAGCCCTTACTGAAATTCCATGCAGAGAATGAGAAAGTACTCAGAATATATAAAATGTAACAAACAACATTTGTTTTCTTCAACAAAGGTGTTGAAAAAAAAGAGATTAATTAAATAATGAGAAACTAAAGAAATTATAAGACTGGGGAAATGAAAGGGAATATAAGCAGGAAATGAAAAAGGAGCTGAGGATGAGAAACTTAACAACAAAAGAAAAGGCAGAAAAAAACAGGCCAGAATGGGAAACAGAAAAATGAGAAGTAGTGCACAAAAGTGAACAAGAATAAGAAAAGTAGAGATGAGAATAACAAGGAAAAAATCCCTAGGAAAAATTGTTATGGAAAAGGAAGCAGTGAGAATAAAAGTAGAGGAGAAAATGTCAAGATTTGAAAGGAATTTAGCACAGACTGACTTATTGAAACAGGTAAATGTCACATACTTTGAAAGCAGAAGACACAGATATATTTACTTTTTCTTAATGTCAATAACAAAGCAGTATTGTATCTCACAGTATCCTTTTCTTTCAATATTCACAGATATTATAAAACAGGATTAGAAGAGATTGTGAAATTTAGCCATGCATTTTATTTCTGGATAAGGATCATCCAAGTTTTATATGATCATTGCCTATGTGCTTTAATTCCCTCACAGTTATTCCATCATTTAAAACAAACAAATAAATAATAAATAAAAAGATGCCTAATTTTAAACTGCTACAGCCATGTTCAAACATTGGGTACCTGACGGGTACCTGGCCATCTTATGAGATATTCAAAAGACATAGGAATTGACAGCAAGAACAGCACTTTGAAATATTATTTGTTTATTTATATGTGTAAATAAGAAATCTGAGATACTCTTTTGTTGTTGTTGTTATTTTGTGGGGTTTTTTTTCTTAATTTTGGGCCTTACATAGACATTACTCAATGAAGATCAAAGAGTATGGGTAAATTTTGCACAAGTAAATAGGTTAAAATATTTTTAGACCACTCTTAAACTTCAGTCTCTTTAAATCTTACAGTAAACTATTCTTAATCTTTGGAAAATACTACAATAATGAGAAGATCCTTAAGATTATTTTTTTTTAATAAATTGTGTGTGTTTTGGAGGGGGAAAGAAAATGTTACAGCCAGCTTACTTTTAATTTGCCAGTATTCTCTTTTTCTTTTGCCAGAATGGGGATTTTTTTTTTCATTCTGTCAGAAGATTTAACATTTAAATGTGTATTCTGACAAAATATACTGTCCTGAGAAGACATTTTTAAATTGTATTATATAAATAGCTATACATGCCTGAAAAAAAAAAACAAAAACAAAAACAAACAAACAAAAAAACCCTTACCTTCTTCCATCATTCTTACAGAAAGATATTTCTGCTTCCATATAATGATTTATTTTTGTTTTGACATAACACGGTATGGAAATTAATTCCCGAATATCAGACAATGAAAAAGTCACGATTAAACTATATATATATATACCTGGAGCCTTGACAAATGATAAATTAGAGAGGGAACCAATCTGCTACCTTTTCCCATGTTACACTCGGGGACAAATCTCTGAAGGCTCTTCCACTGTTGTCAAACTTTCATTAAGACTCAGCATCCTTCCTGGGCTTCTTCAGGTGCCAGTTTGATGGATGTGCACTAAGCAATATCTACTGGGCACTGAAGGGGGTTGGAGTACCTGCTACACAGCTGTCAGGTGCTTGTTAACTTCATCGCTTTAACAACAAAGGCCATGTAAATACAGAATAAAAATGCAGGGCAAACAAAAGCATAAAGCCCTGAAAGAATAACAACACCTGGAGAAGTCTGTAAGTCTGGAGAATTAAGGCTGCTGTGGGGAGAAAATAATTTCCACTTGTTTCCACTGTTGTTGTCTTAAGACTTTTAAAAATAGAGTTTAAACTGTGATTTTTATACAGTTTTCAAAAAACTATATTTATTTCTCCACCAGTCTAGATACTCATAAACTTGAATTGGTTATTGCTCAATTTTTGTTCTGTTACAGACTTGTTATGAAAACAAAAATACATATAATAGAAGGTGCTAAAATATTAAACATAAGTAACAAGTTATTTTCCACAGTCAGGTTTTTTTTAAAAAAAAAAAAAAAGAAAAAGGAAAATTAGACTAAAACTGCATAAATCTCTTTGTAATGTTAATTACCTTACAAGTAATATAGCCTCTCTCAATTTCCCAAAGAGAATACAGTGATTACAAAGGTTTGACCTTCTTCTTGTAAACCCAAATATGTAATAGCAATATTCTTATAATTGAAAAATGACATTTGTTTTTTAAAGAATGAGAAAGCATTATTGAAGACTGAAAGAAAATCCTTATAGAAATTCAGTGCAGCAGTAATGTAGTTGTCATCACAATTCCCTGTGAATAAAATTCATTGCAATGCATAAATTAATTCATAACCATTGTAATCAACACTCCAGTGAAATCACAAATATACTGTGTAGAATTAACAATTCTGGACAAGACAGTATAATGTTAGTAGCAATGTTCTTCAATTTACATATAAGCAAGGTGAAATAAAGAGAATATTTAGACTATACATAATTATGTGGAAAGCCCCAAATGATCTTAAATTTCACTAGAAATGATCTTTAAGATCCATTGTGATCTACATTTGAATGAAAGACTTATTTAGGCTGAGGTACTTAATGCAGCTGAGGTACTTAATGCCTTCTTTGCCTCAGTCTTTAATAATAAAACTTGTTCCTCCCAGGGAACACAGCCCCCTGTGCTGGTAGATAGGGATGAGGAACAGAATAAGCCCTTCATGATCCAAGACGAGATAGTTTTGGACCTGCTGCTCAAGCTGGATGCTTACAGGTCCATGGGGCCGGATGGACTGCACCCTAGAGTGCTAAGAGAGTTGGCGGATGTGTTGGCCAAGCCACTCTCCATCATCTTTCAGCAGTCCTGGCTAACCCGGGATGTCCCGGTAGATTGGAAACTGGCAAATGTGACACCCATCTTCAAAAAGGGCCGAAAAGATGATCCTGGTAGCTACAGGCCTATCAGTCTCACCTTAGTGCCAGGGAAGATCATGGAACGGATAATCTTGGGAACCATCATGGACCAACTAAAGGTCAATCAGGGGATCAGGCCCAGTCAGTAAGGGTTTATTAACGGTAGATCCTGTCTCACAAACATGATCTCATTCTACGACAAGGTGACCCGCTTAGTGGATGAGGGTCAGGCTGTCGATGTGGTCTACCTGGACTTCAGTAAGGCTTTGACACTGTCCCCCACAACATCCTCATGGAGAAACTTGCTGCCCATGGTCTGGATGGGTGTACTCTCCACTGGGTGAAGCACTGACTGTATGGCCGGGCCCAAAGAGTTGTGTTCAATAGAGTTGAATCCAGTTGGCGGCTGGTCACGAGCAGTGTCCCCCAAGGTTCAGTGCTGGAGCTGCTTCTGTTTAATATCTTCATTGAGGATCTTGATGAGGGGATTGAGTGCACACTCAGTAAGTTTTCAGATGACACCAAGCTGGGAGGGAGTGTTGATCTTCCTAAGGTGAGAAGGGCACTACAGAGGGACCTGGATAGACTGGATCGATGGTCCAAGGTTAACAGTATAAGTTTCAATAGGGCCAAGTATCGGGTCCTGCATTTTGGGGAGGTGTGGCTGGAAAGCTGCCTGATAGAAAGGGACCTTGGTGTACTGTTGGACAGTCGGCTGAATATGAGCCAGCAGTGTGCCCAGGTGGCCAAGCAGGCGAATGGCATCCTGGCTTGCATCAGGAACAGTGTGGTGAGCAGGACTAGGGAAGTCATCCTGCCCCTGTACTCGGCATTGGTGAGGCCTCACCTTGAGTACTGCGTTCAGTTTTGGGCACCTCAGTACAAGAAGGACATGGAGGTGCTGGAGCAGGCCCAGAGAAGGGCAACGAGGCTAGTGAAGGGCTTGGAGAATCAGCCCTATGAAGAGAGGCTGAGAGAGCTGGGGCTGTTTAGTCTGGGGAAGAGGCATCTGAGGGGAGACCTTATTACTCTCTTCCAGTACCTGAAAGGTGTTTACAGTGAGAGCGGAGTAGGTCTCTTCTCAGTAGTGACAGTTGACAAGTTGAGGGGAAATGGCCTCAAGTTGCACCAATGCAAGTTTAGGTTGGATGTTAGGAAGCACTTCTTTACAGAAAGGGTGGTTAAACACTGGAATAGGCCCCCCAGGGAGGTGGTTGAGTCACCATCCCTGGATGCATTTAAGAGCCGTTTGGATCTGGTGCTCAGAGATATGATTTAGCAGAGGGTTGTTAGAGTTAGGGTACTATGGTTAGGCTGCGGTTGGACTTTATGATCTTTGAGGTCCCTTCCAACCTGAGTAATTCTATGATTCTATGATTCTATTTTAATGAATATACATTCTACTGAAAATAAGCTTTAAAGTTTTAAGCATTCATTGCAGATTTCAAAAATCTATTCAAAAAGATAGAGCATGCTAGCAATGTATACCAAGAAAATATGTTATTTGTTCCACTAAAACTGTTTGGCTTATTGATCTACTCACATGCTAAAACTGTTAAAGGCTACACAGGTATGAATTTTGACATTTCAACTTTGGGGAAGGCAAACACAAAGGTTCTTTTTTTCTGAAAAAATGAAACTGATTTCCACTGCATGTTGCTGAAAAAATCTGCTGTGAATTCAGACTCTCGAGGAAATGGAATACAGGCAGAAAGAGACCTCCTGCTTTAGGCAAGTAGATCAAACGCTCCCTTCTGCAGTCCTGCAACAGGATACATATGGCAGCCAGTTAAATTCCCAGCACTGATTTTCTCCTGTCTCAAAGCTCAGAGGGTTCAAAAGTTGCTTTTAATTTCCAGCATAAAATAATATACACTGAGATTATCTCTATTTGTCCTTTGATAAGTATTATCCTTTAGCTGAGAATAATTTCTTCTTGTTCTATGCTTGTCTTTTATACATTTAAGCACTGCTTTTATTTTGCTAGGACTTTTCATTGACTCTAAAAGCAAGGCTCCCACTTTCTCAGTCATTCTCTTACACTTTCACTTAATCTTCCTGAATACAGGCCATGAGAATTGCACACAGTGTTGGAACAGATATCCCTTCAGTCTTCTGTATGAAAGAGTAAGAATACTCTATTTATGCTTTAAATAGCTCATTCTGTACATCTCCCATAATGTCGATCCTATCAGGAGTAACAACCTCCCCTTGCTGCCAGGGACTTCAATTCAGAGATAGAGATCTTTGAAGGTCTCAAAAAGCAGAGCAAAGCAATCCCAATGACCTCAGAAAGTTTTTGTACTAACCCCAACTGTCTGTCAAGTCTTTTCTTCCCTCTATGCTCATCTTCTGTCCTCTTGAAACTGTTTTATGGAGTATGCATCTCATTCTACGTACAGGTTTTTATTTCTGTCAATCAGTATTTTCCTATTTTGCTGAATCTTCCTTGTTTTCATCCAGCTTCCCTTTTTTGGTGAATGCTCATATGTTTATCCTACCTTTCACCATTTTATACATCTCGTATCATACCAATTCCTATGCTTACATGTAACTTCCAACCTATTCAGTTCTTAAGAGAGAGAAATTGAAAATAGTGTTTCAGAAGTAAGCTACGTATTGTGTCTGCCTTATTTCCTTATTTGTTATTATTTCTGTACTCTAATGTACATACAAAATGCTCCTTCTTTACTAGATAACCAACAAATTTGACTGGCCATTTGTATATATTTTTTTATCTTATAGTCTTGAGTCAGTTTTGGAACATATGTTCATCTCCCAAGCTTTATGCTTATATGTGAGAGATGACAACATTACAAGAACTCTTCTCTAAAAGAATTACATTTAGAACTGCTGCCCATGGATAAAGTTAATAATCCTGATCTCAGTAAAATATACTACAATATTCATGTGATAAATTCAGGGCCCCATCCAACCCAGCCTTGAATGCCTCCAGGGATGGTGCATCCACAGCTTCTCTGGGCAGCCTGTTCAAGTGTCTCATCACTCTCTGAATAGAAGTGCAAAGCAGATGTTTCTTAGTCATGGGCATCCAAGAATCCTTTCTCCTAATTACACTGAGCACTTGCTAAAAATCACGTTCTGGTTGACAGATCTGTTTCTGACATTAGAGATGAGGGGATGGCAAATGCCCCCATTCTGCCAGCCTCTCATGTCACCTGTTGCTGAAAAAATTTTGGAACTAGAAGTAGGTTAGGGAATCTCCAAGATAAATAGAGCTTTTCACTTCCTGCACAAGTGCTGTAACCACTACTGAATTAGATAAGATGTACTTTACATGTATAAAATATGTATGTTTATAATCATTCCTACCATATTTTTTAGCAGTTGTCTCATTTTAAAGAGAAATGTCTTACTTGCTGTAGATATCAGATGAAGAGAGCTAGGATCAATCTTGGCTCAGGTGCCTGGGTGAGAGTGTAAACTATACTAAGAATATTATTTATGGCCTCTTTTCTCAGATTTTGGGGATGACAGAGCTAGTCCATATGAGCAAACAGCAGGTTTGGACACTAAAAATATCTCTGACCAAACATTACTGTCTCTTTAGGGTCCCATGTGCAGCACTGAGCAGTTCCTTAAGAAATCATTTGTCCTTGGTGCCCATAGATATGCCTGCCATAAATGCATCTGGACTACAGTGTTTAGATACTTTATCCCTAACTTCATGTTCTGCTGAGGCCAAACACTGAAAAGGTAGATGTTGTAGCACTTAGTCACTAGATGTCTGAATCTTTAATTTTCTCTAGCCCTGGGATGTGATAGGGGGCATTTTACTCTTAACAAGCCTCCACTTACAAAAATGATCTGTGCTTCATGAAACAGTCTCTTCTTCATGAAAGAAAACAAGCTTCAGGGCAAAAAACGTTCTTATACTTTGAGAAATTACAAAGTGATATTTTCTGCAGGCAATAATTTTTGGCAGAGCTGTAGCCTCTTTATACCCTGCAGAAATATCTCCCTAGCCAAAGCTCATGCTTTATTCTGTGTGAGTGAAAATCTATTTTGCCTTCTTAATCCTTTACTCAGAACATGTATTCTTAAATGTGCTTTATCTGTGTCTCTAAAATTCCCCAACATTATGCTCTTTGGAGAGCCTCACTAGCCTTCAGTGCAAGGGCCAACAGTATTCTAGGGTGCATTAAAAAGACTGGGGCCAGAAGGTTGAGGAAAGTGATCCTCCCCCTCTACTCTGCTCTGGGGAGGCCACATCTGGAGTACTGTGTTCAGTTTTGGGTTCCCCAGTTCAGGAAACAGAAGAATGTCTTAGAAGGAGCAAGTCCAGAGAAGGGCAACAAAGATCATGAGGGGCCTGGAACATCTTCTGTACAAGGAAAAGCTGGGACACCTGTGAATGTTCAGCCTGGGGAGAAGAAGACTGAGAGAGGATCTGATAAATGTTTATGAATATCTAAAGTGTGAAAGTCAAATGGATGGGGCCAGGCTTTTTTAGTGTTGCCCAACAACAGGACAAGTGACAATGGGAAAAAAACTGCAACACAGGAGGTCCCAACTGAACATGAGGAGTAACTACTTTGAGAATGACTGAGCCCCGGAACTGGCTGCCCAGAGAGGTTGTAGGGTCCTCTGCAGTTACCTAAAAGCTTCCTGGACACTTTCTTGTTTGATCTGCTGTAGGCAAATGCTTTAGCAGAGCATTGGACATCATGATCTCCAGAGGTCTTTTTCAACTCCTATAATTCTGTGATATCCCATTATATTTTTAAAGGAAACCTTTGCAGTTTTCCTTGAGAGAAGAATGGTTAGGCACTGGTATTAAAATTATGCCTATCTATTTTTCATGATGATTGGTCCCCATAAAAAAATGTTTCTGGTCTGAACCGTAACTGATATTTCCTTTTCCCATTCCAATTTCAACATAAAAGTAGAGGTAGCAGGGATAAGTCTTGATTTGTAAAATGTCTGGCATTTCTCTGTGACTCTCTTACTGTTTGTTTTCAAGCCTTTGTGCATTTACTAAAATAATACAATTAAATATAGTCAGCCCTGTCATGAAGGACCATTCTCTCAGTGTTCTGAGTATATAATCTGAATCTTATGCTCTATTTTGCAATTTTGTAAGAGATGAAGAGCAATAAAACTGATAGGAATGCTGGAAAACATAGGTACATTCTGTCCTGTTACAGCCCATTGCAGTAGTATTTTGCATGCTGATGTTGCCAAGTTTTAAAGGAGTGACATTTTTATCCAGGCAATCAGGTTCAGTCAATTTGTGCCAGCATGTTTTTCTGCCTTTTTAAACAGGGACAAAAGTTTGAATCTAAGCCCTGACTCAAGTGTGTCGCACATAACACACTGCAGATTGAGTCTGCTGTGGGGAATTAGAAGATATAAATCATGATAAAAATAGGATCAATTTCACTGGTTATAGAGAAGAAAAATTACTTTCTGAGATATTCTTAAAAATGGAAGGAAAAAAAAAAGAGAAGAAATCACCCTGAGAATTGCTGTATTTCTGAAACCCTCATTGGAGTTTTGGATAAGGGCTAGCAGCACAAAGGTTTTCAGCTTTATAGTTGCTCTTGGTTCATCTTCTATGATTTTGTATATGGAAATCAAAGGAAAGAGAAAAAGAAAATGAATAACATTAAAATAATGTGAAACTATATATCCTAAAAAAACAAAAACAAACAAACAAAAAAAAACTGTTTAGAAAAATATGGCAAATTGCTTGAAAATGTTACTGTCATTCCTCTACATAACTTTTTTTTGTAAATCAAGCAGTTAATTTTTTCACTGCACTTTGGAGGATAATTTAATATGATAATAACTACTAACACTGGGCTTGAAAGACAATATCAACATAGCACTCCTTTTGTTCTCCTGTAGATGAGCCCTTCTCTGAGACTGATTCTCAGTGCCTGTGAGCCACTGTAAATTTGCTTAAAATGCTGCAACTTTTACATAAGAATGTTCGTAAATGGGAGTGAATGAAAAATGAATACAGATGGAAAGTTAGCTTATTCTGAGAATGCTTTATGCAAAATAAGGAAGTCAGGGAGTAGTGATAGAAAGCTGAATATTCTGTTGATGTTAGTTCTGCCTCTATTTTTAAGAGAGAACAAACACCTTTAAATGTATATTTACTTAATTACAGGTTTGACTTTATAAACTATTAAGTGAAATATTATAGCAACAATATATATATTGTGTAAATGGAAATAGAAAAATAAATTGACTTAACTCCTTTTACAGTGTTGAAGTTTATGACAATTTGATTTGGCACACACAAAATTAAAGAAAAAGGGGAACATTTTACTTATAAATACAATTGTAAATATGTACAAAAATACACAATAGATTTATAACTAAATGTAAAAATGTAGAGAATTTTTTTATTGCAAGTCTTACACCTTCTCTCTCACATCTGTAATATTACTACATAAAGTTTACTCAAAAACTATTGAGAGTTTGAAGATAAACAAAGGGTAATATTCATAGGAAAAATAAATAGAGTTCTACAATCTTCTATGTATGCATGTGCATATAAATGGACACACATACCTGTATGGCATTCAAAGTCCTCCTTAAACCAAAGCTGCTTTAAAAGTTACCTCTAGACCAATTTTTTGAAGGCCCAAGCCTACTGCCTCAGGTATGCTACCTGATTTGATCTGTAACTGAAGAAAGCCTCCAAAATTCCCTGCACTGGAAAGCAAGTCCAAGGCTCTCTTTGCAGTGGCCTGCAGTATCCTATCAAAACTGACTTTTTTCTCTTATTATTAAATTACAAACTTAGACATTACCTTCCATTCATTGTAAAGCTTTGCTGTGAGATTGTTATCTTCACCCTCAGCTTGCTCATGTCCATCTCCCAGACTCTTGCTGCTGAAGTCACACGGATTTCATACAAGGGCAGAAGAGCAGAGCTGCACTGCTTTACTATGCCAACTCCTATAGCTCTCTTATTGCTGATCAGCCTTCTCCAGTCAGTGAGGATTAATAACAGAATTCAAATAATTCCATAGACAAGGCCTCAAGCTACAGCCTGTGTCAGAGCAGTCTGGGAAATACTGATGCCTGACAATTCTATAAACTTGCAGAGAGGTTGGAACTCGATGATCTTTAAGGTTCCTTCAAATCAAAGCCATTCTATAGTTCTAATTAAAATTGTTAGGAATATAAAATTATTAATTATTCATAATCATTTAAAAATATCACTAAGAAAATATTTTTTAAAGTATGCTTCATGACTAGAACACCAAATATAACAATCTCATAATTAGAAAATCAAAATCCAAAAAATTATTGGAAAAAAGCTTGTTTATGGAGAAATGCTGTTGGCTTTTTAAAATTAACTATTGAAGAACATTTTTCAAAACTAAAGTGTAAACATTCAGTAGATAAGAGGCGTAACCATTAAAAGAACGCTAGTATTTGAACCACAGGAAGCTACAGCGGGTGTCTGAAGCCACAGATGACTTTCAAGAGAACAAAGAGAATGTGAGGTACTGTTAATAAGACTTTCAAGAGAGCTGGACTTGAGCCACATAGTGCTTGGTCTGCAAATACTGTGTTTAAAAATCAATCCTTTGCTTCACAGGAAGCCAATGCACTTTTGTCAAAATTAGAGCAACATGAACATCTGTCTTTGAGCCAGTTAACTATCTCACTGCTTGTAGTTTTCTGTTTTGTCCTTTCCCCTGTAAGAAGAGGAGGGTAAAATTAAGCTTCCACAGAAACCTAAAGGTTAATATATTGGCAGCAATGTGGCTGTACCATACAAACACACATCAGGGTCAGTGACTGAAAATTCAGGCAGGCATCAGTGCAAGATGTAACTGAGGATACTATATTTCAAATCAGAAACTGAAGCCCAAAAGTTAGAAGCAATTAAAATGTTGAGAATAAGTGAAGAAAGATCAGCATGGCTTATCACTTCATGTCTTCAAAGTTACCTTTTAAAATCTTTCAAACGTTCTCTTAGTCTGGTTATTAGGGAGCACAACAAGGTGCTGGCAACAGAATCTAACTAGCAGTCTTTGCCTTCAGTTAGATTTTCTTCCAAAAGCAGGTTCTGAGAGAAAACGTTTTGTCCTCTTTTTTTTTTCTTTTTTTTTTTTTTTCCTAATCATAAAGTCAACATTATTAGAAAAGACAAAACGAGATTCCTAACAGAAATAATTTCTACACAGAGACGTTACTACTCGAAGGATTAAATAACTGCTGCTACAACCTCTGCTCAGCTGAGAACACTTCTCTTTTTCAGGAGGAGCATGTGTGTGGATGCAGGTATATGTAAGGTATATATAAGGGCAGGTATGAATGAGAGCAGGATCAGGATCAGGCTCAGCTCTGCCTTCTGAATCCTGCCCTCTAGACCACCTGGCCCAATACTTGCATCACTTAGCTGACATTCCATTCCCATTTCCTTCTTAATTGCCCTAGTTCTTTGCCGTGTCATTTGGAGGCCATGTAAAAACAATCTGATTATAATGTCAGTTAGTAGAGAGATATGCAAGTGAAATTTGTTCCTAACACAAAGCTGTCACAGTGGGGACTGGAGGGCCGCATTCTGAGCCTCATGCTGGTAATAGGACTTGAGTGTCTGCAGCATGCAGCAGATTAAATACCTCAGCTTCAGAGGTACAGACACACTGTGGATATTATGTGACACACTGGGTATCCAAAGGGTGGAGCCGAGATGCTGCATCCCCAGAACATCAAATTGTTATGCAGCACTGCCTGGCACAAACTGAAGTCTGCAGTAGGCATTGCCTCTACTAAAGGTATGTTAGTTCTCATTTCATCAGCCCTGGTAAACCACAGCTTCTTACACTTTTGAAATCCATCTGTCAGGAACTTTTCAGTACATTGCTGTAGGGCAGACTTCAGGATGGGCTATTGGTTACAATAAATAATATTTCAAGCTCTTAAAAGAAAACTGGCGTATCTTAAGAGGAACATTCATATGTGGGAAAAAGAATGTATGCATGTATGCATGTATGAATTTATTTATTTATTTATTTATTTATTTATTTATTTATTTTAACAAGCATTAGTGCAAACAAAATAACTATTGGCTTGTTCAACTGTCTCACAGAGCCAATAGTAGACAAGTAAAATAATCTCATGGATATGCAAGTTCAGGACTAATATAATGATTATTTTTAATATCCTCTGCTACTTGCTGTGAGTAAGTAGTTAGAATTTTCATCTTTTTCAATATTGTGCAGAGGATAATAGAACTTAATGGGGATTTTGGTAGTTTGCACAGCCCTTTCCTTTCCCTTGAGGGATTGAATTTCAAACAGTACACTAAAAATCATCAAGCTCCATTTCCCCCCATATGTACAAGTTAAACAAACCTTTACAGAGCAGTAATCATCAGTCTCTGTCTCTTGGAAATCAGTTTGTGCTCATTCTTGTACATAAACTCTTCTCAGGTAAGAAATAAAGCCAATGAGGAACCTGAAGTTGGGGATTTCTTGGCTGCTTGAACACAATTGTATGGTTTCATGGTAAGGCACAGCATTTCATTTCCTTCCTAGGTGACTCACTAATCATTTTAGACTAATGTTTGTAAGTTAAAATTCACTATTACATCGCAAATTGTATGAGAGTCACAGAACTCTGGGATTTGTGCATTAAAGTCAGTAATAAAATGTACTAATTTTTATTCTATACTTCACAAGTAAGAGGCACTTTAATAATTAGAGAAAGCAATAAATGAGACTGAAAGAAATGTGATTATGACAACTTGTCATGGAATATTAAATAATGTAGCATTGATATAATTAAAGATCAAAGGCATGGATACATCAAAATAGCTTATGTTAATTATTTCATTTGAGAGTTAAGAAATATTGCATAAGCATCTAGATCCATATTTATATCCTTATTTACATATTTATAGCATTTTAGCTATACTAGGACAATGGCTATTTCCATTCTGCTTCTTACAGAGCCTCCCTGCAGTGCTAATCAAATCCTGACATCTGACTCTAGCACTAAGAGTTTTAAGATAATTAAGCACTTTAACCTAATGAACTTGCATTTTAATCCACAGTATTTGTTTAGGGCGAACCCAGGAGACCAGTAATGAGATATGGAATTTTACACACATTTAGACTGAAGGTTCTGATTGAGCCCAGGTCAGGAATGAGGCAGATCTGCAAATTCATCTTGCAGGCAAAGCACAATGAATTGATAGCAGAGTATATTACACGAGATTAGATTTTTCTTGCTGTAATAAAATATATTAGTTATCTCAATGTTTTTCCTGCACAAAGCTCCCCAAAATAAAACCCCACTGCAATCAACTTTAATTGACACTCTCAGCAGGCCAAATATTGAATGGAAATGGAGCCTGCATAAGGACTTTATCTCTGTGGCTGTGCCAGGAAAAGGGTAAGTTGTGTAGTTGAAACAGCAAAAGGAAGCTTGCAACTGCCATCACTGTGACTTTGGATATCAGTCCCTAAGTGTGTTTCATCAGCACTGCATTCCTTTACACTAAATGATATTGCCAGCAGCTAGAGGCATGCCTCTGGTGTGCTCAAATCCACACTAGCAGGCAGAGTTATCTGATGCAGAACACCACAGGGAAATGCTTTATCCACCTATTCACAGCAAACCTCACTAACATGAGGAAATATGAGCTGGCCATGTTTCCTCAGCTTAATAAAGAAGAGAAACAGGTCCAGGAAAGAGATTTTTTTGCCATCTCTGCTTAGATTTTTTTCCCCTATCCCACAAAAAATTTTAAGAATTCATATAGTCTTTTGTTTAACTGAAACAAACCAGTATTTTTGGAAAGGGAGATAGGAGACACTCCTTTCCAAACGAATTACTGCTCTGCATGTAATTCAGAGAGGAGAGTTCAACTTTAACCTACCTTTTGGAGGCATTTCCTAACCGATGGATCTTATTTATTCCATCAAAAACAATTTAGAAATTTCTTCTTTGGAACTGTTCTTTTCCTGTAATAAATCACTTTTCATCACTGTGACTCTACAGCCCTGTTACTGGGCTATAATGCAATGCAAGTGAGACTAAAGCTGAAGTCATTGCAGCAGTAAGGCGGGATGATTCCTGAGGGACAAACTGAGACATCTACAACACTGTACACCCAACAGCCTGACAACTAGAGCACTCCCCTGGGCTACAGAAGGCAGGTTTATGTTACTGCTCTGCTTCAGCATATGCTTTTTTTGGCAGCTAATATGCTACTGATAGTATGGAAACAAAGACACCAAATTATAATGCATAGCAATACGGCTTCTAACCATTCAGAAATAATGAGCTGTTCCTCTCTCCCTAAACATTCATGTTCTCTTTTTTTTTCTTTTTTTTCTTTTTTTTTAATAGATTTTTAAGTCTGCATTTTCAAAGCATTCACCACTACTATGAATAGTGAAAGATTTAGGAATTTGCATGTTCATCAGCTGAAGATGTCAAACATTAACCTGATTTTCCTATACATACAAAGTTTCCCACTGTTTTCGAATCTGTAAAGAAAATAATAACAAATCTGAACTGGCAACACTGAATAGAGTTTCTCTTCCAGTCCCATGCCATGTGGTCACATGTAGGAGGAAGAACAAAATAGAAGCAACCTTATGAAGGGATGGCAGTAAACAACCCTAGGGAACACGCAGATCACTATGAGTATGGCTCCAGTTGCATTCAAATACAATAATAAACAGAGCAATTGCAATTTCTGCAATACATTTGCTTTTGTTAATTTCTGAAGGAAATCTTCATAATAATAAAAATGCCTTCAGTGGAATAACGATCAAAAGAATATTTCCCAACCTGTTTTGATAGATAAGAGAAAATTAATTATAAAAATAAATAAATAAATAAATAAATAAGAACATTTAAGATAGTTCACTGTTTTAGTATCCATTTTCTTTATAGCTGTGAGATGAGAAGCATTATGTATTTAATTCTCCAATTTTATTTCATTTTCTAAAAGATTAATGTACAGTATACATCACTTTCAAGCTTTTGCTCAATACTTTACATGAGATCAGTGTCTGTCTTCCACAGCTAAGCCCGTGTAAGCCTGCTGCTAAGCAATCCTTTAGCAAGAGATTCACAAAAGTAATCAAAAAAGTAACCACATCAGTAGCAAAATATCTACTAAAAATTAGATAATTGTACATGTATGTTATTCAGTCAATGTTAACTGCTTTTCTTACTCTTAACACAGTCATTGAATTTTTTGGTAGTAGGACTGTAGCCTACTGAGTTCAGTATAAAATGCTGAGGGCTTCTGATAAGAGTACTTATGTGGATTATCCATTTCTAGCTCAAATAGATTGTTTAATAGAAATATAGTCAAAGGAACTCTCCAGCTTGAGTTGCTTGGAGATTTAGCTAAGCTGACTTTTTATCCACTCTTTAAAATTATATATATTTTTTGATAGTATCTTAATATTCTATTCTCTCTCCAGATTACCATCCATCACCACTATTACTGACTTGCAAGATCAGCTCAAACATGCACGTGATCTTTAACCTACTGTGTATTTGAAAAGAGGATTTTAAGAATCACACATCAATACGTGCATCAATAGAACACACATTCATTTTAGGAAAAAAGTTTCTACAACATATTTTTCTTTTCATTTCTTACTAGAGATTCAAGATGATTTAATGCTAAATATGAAATATTGGTTTCAGTTTAATTTATGAAAAAAAAAAATTGTAAACTTACATTAGTAAATATTTGTACACTTTATACAGTTTTAAAAGTCATTTCATTATTTCCTTAGTCAAAATACAGATAAAAGTTTATTTTTGTAAAATTTGTAACAGTTCCATTTTTGTAACAAAATGTTGTACTATTGAAGCTATGCTATCCTATATTAAATTTTACAGTAAACATCAAATTAAGATGTCTGTGCTATCTGTGATCAGATTAGTACTCTCTAGTTTCAGATATACTGCGGAGAAGATAATATATTTATCTTTCCTCCAAAGCAGAGGAAAGTATTTAATTAACTTCATATAGATTAATGATGTGGCAAACAGTTGTTTGTTTCTGTTTGATGGTGATCCCATGAAACCATTAAAGGTCCAACTTCAGCTATTAGTCACAATTCAGTGGCAGTAAAGCTCCAGAAAAGCCAAATGCAACATATCCCTGTGCCATGCTGCACTGAAAAACTGATGAAATATTAATCTCTCAGGCTCCACATGCAAAACGTAACAGAAAAGGAAGTCAGCATAAGAAAAAAAAAGAGCACAGCAGGGGTTCTGTATATTAGCATCAACAAGCCACATTTAAAAGCTAAAGCAAAATGCAGCAACCCTTGCCCCACATGTTTGTAATTTTAAAACTCTTGTCATAGCTAAGTAATAGCATGTCCACAGCAGGATGCACCAAAATTAAAGGTAAAAGCTCTCCTAAGGGGTGAAGAGAAGAGGTAATGGTGCCAGGACGGTCACAGAAAAAGCCATTTATCTTGAGAGTGAGAGAGAGATCAAGGCAGAAGGACTAGATTAATTACAAAGATTCACTTAGTACTATTATCTTTTTCTTTTGTGACATCTGAAAGCCTTTGACTATTATCTACTGTTGTAGAAATTTGCTCTGGTGTAGGCAGTTGGTCATTCATACATGCATTCATTCTTGCTGACACAGAAACAAGCAGTGTTCTGCAAGTGACACCAGTCTCCCACCTCAAAGGCTGTCTTGAATGAAATACTTCAGGAATTTATGAAGTGTTCCCCAGTAACAATAAGAAAAATAAATACACAGACACATAAAATAAATAAATAAATAAATAAAAATAAAGGAAGACATTTGTAAAATGTTTTCATATAACAAAAATGTTTATGTCTAAGTTTCCTGATGTTTCAGATTTTGGTCTTGTAGCAAACAAAAATGAAGGGTAAAATAATAATTTGCATCTCAATTATCCCATCCAAATGTGCTCGGATGCAAAATATTACATCAGTTAAGCACCAGTCTCACTTTAATTTCACCAATTACACAGTCTAGCAGTTGCACCACCTTGGACCTAGAATGTCAGGAAAAGCCTGGAAAACACCTGCACAAAATGCCCTTAGTTTCATTAGTTTCATTAGTTGTTTTGATAACTGCTGCAAATCTATGACATAAAATTAAGATTTATATCACGTTATAGCTTTTTCCACACACCAGCCCTGTTGACTTCTCAGCAGTAAGTAGACTGTATTATCCTTGTTTTATCCTACCCTGTTCAGGCCATTGTCCTTCTCCTTTTGACTGCCACAGTTCAGTCCATAGGCCTGTTTCTCACTTTAAATAACATATTCTGATCAAATCTCTGTCATTGTTCTCAAATTGTACTCAGATTGTAAAGGAGCTTGTGTATATAAAATGTCAGCTTTTCCAACAGTATCAGGATTTTCAGTAAGCAGTAACATCTATTATCTGTGAATCTGAATACAATCTGGAGAAATGGCGAGAGGAACCTCTTGAAATTCAACAAAGATAAGTGCAGGGTCCTGCACCTGGAGAGGAGTAACTGCATGCACCAATACAGATTAGGGGTTGACCTGCTGGAAAAATGGTACCCTGGGGTGTGTTAAAAAGAGCCAGCAGGTCAAGGGACGTGATACTTCTCCCAATGAAGCCATTAGACTACATTTAGACTACTGTGTCCAGTTCTGGACTCCCCAGTGCAGTGGAGGCATGGATCACCTGGAGGGAGTCCAGCAAAGGGCTACTAAAATGATTAAGGGACTAGAGAATTTCTCATATGGGGAAATGATAAGAGAGCTTGGCTTTTTCAACCTAGAGTAGAAAAAGCTCAAGGAGGAATCTGTATAAAGATCTGTGGGGAAAGTGTCAAGGGGATGGCCTCAGACCCTTCTCAGTGGTGCCCAGCAATAGGACAGCAGGCAAAAGACACAAACTGCAACACAGGAAATTCCATCTGAACTGGAGAAAAAACTTTGAGAATGGCAGAGCACTGGAACAGGCTGCCTAGAGACATAGTAGAGCCTCCTGCTCTGGAGTTATTCAAAACCCACCTGGACATTTTCTTGTGCAGACTGCTATGGGGATCCTGCTTCAGGAGGAGGGTTGAACTAGATGATCCCCAGAAGTCCATTCCAACCCCAATTATTCTGTGATTCTGTGATTCTTCCCCTAACAAAAGGCTGTGGTGGATTTTCTAGACGTAATCATCAACTAGGGAATCAGATGAGTTATTGTTTTAATTCCAGCTACAGTTACATGTGAGAATACTAGGGTGTTATACCCTTGTATTACTCATCTCAGTTATACAGAAGTTGGTTAGCGAGAGTCTAATGAACGAATGTTGCCATGATATGCTCATCAACTATCATATTTAAATACTGACATAGCAAAGCAGCAATTAGAAACAATTTCAGCTTGGAATTGTTGCTGCTGCTCTTTTCTTCTCAAAAGATCTTTGCTTACAAGGAAATTCCTGTAGTCTGGGAGTCAGAATAGTGATACTCACACAGCCACAACTTTGAATGAAGTACAGATTTTGAATTCACCCTGTAGTATCTAAAACTATTTACCAGGTTACATATCAAGCCTGCTCACTGTTAATACAATGTAAAGTGTACACATCATTATTAATGTGAAGGAGGAAAAAGAAAACATGAATTGTACTTATGCTTTTGCTAAATCAAGCATTGCTTTACCCAAAATATGGAATGAAAGAATAAGTCAGTCTGGCTGAAGTTTCAGTTTCACACAAGGTTTATTCAAACGGATGCTGCTTAGATAAGACCTTTACACCAACAAAAAAATGAACTGAGGTAGAGAAAAGGAGAGAGCTTTGGTTTTATTGTTGTTTGTTGTTGTTTTGTTTTCTAACATCAATTTTACTGATCTATAATTTCTTCCTTCTTATGGCTTTGTTGTTTATTTTGTTCTTTAATAGACTAAGATTTTCAAATGTGCAAAAAATCAGAAGGAAAGAAGACAGTTAAATAACAGAGTTCTATATCATTTCCATTATGTGTCATCATATGGGATTCCAGAGTGCAGTACAGGGAAGGTCAGGCTGGAGGCACACCACAGCTGGACAAGTAATATTTGAGGAGCATCCTGGAGTGCTCAGTTAAATTGAAGACTACAGTGAAATCCCTCTTTTTCTCTAATACCAATCTTTCTGGTTTGTTATCACTGATTATGAAGCCTTGCTGCATCTCATACTGGATTGATTTTTGTGCCAAATGCGTAAATGAAAGGAGAGATTTCAAAATAGTGAAAGAGTATCAACCAGAGATCAGCAAAAACAGCAACAACAACAAACATTACATTCCCATTTTTCTCTAAATTGAAATTCTTCTACAGAAGGTACACCGAAGGCCCTTGCCATTTGACCTCCACCCTGTCAGTCAACACTAAAACATTTAGTTTTTAACACAAAGACTGGAGGTTTTGCTGTTTTCTCATAGCCCACTGAATATAACTTTTTTACACTTAGAAAAAAAGGCCCCAGACTTCTTACTGAGCTGGAAGTACAGAGATTATTGATTTGCACAGGCTCATCCTGAGGTGCCTGGCAGCCACCGTGGCCTTTGCTTCCAGCAGAGACAACGCTTGGGCTCTGGGAGAGAAGGAGATGAGAGAGAGGGCAGACTCAAAAGGACACCAGCATCCCCAGCTGCAAATACAAAGGACAACCCATCATGAAAGATAAAATCTATTTTAGGAATAATGGAATAACTAAAGCCAAAAATCTAGCATAATGTAGAACTTGGAACCAACAAGCACAATGCAGGCTGTTCAAGAAAAAACCTGTAAATAATGCCAGTGCAAGAGCAGGTGGAATACCTACCTCATTCAACATGATATGCTCAGCAAAGGGTGGTAGCTTGCCAAAACACTGTGTCCCGATCCTGCTGAAAGTCTGGCCTTAAGGTCCAGGTTACTGTAAGATTGACCAGAGCATCAGAGAAAAAGGGGCAGAAATTAGCAGGGTTTTGAATAAAAATTTAAACAGAGTCATCAAAGAGGTTTTTCTTCATGGGTGATTTGGCAGGCACTGGTATCACTGACACTGGACCAAAAATCTTTTTTTTTTTTTTATCAAGAAGTAAAATTTTTAATTAAACTTATAGTAAATTATTATCTTTCTCTATAACGTATGTTCTCTTTTGTTACAGCAAGACTGTGAATTTAACATCCTTTCCAACTTTTCAATTTTACATGGTAGGGTAATGTACCATCATTTATAGTTTTACTACTCTGCCCTCCCTTTCATTTTGAAAATGCTACTCATCAACACTTCTTAGAAGACTGAGAAAGCAAATTTCCTCTACTAGCTTATACAACAGGGTGTCTTTTAGTGCCTGTGAAAATTAAACAACATAGTAGTGGCTGGAAGTAACTTTCAAATAAAAAATAACTGGGGGAAAAAAAAAAAAAAAGAAAAAAAGAAAAAAAAGAGAAGAGAAGCATAATTACACGCTTTTACAAATACCTGATTTTTTTTCTAAGTCTTTTAATTTTGATTTTAACTTCTATTTTTTTTTCCTTTAAATGAAAAGTAGTTCCACACTGTGAATCTCTTATTTAAGAGAAAATTTTATTTAAGGCAAATATTTAGTGCTTTCTACTGATAGAAAAAAAAATGAAAAAGAAATGAGTAACACATTCATAATTCTGTAAATACATAGTCATTTAACTTTGCAATTTTGTTAACAATATCAACGTAAGAAATTTAATTATGAATATGCAAAGTGTTTGGCTGGATGCTTTCAATCAGAGTTGAGGTCAACATCTCAGTGTTCATGTGGAAGCCACTGATGAGTGCTGTTCCTCAGGGGTCAGTATCAAGAGTGTTGAGACTAGCACTGTTTAACGTAGTTGTTGGCAAAATTGGCAGTGGGACTGAGAGCACCCTCAGCAAATTTGCTTTTGACACCAAGCTGAGTGACACATTTGACACGCAATATAGAAAAAGTACCATGCAGAAGTACCTTGGCTTGAGATGTAGGAAGTCGCAAACCTGAAGCTCAAGTGCAAACAAGGCCAAGTGCAAGGTCCTACACTTGGGTCAGAGCAATTCCAAACATGAATGCATGCTGGGCAGAGAATGTCTTGAATGCAGCTCTGAGGAAAAGGACTTGGGGATGTTGGTTGAACTCAACATGAACCAGCAACGTACTCTTGCAACTCATATCCTGGGATGCTTCAAAAGACTCATGGACAGTAGGTCAGAAGATGGTGATTCTCCCCATCTTCTGCAGTACTACATGCAGCTTGGGCCCCCCAGCTCAAGGTCATGGACTGTTGGAATCAGTCCAGAAGTATGCCACAAGAATGTTCAAAGGCATGAAGTACTTCTCATAGTACTTGCTCAGAGATTTGGAGTCGTTCAGTCTGAAGAAGAGAAGGATCCAGGGAGACCTCAAGTGTACCTAAAGAGGGCCTAAAAGAAAGTCAGAGATGGAGCATTCATCAGGGAGTACAGTGACATAACAGGACGTAATTACTTTACACTAAAAGATGGTAGGTTTGGATTAGGCATTAGGAATAAATTATTTATTATCAGTGGTGAGGCTTTGGCACAGTTGCCCAGAGAAGCTGTGGTGCCTCATCCCTGGAGGTGTTCAAGGCTGGGTTGGATGGGGCTCTGAGCATCCTGTGCTGGTGGCAGCCAGCTCTGCCTACAGCAGGGGTATTGGAACTAAATGATCTTTAAGGTCCCTTCCAACCCAGCCTGGTATAAGTCAGTGTGCTTCAGTACAGTAACTTGAGTAATCAGGCTATCATCTTTCAATGGTGAGTTACCACAGGTCATCTTTTTAGGTCAATCAAAGCTTGTTTTCATTTGCTTTCTCTCCAGACCAAAAATGAAATATGTCCTCAGTTATCACTTGGTAATGGACATTTCTGTAAGTTATCCACTGATTATATCCATTTGATTATATCATCAGATGGGCTTACCTTGTAAAATACTATTTTGTATCATGAAATGAAGCTTTCAGTGCAGAAGACATATGCAGTAATCTTTAAACAAACATACTAACTGCAGCTCAAGTTCTGCAGTCTTAGCTAGGAGTCCCGGAAAACTTCTACCATGGAAGATAGGATAATATCTCAATGGAAATGGAGTAATCATGACCATCACATCACCTGTCCACGCATTCCAACTCCACATGCACAGAATATCTGCACTACTCAGTACCATCTCTTTGTGCAAGGACCAGCATGTTAGCTCTGTAGGAAATGGTACTCTGCTCTTCTCCAGTTATTTATTGCACAAAAAAATCAATATAAAATTAACAAGTATTTCACTGATACAGCTTGCTTTCTTGAAACTGGGAGGCTATATGCATTTTCTAGCATCGTACTGTGTCATTATGGCATTTCAGATACTAACAGAACCACACTTGATGCTGCCTCATGTTGCTTTATGTGCACATTTATTAAAATGTGTAAATGAAGTTTAACCACTAATAACTTGTACTTTACATAAGATGTTCACGGCAATGTCTGCTTTCTTGGTGCTAACACAGTGACTTAACCTGAAGAAATTCCAGAATGGGAGATAACATTTTCTGTTAAATTGTAGCTTCCTCAAGTTGTATTCAGGTAAAACTAAAAAGAAAATGCAATCCCAAGATTTTATTACATAGCAAATGCTGCTTTTCAAATGAGAGCTCCTTGTGTTCTTCTTTTGCATTTCCTTGTGTTCTCCTTTTCACCTCAGCTATTCTTTTTTTTTTTCAGTAAAGTATTGCACATAAACAGGAGATTGATTAGGTTGAAAACTTCTCTTTTTTAACTAAGTCATTAATTTTTTGCCCCATTTTATTAATACATGAGCAATTCCAGCAGAAATGTGCCTCCATATATAGCACAGCACACATTTTGTCTACTGAAAGTAAACACTGGATTGTAGTCTCAAGCATCCACTGAACACACACACTCTGTGATGGAAGGGGTGATGGTGAAATATGAGAAATATCCTATGAGTCACATCAGGGATGCATGAACAGAAAACAGATTAATTTGCCTCTTTGATCTCCTATGTACAGAATGCAATCTTGGTTTTGGTTTCTTTGTTTAGGTAATTTGCATTTTCTCCACATTCAAATCAACTTTCTCCTCTCATGTCACAGCACAAAAAGGCTGAAAAAATATGTATGTGAAACAGAATGAATAGTTTGCAAAGTGTTACTTTAATATTCATTCTTGGATGCTTAGAGGGAAGCTGTGCTTTACAGCTGTCAGTAGAAAACAGGTACTGTTATAAGGGAGGAAGAGCAACTGTTGGTTATGTTCCCCTGAGCACTGAGATTAGCCTTTTTGCTTGTTTACATCACATTTATTTATACTGCAGCAAGCCAGGCCCAGCTGAACAGAAGTACATCTGCAAACAGACCAAAGTGCCTCATGGTTCACCAGTGCCAAATCACACTGAACTGCTGGTGAGGTCTGCACCAGATGCAGAACAACCCTGCTACCTCTTTCTCATTCCAGAGACAGCGACCAGGGCAGCTTGTGGGCACCTCTTGTGGGACTTCTTGGCCCTCTCTAGCACATGTGGAAAAAGGGCAGACACCAGCTTAAAAGGCTGCTGGGGCAGCTGGCACTGCCAGCTCTGGAGCCTGGAGCAGGTCCAGGGAGTACGTGTGTAGAAGTGCTAATGGGGGATTGTGACCTACAGCAATTTTAGTAGATACTGCTGCTAACCCACTGTAAAGCTTGCTCCCTGTGGGGCAGCAACGAGGGGAGGGGGGGGGGGGGGGGAGTGCAGTGGAACAAAAGACTTTTGATACTCGTTTCCTATGTAGGCAAACTGTTGTTGGCCATGGTTGGGAATTATTTTGCAGGAGGCAAAAGGAAGAAAAAAAAAAAGCAACAACACACAAAACACAGGAGAAACAGCTGCAGCTTTTATTGCAGCAGTTCACTGTCCTGCTGAATACAGTAATATTTAATGAACAGCTAATAAGCAGAAAGCCTGGTGATATAAAAAAAGAGCAGTTTATCAGCACAGCTTCCTCTTCTGAGCCTTGGCTCCATCCTCACAATAGCAAGAAACCATAAAAAAAAAAAAAAAAAAAAAAAGCAGCCTATCACAACTGAGATCATATTCAGAAACATTTCCAGAGAAATGTTTGAAGTTTAAGCACGTAGATATTAGGTGACTAATTTATTATTATTATCATTTTTAATGGCAGCCTAGAAAGTTAAGAGAGAGGGCATAAAATGACTTACAATGAACGGCTCTCTCTAGAAACTTATACACAGTGGTGAATAAAAAGTAGATTTCCATAACAATACTTTACAGGTCATCAGAAGTCTTTATTACTATCAGCTGTAAGAAAAGAAAACAAACAAACAAACAAAACCTAATTTTTAATGTAAGGATACATTCACATAAACATAATAGTCAAACTTTTATTCCCTATGAAAGTCAAGCCGTTCTTATGAATGCTTTAGATTGCTGAGAA
Organism: Perdix hodgsoniae; assembly: GCA_035772895.1. NCBI lineage: Eukaryota > Metazoa > Chordata > Aves > Galliformes > Phasianidae > Perdix > Perdix hodgsoniae. The sequence goes on from JAPSGF010000071.1 coordinate 3,420,650, forward strand.
CGTTTAACTTGGAAAGTATAAATGCTTGGGTCACAGGGAAATTAATCTAAGTGACAGCATATTAAAAAAAATAATAATAATAACACTGCAAAACAAACAAACAGAAAATATAATATCAAATAAAATCAATATATGCAAAAATCAAACATGGAAAAGAAAAAAATAAAATAAAAAAAAAAAGGGAGAGAGAGAGAGACCCAGAACAGTTTGTACAAATAATTCCTTTGAATTCAGTGATCACTCTGAAACCTAATACTGAGAGTAGTGGGAATCCTATTCTGGATATATTATCAAAACTATTGCACTGGCATTATTCAGAAAGCAAAATATATTACTTTTAATATAGGCAAAACTTTTCTGAAATTCCCAAACATTTTAGCCATTCAAAACTATACTGAAAAGTATTTAATAATGAATAAACTAATTAAATCTCCTCATCACTTATAGAAAACAGTTTTTGCCAAATTTCATATGTTCTGTCTATTCTACAGATTTTTGCCAGTATTGAAAGGAAGAATTTAACTTAGACCAAATAAAGTAAGATACTTTTACTATTTTTATGTGCCTGTTTGTGATTTACTACAGTGCCTATGTTCATAGTTGTTTGATTTTTTTCCTTCCAATTTTAGTGATTGTAAGCCATAAAAATACAGCTTCAAAGTACGTACAGCTTAAATTTGAAACATTAGTCAGAGGAAATGTGCATTAATCAGACAAAAAAGCCAACTAGAAAAGTTGTAAGCCACTGAGGCCTGATGAATAAATAAAAGAGCTCCATCAACTTACTGGTCTGCAAAACTCCAGGAACTGAAACAGAAAAGCTATCAGAAAAGTCATATCTAATTGTAACAAGATTAAAAAGCATGGAAAAATGAATGTCTACTATTCGCTTTTGCTGTTCTGAAATTTGTTTATACACCTAAACCATTCCTGTTTAAATTTGCAGTTCAAATTTGATTTTAAAGGCTTTACATCAACCACACCAATCATACTGGTGCAGAAGTTCTTGAAAAGCCACTATGTTGCATCCAGGTTTTCTAGGATGGGATGTTAGAAACCCTCAACTCCAAGGTAGACACAGTACTTAGATATAGTACTCCATAAAGAGAGCACCAAGTAAGATCAGGTTTGTGGCCTGTACTTAGGGGCTCCTGCTTTAGGTAAGAAGCAATTGTCCTTAACACAAATGTCCTTATGTTCTGATAAATTAAATAAATACATAAGTAAATACACATACATTTTTAGTAACAAAAAGTACTCTGAAATTAATAGTTCTGCTTTCCATTGTACTATGAGAGCCAACCAAGACTTAAATGCAAGTGGAGGAGAAAGAATTGTTGTCAGTAGACCATGGGAGTATTTCCTCACCAGCTCACAGAAATAATTTTGGAAGTAAGTGTTTATCGAAATCAAGAACTTCCAGGGGAAGCAGTTGCAATGGCAAAAGATTATTTTAACTTCTCTTTCCCTGGGCAGGCTCCAAGATTCCAGCACTTAAAATGTGCTAGATTAACTCATGGTTGAATAATCCATGCAAAATGTCAAATTTGCCCCACAGCTGATACAGATCCCTTTACTACACCCTTGATATGCATTATAAAGTCTATCTGTGGGTTGCCTCAGAATGGCATTTCTGGTAATGAGTCTGGACTCCAATTGTCTTTGGTATTAAGAGCTCTGTTCTTTAAGGAGGTACAAATAAACCACCCCACCAGTCCAGGCAGTATTTCACATCAGTCATTATAGCAATAGTATTGCAGACATTACAACCACTGTAATGTACTCAGAATGCTCACATTGCAGTCTTTGCCCCGTACTTACTTCACCAAAGGCTGCAGCCTGGATAGCAGGGCCAGATTTGCCCTCAACATTAAACCATGTGCAATGAGACTGCATCAGCTGCAACATATAAATTCTATTTTGTAGAATGCGCTTCTCTGATTATTATAGAGTTAGAACACCTAGGAAATTATAGTTTTGTTATATATACAGGTTTATCTATTCTGGCCTTATAATTGCGATAGGTTGAGAACTGACAAATGTTGTCTTAGTCTTTTTTTTTTAATTTTTTTCCCAAATGCAAAAGGCTCTTGCAAAAATACATAACTTCAGTTAATAGGTTGCAAACATTCACTGATAGCAATTATTAATTAACAGTAGTGGGATATTTAAAGATAAGCCTTCCAAGTTTTGTTATGAGTTTGAGAGAGAACTGTTTCGCAGAAAGCAAAAAAAAAAAAAAAAGCTGTTCCACTAACTACCACGTACCTTTTTATCTGTAATGAAGTTTATTTTCCCTTCTAACATCAACAACAAGAAGCTACAGAAAAACAGACAAGGAAATTAAATCTAAAAGTTATGTTAAAGATAATTAACATTGTGACATAATCTGACAAAAGCCAGGAAATTGAAAGCTAAGGCTGACACTCTATCTTTAAAGCTGTTTTTCCATGACATGACTTAAAGCATGAGTTACAGCTTTAACTTTAAATTTCCTGTCTTTTGTCAGTTTATGTCACAACCTTCACATATTTAAACATCAGTCTTGTGCATTTAATTCTGTATCACCATTTTTACTGACGATTCACATTTCAACAAAACAGAACCTTCTAAAAATAGTTCTGAGAAAATCATGTATTAGTTTGAAGTTGTCCAAGTCTGGCATTTGACCTTCACTATACATTTTTCTCAAATGAAAGTTAGCAGAAAACATTTTCTGGCATCAAACAAAGCTATTTCATTTATAAACCATATATGATAAAAATAAATCTCAAGGAAAAAATAGCAAAATCTATATTCAGTTGATAAACCATTTTTCATATCAGAATTGTTATTTATTCCATCTGTAGATCCTTCTCATATTAATAGTTTTACTTTGTGAGGAATAGTAAAAAGAGAATAGTAACTGTCTCCATGGAATTCAGCATATGACTGTAAATGCTCTGAATGGGCCTTGGACTTGTGTAACAAAAATAGTACATTTCAAGGAAGAAATATTACTGTCGCAGCGCTTAAAGGTGGAAAAGTAGAGAAAATGTGCTTGTAAACATCAGCAGTTTCAAAGCACTGCAAATATTTTGCAACGTATTCTACTCTTTACAAGAGGAAAAGCAGGACCAAATTAATTACCAACATATATCTTGCTGATAGTAATGTGCTATTCTATTCCAAAAGCTTATGTTTTTTTTTCATCTCTTTGTAGGTAATAGGTTAACAGGCAGAGATGATAATTTAAAGATAAAGAATGCAGCTCTGTGCTTCAACACTATAGATCCAGAATAGGACACATTTTAAATTGCCTGGAACAGCTGCATGTATTTTCTAACAAAAACTCATTAAGACTGTAAGTTTATTGAGACAACCAAATTTTTATTTACTTTTTTTTGAAGCAGAGTGAAGTAAAAAGGTAATAACATTAGTTGTGTAACTACAGACATCTTGTTAGTTCTAATTTGGCCAGTGAGTAGATAGGAAATAGCATACTAGAAATCTTTCTGCAAACCAGTAATATCATATGTGATGTAACTAGATTACTTTATATCTGAACTTGTCTAAGAGGGACATACTTATTCACAGTATTCATCAGAAACACAACCAGAAATTTTCCTTTGGGAAATAATTTAACCTGGTGGTGCAGATTCTTCTCCAATATAAATCCCCTGATCTAGTTTGACTTGATTTATGACAGGTAGGAATGAGGCCTATTGTGCCTAAAGACCAAAATTTTTGTTGCTCAGGAAAAACTGCTAAGATGAAAAGTAAAGCAGTTTTAATTGTAGCATATATATAATATATAAAATAATAAATGATAATATATAAATAAAAAATGATAATATATAAAAAAATAAATGTTTTTCCTAAATGTATTCATATAGTCTGTTCTTTTTAATAAACATCTTTTAAATTCTTTTAATATATACATATTTTTATATAATATAGATATTAATAATTGTTAACAAATCAATATCTTTCCTGAGGATGTACTTTTTCCTCAAAGCTACTTCATTCACACCAAACATACACAAAACTCAAAGGACACATCCACAGGAGGAGTCTAATATGTTGGTCAAGGTGCACATACACATCGATATGCATCTGTCTGTATCTCTTCCCATTACCCACATGAACATACATGCCATTTGGTCCAGTATTGATTCCTGGCAGCTAAATTCCTGGGCATTTTTCATTCTCTGTGCACGCATCCAGTAAACAAAGGAATAAACATGAAAAACTGTTAAGTTGCATAGATTAGCAGTTTTCACTAAAAGCATAAAAAAAAGACTCCACTCTCTAGTGTATGGGAACTGTTGAGTCACAGCCTAAAGCACTGATTGATCACTGATAGAGAAAGGACTGGGTCAGCCCTAGGAGCACAGGTGAAGACAATTCAGCTTGCGACCAGAAAGGATGGAGCCTGGCTGCACCTCTCTTAGACACCATTTAAGGGCTGACTGCTACTAGGGAAGGATCTTTGGTTGGAGATCCCTTTCTTGTAGAGTTTTTCCCTGTGAGCCTAGATCTTGGAAGGGAGGTGAGCATTCTTTCCCTGTTTGTCCCTTTTGCCATTTCACTCTTGAATTGTCTTTCCACCACTAGTCTTTCCAATGGTAATGTCCAGTCAAAAGGTGATAAGCTTGGAGATAAATAATATAAGTTTCCACCTTTGCAAAAATGAAGCTATGTAGCTTTTTAAATCAAAGTAATTTAATATCAAATATGCACAGGTTTGTTGTTGTTTTTTTTTTTCTTCCCCATTTATTACATTCCTATTTAGTCTTCTGAAGTTCTAGTTGTTGACACATGCTATAGGAGGACTCTAACTTTGTGTCTGTTTTTCCATGGCATTTACTTACTACTACTCTAGAGAGTGGTATGGGAATAGTTAAGCAAATGCTACATTCAAAAGAGAAGCCATGACATACATGAAGCATACTTTCTTTGATCTGAAGTAGAACTATCTTTGAATTTACTTTATGGACACAACTGATTTATAAGTAAAATCTATGCCACTTCTCCCCGTGGGCCACTTTTGGATAACCTGTTTCTTTACTGTTTTTGCGAGCCTTGTATGTGAAAGAAAAGATTTTTGGCAATAGTTTAGAGAATTCCTCCCCCATGTATTCTTATTAACTCCATCTGGCCAAGGAAAGAATCTAAGTTGAACAGTACATCAAATCCCCAAGTGATATACTCTTAAATACATTGTTTCTCATAATGTTTTAAAGAATTATGTTTGAGTAAGGAAATTGAGAACTTAGTAGTATATTGATAATTAGCACAGCAGATGTTGTGCAACTCTTGGCTCCAATAGCTTTTCTTTGTGAAAAGAAAATAAGTAAATTAGGCAACAAGAAATACATTATGAGAGAGATGATTTAGTTTGATTTTTTTTTAAATAGTTTAGCCATATAAATATTATATTTAATGTCTGAAATGAAAATGTTCTTCAGTCTTTAAAACTTGCTTTTTTGTGTGTGTGTTTTTTTTATTTAAGCTCAAAATGAACCCATATTTTCTTTGATTTATTGGGTAACATCGTAAGGGAGGCAAGACTGTAACCTCAGGCAAACAGAGACACTTTATTGCTTTCTACCAGCGGTACGTTAGCATTGGCTGTCTTCCTTCTGAATAGGTTACAACTGCTATCAGATACATCTGTTCAGCATTTTACTGCACAGAGAATGTAATGCCAAAGCAATGCTAAACTTAGATTGCCCATTTCCTGAAATTACTGCTCTCAAAAAGTTCACATAAAGTTTTCTGCTCTGTAATATTAATGTCTGACAAACCAAATTTGAAGCAATATTTTAATTTCATACATTATCCATAAACTTCTGCAAAAAATATAATTAGTATAATCACTGTCATCTGCCAGCACAGAAAATAGTTTCTGGAAATAAATTATGCTGTTTTATTCCATTTTGTTGCTGCTGTTTTCTTTGAATGAAGAAAGACTGCATTGCTGTGCTCTCACCTTGAACAATGGACAATTCTAGACAGTTCTTTATCCTTTTCTATTGAAGAAATAGTATAGGTTTTATATCATACAGTTTAGATATTTACCATGTTTTCAAAGGAGATTTTACTCGAAAACTTCTTATTCTGTTTCCATCACACGAGCTTGTACAACCTTCAAACACAGAATCATGGAATCATAGATATCGTTAAAAAAGACCTCTGAGCTCATCTAGTCCAACCATCACCACCATGCCCACAAAACTAGATGTGCTGAGGTGGCCAAAAGAAGCAACAAAACATATAGGTAATTAAAACTAATCTCACTACGTTTGCCCTCTTATAAGACAATGTTTTCCCCTCTATGTAGATGACTAAGACAAAAATGGACTATTCCTGGGTTTGATGAGTGTTGAAGTATGTGACTTGGTGTCAGGATAAAGTTCAGTTCTGGAACATCTACTTCCATGGTTGCTTGTTATCCTTCTGCAAATTCAGTGGTGTAAAATACAAGTATTGGTTTCTGTTGTCATAGCTCAAATAACATATGCTAAAGTCTAGCACCTAGATTTACTTTCCCACAATTGGCATTGTGAAGCACAAGTAAATAGTTCTCTAAATTATGTCAATACTTAGACTTGTACAGCTTTTCTAATCCAGGTGGTCAGTTCCTTCTTATAATACGTGAGTGCATTGCAAGGCTTTCACAATCAGAGAAGTAACTTCCTTTTCAGCTACACTGGACTCAGGGGAGAGCTCATCTTCAACAGGTTTTTCAGGACAAGACCAATATTTCTGCTCATGCCTACCCATGCTCTTGTAGCCTGTGTGAACATTTTAAGTCAGCATTAGGCAACACTGCATTGCACTATGAAGGAGTACCTGGAGAGGCTGCCTCCATGCCTGTGTCATTCAGGCATTCACACATGTAAGTGAGAGTGATGAGCAGTGATGGTGAGAGGTGTGATGTTGCCTTCCTGAGAGCTGGCTCACTGCACCAGTGCACTGGTGGTTTTAGGGGAGAGCAAACATGCTGGCACCCAGCCTGCAAGACAGAATAATTGCAAGGAGACCTGACTACTTGGATTCAGGGGAAGAATGTCCTGTGACTATGTAACAATTAATATAGGATACTAGGGAATATGTGAAGATGATTATGGGATACTTACAGGAATGACTGTGAAGTGGAGGAGCTCATAGGACAAGTGTACGTGTGTCCATGTGCTTGCACACAGCACGGATAAATACAAACTCAGCCCCGCTGTGGCTGAGGCATGGAGCTGTGGCAGCTTTGCTGCATCCATCAGGGCAGGAGGACCTTCAGGATTCAGCTACAACTAACAATCTGCATAAGACATGTTGCAAAGTGTCATTTCAATGCCTGAATTTTTCAGCCTCCACAGTTTATTTACATCTCAGTATTATTTTTGACCTATCTGCAGCCACTGCTCCATCACTGCATCAAAAATGAGAGATAATGAACAAAAAATATCTGAAGAAGGATCAAAACAACAATTTTATTTTTATATGTCTAAACCAAGTGAACTGATGATTGAAGAAGATAGAAATTTACTTCCAGCAAAGTAAGGCTAAGCCATTTTTCAAGACACTATGAACTAGTTTTAGCAGTGAAGCAGCACCAGACAAAATAGAGAAAGATTTTTATATTCCTATTTCTGTCAGACATTTAACACTGTACATTGATTCATTTTTTTTTCTTGTGTAATTTTTAATAGTTTTCCAGGAAGGTAGGAAATACATAACATGGCATGAAATACAAAACTTACATGATGTTATCATTTAATACTCCGATATTTATTAGTCAAGAGCATAATGTTTCATGATGCAATGTTTGTGGACTTTTTAGATATATAAGAGGAATTAATATATGTGGTGGTGGTGGTGCTTGTTGTTTGCTTGTTATCTGTGAGAACTTTCCTCTTCCTCTCTTTCATAGGAAATATTTTTTGATCATCGAAAGATTTGCAGCTCCTATAACATCTGATTAAGCACAAGCACATGGAGAAATATACTGCCAGCCCAGATGTGTCTGTGATGACACATCTTCTGAAGGAGCTAACAAAAATTTTTACAATGCTTAGGCACAAAGTTTGTAGTCTGCAACCTCTCAAATTCATGAAAAAAAAGCAATCTGACTGAACCTGAAACTGAGAAAGGAACAGAATAATGCTTTCTCTTTTCCCATTTCACTGTGCACAAGGGAAGCTGAGTTATACTGCCTTTTCAACGTATAAGTTGCTTGTGTTTGTCATGTTACACAAAGCCTCTTCAGAGAACATCCTGAATATCTTTTCAGAAATAATATCATTTTTATTTTAGATATGTTTTAAGTTTTCTATGATGCATTTAGCATGAAGTTCTAATAGTAGCAGTCAGTCAATTGAGAAAAGCAGTCAGGTAAGTTACTAAACTTATTAAGGTGACAAAAGCATCCAGTTATTCTCTTTACTGAACAAATATGTTTAAAATCAATATGCATTGTTCCAGTTTGACAAAAGTTGAAACATTTTCTTTAAATCAATATCTTATGTACTTTAAAGTATATTTCGGTAGAAGACTAATAACCCCAAATCTGACTTAGTTTACATAGAATTTGGCAGTCCTATTTCATCTGTTCCATGTGAAGTGAAGGTATAGAACACATTTCCTAGAGTAGATTTTTAATGAATTATCATGCATTGACTGACACGTGGGCAGACTTGGAGAGTTGTGTGTATTTGTTTGCCACTTTGAGTGCATCTCATCTCTTATTCTCATCTCTTATTCCAGTGTAAATCCAGTGAAAGCTGCAGCTATATTTTTTCAGATAAATTTCTTTGTAAGTAATAAACATTGAATTATGAAAATAAATAGAAATTTTAGCACTGTCACTGAAATGATCAAATTTAGACTATTAGTATTGTAGCTGAACAGACACACAGGAAGAATTTTTTGTTTTCTTGTGAGTAAATATGCAAAAAACACTCCAACATTATAATTACTGATCCAGTAAAAAAGAAGTCATGCAAGGCAACTGATACTCTCTGCTTCTTTTTATCTTGGTATGACTCAAAGCTTGTAATGAGGGAAGTGCATCAAGAACGTGTTTAAGTCATAAAGAAATTAGTTTTATTTAAGCATATGCTTTCAAGGTTTTTCTGATAGCTTGGCTTCTGCATCAGTTCAGTTGAGTCAGGACTTGCAGGAATTTCAAAGACAGTTTTGAAGTATACAACACAGTTGTGTGCAAATCAGTGTCACTCAACTATGTCCTAGTCCACAATCACTCACACTTATAAAGCTGAGATGAAATACAGGCTGTACGCTATCCTGAGTTAACATAGTTAACATAAGTGAAAGGACAGTGTCACTGTCCTGCAGTCACACATGAAATAGCAACAGTAGGACAGAGAAACTAAGTTGAATCCTAACTGCGGGAGCCCAAAATATTTTTGGCTCAATTTGTGTAAGCAGGAAGGTTTTATTCATTTTTATTTATTTTTAAAACAATGTAGTGTCTAAATTTTAAAAGAAACTAATCCAAACAACCTCTGGAAGGAGCACAAAAAGATACTGGTGTTCAAGAAAGTACTATGTTTCTGTGCATTGACTGACACTGAGAAATGTGTAGGTGACCTATACTGTTTGGAAAATCTGGTATCTATCATTCTGTTTTTTCTTTAATGGGGTATTTGGAAGAGTTTGTCTTTTATGGAATGAATTGCAATACTTCCTACAGCAGCAGAGGACTATTTGGCAGTTGTTTTTCTAGGAAAAATGCAGATAAATTGCAGATTTATAATGGGGGGGGGGGGGGGGGGGGGGG
>JAPSGF010000071.1:3430530-3455699 GCA_035772895.1 Perdix hodgsoniae
CCTTATTAAAAATAGGATTACAAGCTGGGTTGGGAAAAGAGAAAAAAAAAAAAAACAAAAACAAAGAACACTCAGAAGCCTAGAACAAAATAAGCATTATTTTTTAGGTTTAAAAGCCAGAACTGCTGAGAGTTCATCATGTGTATTGATACTAGAGGAAGGAAATAATTAATTCTATCTATAATAAGGCATGGACATAGTATACAGTAGATCAGCCTGATTTATTGCAGATATTTATGATTTTTCTTTTCTTCATAAACAACAATTACCGTAATATTAAGCAGAAAAGTACATGAGTGAAACACATCAAGCTCTGTGAGACAAGTCTAATCTCAGCCACTGAACAAGTTTTTAATAGACGTTCAAATCTCAGTGCAGTTACATTTACTTTCCCCTGCTAAGTAGAAAGGTGTTTGGTATTCTCTGCAGTTGGTGTCACTAGAATGATGCTAATGATAGTTGATCTCCTTCTTGCTCTTGCATAACTCAAGTCCTCTATTAAAATCAGAGCTGTCAGAAAGAAGATGACAGAATAAAGCCAGATATAATGTTAATCTCCACTTCTGGCATCATCCACCTAAATGTGCAAAAATATTCTTTATCAGATGCAATTGCTTTCATGAGCACTTACATACATGCCTCCTTAATCACTGACATTTATTTGGTGGGGGGAAAAAAAAAGCTTCTTGCTGTGCAAGTAAGTGTGTGAAGTGTGTTTCTCATTTGGTTTTTCCTCCCTCTTTATTGATGTCCTAGCTTGTGCTCTTGCAGAACATATTTCTTGACCTGATTTTGGTAATCTGAAAACTTTTTTGAACTCAGGGACCACTGAGTATTTGTTGAATCTTGTCCTTCTGTTGGTTTAAACTAATTTCCTTCATTCAGCCCAAGATATGTCAAAGCAGCAGTTTGCTAACATATGGGAAGTTGTTACACCTAGCTGAAAAAAAATGTGGATTTTTTTTTTAAAAACCTGTTTTGTTGTTTTTTTTTTTTAATATCTATAGCTATAATCTCTTTTGAGTGAGCACATCTTAATTTCTGACAACATCTATACAATTAGTCCATAATGTGTTGGGTTCCATTAGAGCTAAAACCATCAATGCAGAGGGAGGCAAAGATGATATGAATAGAGAAGCGATTTTCTATGTGTCAGACTCCTTACAGTGTAAAGAAGAGTCTTGAAATTTTAGGACAGCACATACCTTTTCAATCTTCTTTATGTGCTACCCCAGGTCTAGGATATGTCATGGTTTTATGATTTTTGGTTATTGGTATTACTCATCACAGCATCATGTAGTGCACTGGGAGTTTAACTGTTAATGCTCAAGTTCTGGGTACCTATCTGGAAGAGAAGAACTGCATTCCCCAGGGAGCTCTGCAGGCAGAAAGGAGATATAACTTCTGGCAAGGTCACCTGATCTCTTCTTTGCTCTTCTCCATCTGCTTTTCTTTACCGGCTCTTCTTTGTCGGTTCTCCTCCTGTCTCCCTGCTGTTCAACTGGACTGCAAATCTAACCTCAGTGTTGTGGTGAGGCCTCTCCACTTTTTGGACATTCTCAATTTATTAGCTTTATCTTGCATTCTGATGCTATATTTAGCAAATTAGTTTGTTTCTCCTCGGATCATTGCCACTATTTTCAGTTATTTTGGGGTCCCCTGTTTCCCTTTTCTGGAGGCACAGATCCCTCCATCCTGCTAGTCACGGAACCAGGCCAAACCAGCCTGTAAACCATTGACAGACATCATAGAGTTTAATCATTCAGTTGCACACAGTGCATGATGGAGGTCTGGGCTTCATAATCAAAAATATTCTCTGCTCCAAATTGCACTGTCGATCACTACAAACTGTTACCTCTACTTCTACCTCAGATCATTGTGTTGATAAACAAATAAATACATCAAATTTCTCATTCCGAATGAAGTTTAGTGATTTACAATAACATGGTAAATTTCAAGATATGGGTTTCTTTCAAGAATTTCAGCAGGATTTAGTAGCATTTATTTTAAATATCTACATATTATCAAAGATAAGATGGAAGACTGCAAAGGAAACATTAAAATTCCAGAAAGATGCTAGTGAGCCAACTTATCTAGAAACTTAGTCTTCCAGAATCTAAACTAAGATGCTGAACTATATAAGTGTTTCAGGCTTCTCAGAGACAACTCATTATTACAATATAATATCTCTATTATAATGGTCCATACTGCACACTACAGATATATTGTTAGAATGCTTAAATAATCAGCAATCCTCTTGTCCGCAAAATCCATCAGCTTATATCTCCTAGTCATAGGACTTGCACTCAAATTTGCATACAGAGATCTGACAGATCACTAGCTCGGTAACATTGATATAATATGACCTTAAATATAAAAATTATGATTCAGAAAAAAAAAATAAATGTTGTTAAAGCTGTATAGTTATTTAAGATATTTATCTAGATACATTTCTCCCCTTCATCTAAAGTGTACTTCTTAGGCCCTCCATGCAGCTATTATTTTACTCTCAGCTGTAACATTCCCTACGTTGGGGGGGAAAAAAAAGTCATTTTATGTAATCCTCATGCACTGTATTTCAGCTCTATTTTAGTTTTAATGGTTATTATATATTCAACACATGATCAAACTATAGAGCTACAAAATAAAATTTATTTGCAAAGTTAAGAGTGTAGAAGTATGTATTTATATTATAGCAGCTGGAATTTTTTTTTTTTGCTTGTTTAACCTGCTGAAATGAATAATGTTTTGTAATACAGAGAATAAAAATTATTAATTCACCATCATGATTGATTACAGTGAATAAAAAGTAAACAAGTAGACATTTGCATCTAGACCAGTAAATTTTCATGACAATTTTACAAGGCTTTATTACGCAGTAGTGTTAAAACAATTTGCAGTAAATCAATTTCCTGCTTTTCTCATTGGATTAAAGTTGGATGAAGCTAATATTTCCATGATTACACTTACTGAAATGCTAGATCACAAGGATTTTCTATTTTTTTTAAATATATATTATACCACATATACCCTTTATTTATCCACATTATTTATTCCACTATTGCCAAAAGAATTTGCCCTCACCCTTAAACTATAGTTAAAAAACAAAAAAAAAACAAAAAAACAAAAACAAAAAAACAACAACAACAAAAAAAACAAGAATCAGATGCTGATGATAAGCCACAAAGAGAAATGAAAATAAAAATCTTAATGTTGGTTTGACAGTTCTACTTGTATAAACTTGATCTAGGTTGTTGCCTTAGAGCTAATTTTTAATATTTCTAACTGTGGATCTCTCAAATACCCATCTTTCTCATGTCCCATAATACAGTGCCACTTTTTTAAATGTAATGTTTCTTAGTTTCTTTTACCAAAGGTAGAAAATTGGTTTTGTTCTACTTCACATTTCTTCTTTTGAGAGAGCTGGAGCTCTTCAGCTTGGAGAAGAGAAGTTTTAGGGGGGACCTAATAGCTGCCTTCCAGTATGTGACGGGGGCCTGAAGGAAAGCTGGGGGGAACTTTTTATAAGGGCAGGTAGTGACAGGATGAGGGGACATCGTTTTGAACTGGACAAGGGTAGATATAGACTTGATATTAGGAAGAAGTTCTTTACTGTGAGGGTGGTGAAACACTGGAACAGGGTACCTAGAGAGGTTGTGAATGCTCCCTCCCTGGAAGCATTCTAGGCCAGACTGGGTGGGGCTTTGAGCAATCTGCTGTAGAGGCACTTATGTTGTTCCTCTCCTATAGCAGGTGAACTGCAACTAGGTGATCTTAGAGGTCTTTTCCAACTCAAACCATTCTATGATGATGAAAAACTCTTTCAGTGATATTTTAAATGACAAAAGTATTTATTTCTGCAGTGAAATGGTTAAAGTTCAAGATAAGAAAGTTCAAGAGATGCACCAATATATGGCAAAGAGAATAAAAAATAATAATAATAACAATAGTAATTATACAAGGACGTAGAGTATCTGTGTATCACAAAAATGTATTGTTTTAATTACATTTGGAGTCTGGGATTCCAGCCAAAAATAAAAAGCTTTTAGGTTATATTGTTTCAAGTTCAAAAGATTGTAAGTTTTCTTTCGCTTTATTTCATTTTAGTTTGTGTTTTTGTTGTTGCTTTTTCTAATCTACCCACAGAATCAAAATACACTAAGTACATAAGTGATATCCAGCCATTTTGTAATATTGATCTTGTTGAATGATTTTGTAGCTTAAATAGATAAATAGGCAGATTAAACATATAGTATTTTTGTGAGAAGTTATCATATTCCTATCCAGAAGGACATAACTTGGAGTGCTATTGAAGCTCAGCAAAAGGGAGATAATTAATTTTATTTTACACAACGTCATTTCATCTAGACTGTATAAGCATAACAGAAAGGTCAAGAGAAGCCTTGAACTTGAAACACTGAAAATTGTACACTATAGGTGCAGCAGTGCAGCATGCTTCTCAAAGCAATAGTATCAAGGAAGGCTAGAAAGAGAAAAGCAAATAACTTTTAAATACCAGTATACATGCTACTGCCGTGTTAAACTTCATCTTTTAATAGTTTCTGTCATTCTATTGTCAAACAGATGCAGGTGAATTTCTCAGGCAAAGAATATGCTGGATACTTATGTGCTTGATGACAAGACCCAGGTGTAAAGCTGGACTTCGAAGAAAGGGGAATCTGCTATGTCCAGTTTTCTCATCCTAAGTAATCATCTGTATTGTGTAGAACTGGTATATACAGTTACCGTATCATGACTGAAACATTTTATATGGACTGTTAAGGAACAAATGGTACAAGATGATCCTTATGGTCTTGGCAGTTTGTGCAAATTTTACACATATATTAAAGTAGCATGAAGCACAAATTTTTTTGTTTGAAAAGCTCACAGTTTCACAGCATGTAGCAGTTGACTGTGAGATGCTGACACTTTGAGAGATTTCAGAGAATGTTTCTACATTACATCCCTCTCTTTTTCAACTGAAGTCCCCCAGGAGCAGGATGGTAGTATCTTCTAAACTTGGAATGTGCATCAAGCACTAATGAGCCATAATAATACATATTTTGCATACTTTCCTTGGATTTATTTCTTATGCATGTATATACTTTAAAATAAGATGCTGATATGAAAAATGAGTTCACACTGATGGTAATTATGAGAGGTTTTTAAACTTTAATCCTACACAGACAGATTCAAAAGAGATTTCTGTCTGCAGTATTGTCTTTACCTAGACTGCAAGCTCAAATTTCTCATGCGCTCTTATCATTTATGTTAAAGAAATCCTTTCCTGCACTTTTCTACCCTAAATAAATATGTGGAAGAAACCATTGAAATAGCAGTAATTTTAATTTAATGGCACAGATCAGCAGATCTCAGACTTCAGGGTACATTCCTTGAAATTTTAGTTCCTTCAGTGAAATAATTAAGTATCAGAATAAAGAAGAAAAAAATATATATTTCTAAATTGATGGTAAATTTATGATTATGATATCAGACTGCTTGGAGCAGTCAAAGCTAAGGTTTGGAACAGCTTCCTGAAGTTAATATCTGCTGCAGTTACCAGACCTTCGGTCACCAGTCTCACCATTCTGTAGGAGTAAAAGCAGTCTCTGTGAAAAACAATAAAGTACTTGCAGGCATTTGCAGGTTAGGAAACTCAGAGTGAAAGGAAATGAACTTCAGAATTTCAGAGAGCAACTTAGATTCTCTTCAAAGCCCCTCTGCATACTTTTAAACTCTTCTCACCCACAGGAGATCCTATTATGTGCTAGAATACAGTGAATGAACATCTGTGGAGAATATTTATCACCATGTTAATAGAATACATATATATCAACAGATGTATTAGGAAAGGAAGGGAAAAAAAATGTGAAAACATCACTTCCTGCCATTTCATACTTCTCTTAAACTTTGTTATCACATAGTTCTATTCTCCACTGGAAAGAAAAGAACATAATAATTAAAGCCCTTTCAGATCTTGTTAGGGTCTTTAAAATGTCACTGTAAAGGGTAACAGGCTGCCAATATTTTTGACTGGTGAATGCAGTACTGAGCATCTTTGTTGCATTCTGTAATTATATGGTTCCTCTATATCTATGTTCAGTAGAAATTCATAACCTGGGACATATTTACTCTAACTTGAGCAAAAAATGCTTACCAATTTAGTCTGAGAAGTACTCTGTTCTTCCTTGTTGTATACAAGCGAATGCTTTCAAGGCTAGCAGTAAAATAAAGTAGCACCAGATACTCCCTTTGTTTTTAGTCTGTTCTACCTGTAAAGGCAGAAAATGCCTACTCGTACAGAGAAAAAATAGTTGCAGTTTTAAAGAGTAGTTCAGATGTATAATGCAAAAATAAGTCATAGTTTTTCTATAGGAAATTGTTGTTTTCTAGATTTCCTTTTTATTATTATACTGCTTGGTTTCAGTACTATAGACTAAAATATATTTAAAAAAAAAGAAAAAAAAAAGAAAAGGACCAGTAAGAATTTTCTCAAATTTAGTTTGCATCTACAAAATATAAATAAACACACACTATGGCAGTAGTGGCTAATATAGTAGGTCTTCTTACCTTCTGTCTCATGATGGTAATTTTCTATTTTTTACTCCTTTGTTCTGTTTCTTAATTTTCCACTGAGATTCAGGACATCCATATTATTCACAGCACCTCTCTGCTGCTAAACTTTTCAGAAGGTATCAGAAATGAGAGATGTCTTCTTGGACGTATCTGTGATATGCTAATGTCTAGATCTAAAGCACCGTCAAATAAATTGTATTGGTCAGGTGTCTAAAATTTCAGCATAACAGTATATATGTGAAGCAGCTGTGCAATGTTTGATGTTAGCTATGCACCAAATTTAATTAGAGATTTCTATTTCTAGAGTAAAATTGGTATAGACTGAGCAACTGGGAAGAATTCTTTGTCAGTTAGAGTCTGGCTCTGCTTCTCAGCAGACAAAGCAAGAAAACCATCTGTGAAGGGGCTCTGAAACATGGGATCTAGCCAAAGAACAGCAGCTGGAGATCAGGAAATTGCTTGCCATGGAATACATGGAATACACTTGAAGACATAGCTTTAAGTCTCAAAATGTAAGACTAATTTAGGAAAGTTAAGGTCTGAACAAAAAATAAAAAAATAAAAAAATTGAAAGCTGATTTTCTTTCTACTTCTACAAGACTTCAGTTTCGCACAGATGGCAGATTAAGGTATGACATCCTTCTGCTCAAAACAATTTCCTTCTTGATGGCCAAGATCAGATTTATTTAACAGCTACAAAAATATATGAAGACTGCAATGGTTTATCTTCTGACAATTCAGCTGAGACTTTCTGTACTAGGTGGATGAAAGTTTGTCCCTAACATTCAACTCTAAGTTTTAAACCTACTGGATAACCACAAGAAAAACAACAGTTCCACATGTTTCAATACCTGGGCAAGAGTTCTTCTGTCTATCTAGAAATATTCCTTTTTTTGTTTGATTTACACATTTGCAAAGTTGTTCTCCTTTGTCAGTTACCAAAAGCATCAAAGAGTGAAAGGAGAAAGCTTAAAATATACTTAAGAAAAGATACATGTCTTGGAAAATAAGAATATCAAGTCATAACCATTTACTGATGTTTCTTGGTATTTTTAATCTGCACAATGTAATGAAATTAAATCCTTTGTTTTTGTTGGCACAAGACCCATTGGTAAAAATCACATTATACATTGAAGTGTTCTTTTATTTTTTTACAAAATATGAAAGAGGAAGGGGGATGGGGGAACAGAATTTCTTCAGAGGGAATAGCAGAGCTTAAAAACCAAAGCCAAACAAAAAAGATTTCCAGACCAGCAACTTCCTCTGGCTGTTTGATAAAAAGCTTGAACAGCTACACAAGGTCAGAATAGCATGGTAGGAAGGGATTTACTTTTTCTGCACATAAAATTGGATTTTTAAGTTCAAGGTCTAGATTTTTTTTTCATTTACATCTGCAGTACCTCTGGCAAAGAAAACAACCTGTTCTCTTTCATATTTTATATTTATATGACCATGAACATACTATTACATTCCAATAAACTCGTGTTTACAAGCAGGTAGTAAAATATTGAGAAAATCATGTTAATAACTGTACAGATATCAGGTTCTGTTTTAAATCTTTAGTTATTACAGTTTGCTGTGGAAACACAGCAGTTTAAGCACTGAGTATTAAACAGTTAGTGGAGTGCTATAAATTTCAGATGCATTTCTGTTATATGGTGCTGTGCAAATCATAATCTGAAAGTCAGTTTCATTTGTGCAATGTGTGCTTTAATAAAAGAAAAACAGTTCAAGCATGTGTGCTTTCCATTTTTACAAGGATTTTAAAGGATTATTTAAGTTGAAGGAAAAGCAGCTTCTAATGAAATTTGAGCTACTGCCTAAAGAAAAGATTGCAAGCAATAGCTGAAATGATAAAGAACTTAGTAAAATTTTAACTTTCTCTGTTTCATGAGCAATTAAGAAATTTTCTCTAAATTCCACTGAGGGGCAGGGAAGATGACAAAATTACCTTATGAACAATTCTATCATGAAAATCACTTAAGCAGTTCTCAGCTACTGATTATTTTGGTAGCTAACTACATTAACAAGCAGGATAGCCTTTTGGCCATGTGGAAGTGGAACATCTCCCTTGGTTTGCCCGCAAATAAGGAAAAGAAAATGAAAAAAAGAAAAAAGAAAAAGAAATAAAAGGAAAGAAGCAAAGCAAAAGAGAAGCAAATGCAAATAACAGTGCAAAGCTGTAACAGTCATGGAGGAAACTCTCCAGAGAAAACAAATGGGCAGTACAGAATGAGGGAGTGCAAAACACCCTCAGTCACAGAGATCTGAGAAGACACATTTTATTCCATTCCATTCCATTCCATTCCATTCCATTCCATTCCATTCCATTCCATTCCATTCCATTCCATTTCATTCCATTCCATTCCATTCCATTCCATTCTGCTGTGTTCTTTTCCATTCCGTTCTAGAGGTGGGACAAGCTGGAGTTGAACAGTGTTGGAGATCCCACCAACTGAGAACTGCTTTCCAAGACATTTACTCTACTCCTCCAGGCCACCCTGACACACCAGCTGGAACAGCCTGCAACTCCCCATAGTGAGGTGTCAACAGAGGGCTCTGCAGACCTTAGGAGGCTACAAAGCATTAGCAATTTGGGAGTGCCCGCCATAGTTTATATTACTGGATTGCTAAAGTTTACCAGAGCTGGCAAATGTATACATCATAACCCTATGCAACGTTACTGTGTCTGAACAGCTGCAGGTGTATCTTGCAGTGCTCATGGCATAAGAAGATCACTGTTATGTGTACACATTTACCTCATCACAGTCTATTTCTTCCCTGGATAATGCCACTCTTGCGCATCTTTTTGCAAATAGCTGCTTGTATCGGAAGTTCTTCAGCTAGCAATTTCAAGAAAAAAGAAACCTTTTCATAATCCTCTTCAGTAATTTGTAAAAGGACCTACTTTTGCCTGGACTCTGAATGTTTCCTTAGTTACAGAAAATGGCCAAAATAAGAGAATTTAAAATAAAATATAGGTAGGAAAACTTTAGAGGGAAGCTGGTTTATTTATTTTAAAATATTGTCTATGCCTCTTAAATAAGAAAGAATAACACAGCACTCAGTAGAGACCAGTCTGACTGTTAGATCTGGAATAAGACTCAAAAATATTTATTTTATCCTGTAGAAGACTTCTGATGATTGGGGATTAACAGATAAATTCTAGCCAAATATGCTGTAGAAGTTCATACCCTCCCCATGTTCCTTGCCAGAGCCTACCATTATTACAAAAGTCAGGAGAAACTATTAACAACAGAGAATTTGAACTAAAACGATATACAAGTTTCCTCCTGCTAATATTGCCAGGAGGAAGCAACCTCTTGAGAAAGAATACAAATCTGGGTTTTAAAGCCTAAACTACAATAGCAAGAGTTGCCAGTGGTTATAAATAGCAGCAAGTAAATGTAGTGTTTCAAAAGTCATTCTGTAATAATGGATGAGTATTAAATATATTAAATACACTGTATGTTAGTCTAAATATATAGCATTATTTTAACGAAAGGTTAGTTCTCATGAGTAGAAAAGAATGCAACACCTTCAGATAACTGCCTATCTAGCAACACTTGAGAGGCAATACAAGGATTGACCTCTTGTTGAACTCACCAGCCCATGTTGTCAAAGAGGAAAGTCACAAAGAAAAAAAAATGAGAAGAAAAATGAGAAGGACGAAGGATTTCAAACTGTTTTAAAACTCTGAAAGCACTTACTCTTCAGAAATTGCACTCAGATAAATAAGATACCTTATTTTTTATAAAGAAATCCAAATTCCTAAGTTCCAAGAAAAGGAGGAAGAACTCAAGTAAAATAATTGTGAATGTAGCTATTTCATCTATTACAAACTAGGCTTAGTGGATTGTGGTCCAGCTATTAAACTGTACTTTAAAAAGCCCTCCTGGTCACAATTTTTGTCACTGTTCACAAAGCAGCAGGAGTTTGAACTGATCCAGGGATTTCACAAAACAAATTGCCATGGGAATTACAAGTAGAATTGCATTCCACTTCAGGATCAGAGATAACTCAGACCCAATCCCTACTGAAGTGTGCTCAAAAAAGCAACAGAAGAAAATATATCCCTGTAGTCAAAATTACAAGTCAGTAAATACTGTTTTGATAGTGCATTCTTGTTAATATTACAACAGTGTTTCTTAAATTAGTTCTGTTTATTTAAGGCTTGCTTTTTTACTTTGTATACTTCCATCTAGAAAAAATTACTTGTCAGAACAGCCTGTACTACTCATGGTAACATTCCTCATATTTGCTTTAGCTTGAAGACCATGGTTGATCATGGATTTCATGCTAGAGTTATTGTTGCTCAGTGTATTCTGGGGGATACACAGAGAATCACATTTTTCCATAATATACTCAGTACATCACTCTCTGAAAATCGTCTAGAAAGCATAAAGCAATTCCTGTGTTCTCAAGAAAAGGTATCACTCCAGCAATAATAAATAACACAACAAGTGGCTCAGGGAATCCAATTTCAATTGGATTCAATCTTCTAATTATTTTGCATTAATTTCTTGATGCGAAACTTCATTACAAGTAGTCAGGGACCTTAAAATCACTGTAGTAAATAGCAGGGTTATAAGTCTCATGTGGTTATTTCTAGTATTTTTTGAAAAAGAAATTTTAAAAAATTTTAAAAGTTATTATAACAGGCAAGCTAAAACATTTGACATAGCATTATATCTGGCCAGAACCCAAGCACATTTTTTGCTACTGACCAAGAAGAAATTCTCATCTACTTCACAGACACAATTTAATAGTCATCATTTATTTTAATGTTGTCTTTATATGGGTGACAAACATTAGAATGTAGCTACTTCAAACTAAGTGATGGTATCTCTACCTGCAATAAAATGCAGCATGTTTTAGGGTGCCAAGGGAGGAATATCTAAATTGAACATTAGATATAACAGACTTTCATATCATGTAATTAAAAGTATACTGTCATAGTTTTTGGAGACATTCTCCTGTTGGATGCCTTTATTTTAGAGTATTTCTGGTGACTAACTCTCTGTGACAGACCATGGAAACTAGGCCAAACTTTAAAAAAAATATATCATCCAGAGGCTTGGTGTTTAAAGTGGCTAGGCTTGACAGCAAAAAGGCTCATTACCAGGCTGCAGAAAAACAAGAGCAGACTGTTAGAAATGTTTTTTTCTTTTCCCTCATTCAGCAGTGTTCTAACTCCCAGAACTCTCCCAGGAGAGACTTTGTTTTTTCTCTTTGTTCGCCATATTAAAAAAAAAAAAAAAAAAAAAAAGGAACACTGTAACCTCAGTGTAAGTCACCATTTTGCTTTTGCTTTTTTCAAGTTCAGTGAATCCTGACAATACCCAAAATTCCTTCTTCTTCAATCAAAACCTGATATGAGAAGTATCAGAACAGTCTGGGAGTTCTGGAAGTGTATGGTTGGGATGAAATTCCAGAATTGACTCACATGAAATGTGGCCAAAATGGAAAATTTTCTGACTAAATTGTCTCAAAGTCAAATAATGGTCTAAGAGAAGAGCGCCTTATGCTCTGAAAGCTCACAGTAGGCTGTGATGCTTAATCTCTCCCTGAGCTGGGACACTTTGAGGTGCATTTTGAAGTAGAAGAGTCCTTTATAGGATAATAGCATCCACCGAGGGCCAGTGACTAGGGGGGGAGAGTAGTAAACTGAGCGGGTGAAGTTCCTTGCATGCATGACTAAGTTTAGAAATCTCCCCTTAGAATATCTTGTGTGTTAAGTTTCAGATGAACCTTGCTGTAATTAAACCTTTAAGTCACTGTATTTGATTGTACTAAGCTCCTCTGAATCATTGGGTTAAAATAGCTATTGATTGAATGCTGATTAAGTGCTATTAAGAATAATACAATCTAATACTGTGATTTATTGTAAAAGTATTAATAAACCCAAAATCACTGCTAAAACTCAAATTGTGTGGAATCAATCCACTGTACCTGGAAAGCCAAGATATACATATACTTTAAATTAAATACTTTGAGAATGAAGAAATAATTGAACCTGGCTTCCAGTATGTGAAATACAGATGAGTACAGTAGAATTATTCTGTGACATTGCTTGGTGAAGAGCCCAGACAGAGAGGCATATATTTATTATTCTCTGAGAACACCAGTTGATAGAAATGGACTATAGACATGGATAAGCTTTTCTCTTGGACCCCCAGGTACCAGTATTTCCTGCCTGAAAAGAACCAGTGCTAGTAAGGAAACTTTGCAGTGAACTAAGATTGGGTGATGAAAAAAATTGAAAAGTTCAGTCCAGGTTGGCAACAGGGAACAAATTCCTGTCACTCTTTTACCATTCATTCTAAGAGGATGTTGATCCAGCTATGGATGTCAACACACTCTTGAATAAGAGTGAGAAAATTTTAATGAACAACAATTCATTACAACTGTTACAACAACTCTCATCACTATGTTGGTGGTATATAGGTATTACCAAATAAAATAGTAGCAAGAAGTATTATTTCTCATCAGAATCTCTAGTCTCAGATTTGCTAGGCTTAGATCATAGAAACATAGGATTATTTGTGTTGAAAGGGACCTTAAAGACCATCTGGTTTCAACCTTCTGCCATGGGAAGGGACAGCTTCCAGTAGATCAGTTTACCCAAAGTGCCATTCAGCCTAGCCTTGAACACTCCCAGGGTTAAGGCATTCACAGCCTCTGTAGACAAACTTCCAATGCCTCACCACCCTCATATTGAAGAATTTATTTCTAATGTCTAATCTAAAACTACCCTCCCTCAATTAAAAGCCATTCCCTCTTGTCCTATCACTAAATGCCTTCGTAAAGAGTTCTCTGGCTTTCTTGTAGTCCCCCTTTTAGATACTGGAATACCATTATCAGGTCTCAACCGATCCTTTTCTTCTCTGGGTTGAACAGCTCCAGCTCTCTCAGCCTGTCTAGATTTGAATCCAAGGCACGTTACTAAGTCCCTGCCTAGAGGAAAACAGATTTAGATTTCTTTTTTTTTTTCCCCAGAAAATTCAAAAGATAAACAGAGATTCAGTCATAAATCTAACCATGTACTCAGTAACAGAACTATAGGATATGTTTGAAGTGTTCGAATTCATAAAACTTAACATACTCATAAGCAAATTCCCATCTTTAAAAATAGAGTAAATCTTTAACTGATTTCTAAATAAATCTCATGTGTTCATATTTGTGTTTTTATTTGGGATTGAAAACACTGATGAAACCATATTGAGTTCTAACCAAAAATAACCACTTACCTTGGCAGCAGGACTGTATCTGCAGACTGTGCTGAAATGTTGATGTACAAGTCCCTGATTCATCCCATTTAAAAATAATACTGAAGGTTCTGACAGCTCTCTTGTAGCAGCTTCCAATGGTTATTATAATATAAAGGTGAGCAACGGCCTAAACACAGAACCCAATTGCTGACAGCTGATAGAAATAATTGTTGGAGCAAATCTTTGAATAGTGGGTCTTAGAATATAAACTGTCGTGCCCGATTTCACTGACTGACAGTTTTTAGTATTTGGGTAGGAAAAGAGCTGTGAAAATTCTTCACTTCATAAGCATTTTGAAAGTGATTTCTGACATATAAACTTTTGGCAGCAATTTTCAAGGGGGTCATCTAAAATGACTGATACAGTAGTTAGTGTGATGCAGGCGTAGCACATTTAACAGTCACTGAGCTTCGAATATGACATAGTATGATCCTAATTGCAGCACTGCAAGCAAGGCATAAAGGAGTTGCTCATAGTGCTTGACATGTATTTTATGACTATGAAAAAAGAAAGACTTCACCCAGTAAAATTAGGACAGAGCATAAAGCTTTGCTACATTTTACAGATAAGAAAATGACATTTACTGGCATGACAAAGATATTGAAATGGAAAATAAGGTAAATTCCAACTTGGGCTATTTTTTTAGATTCTGAGTTATATATATTCTCAATTATGTATAATCTGTATGTCACGAATGTCACAAAATATTTACAGCATATTGCAGTTTAGGTTTTCCTACATGTTAAGAGATATGGAAGTTGAAGCAACAAGATTTGAATTCTGGGACCGGCTCCCATGCCAAAATTCAATGGTATGAGGAATTGCTTCTGTTATGTGTTGTTTTATTACAGCAATGGACATTATTTATATCAGGACAGACCTTGGCTCTCTGGTTTTAATTCTGTTCCACTGATGGCTTTTCACTTGAATTGTTCAATTCACATGGACCCGATGAGTCATTTTTGTGAATACTTTCACAGCTACAAAAAGGCTAATTAAATAGCTGTGTAAAATTCTTCCTGGAAATATTCTTTCTGAAGGGAATTTATTGAGCCTTCTTACCATGTTTTGTACAGGTACACAAAGGGTGAGATCCAGAAGAATTACCTTTGGTATAAAACCAACAGAAAATATTTCAGATCTTATCTTCTCTTCCCAGAAAAATATCCCAATCAGTTTTATGTACCATTTCCCTATTGTTTTTTTAATTGATAGCACATTTTCTTATGTGTAATTAAATTTTAAAGGATAAATGTTTGTTTAGAATGGATTTTCAGTTGTGTTTTTTCTCTCTATCCCTCCTCTTGAATTTACTATTCAAGCCTCTGTTTTCTGTTGTCATTTTTTCTTCACCTTTCAGACAAAGAAGCACTTTACAACCCACATTCATTAATCCTTCTGAGGCATGATGTTTTAGAGCTGGGCTGATAGACCTGAAGTCATTATGATCAGCAACGTATAGGTTTTGTATCTTTCTGTTTTATCTTAATTCTTCATGGTCGTGTCTGCAGTTAGTTGTTTGAGACTCAGTGAACTCAGTGACTTTTTGTTATTGATATATTTTTTAAAATGTTCTTGCTTTCTTTACTGAACTTCCTCCCTGTTACTGGTTGGCCCAATTATTTCTTATATATATGGGATGTGAGTATTTTAAAACAGATTGATGTGGAAAAATAGCAGCAATCTTTATTCTTTCACATGAACATTTCTGCTTGTTCTGCCAGTAATCTCAAGGGTGCTGCCTAGTTCTTGCTATTCTGCACGAATTACATGTAGGCATGTGTACATCCATGTAGTACATCTCCATGGACTGGCCTAAGGGTCAGGAAGCTACTTGATAAAATAGCAAAAGACCACAGCAGCATTTGAGCATTGATATGACTTCAGTTTGCTATTAGAGGATTAAAATCTTGCCCAGTGAGCAAGAAAATTCAACAACAGAGAAAGGATGAGTATGAATCGCTTCAACTGGCAAATTGCAGTTGAACAGGCAATAGAAGAGGTTTCCAGTCGACTGAAAACCAGTAGCTCAGTTGCAAAATGTCAGACAGTAGCAGCCTGACCTGCAGCAGGCAGCACAGGCAGAGAGTAAGTAGCCCCTCTCTTTCCAGAAGGTATTAGGAAATTTTGCCATACCTTCGTGCTGGAAAGGTGACATCATTGTTTGTCCCAATGAAGAGCTCCCCAGAAAACACACAAAGTGCCAGGGCCTCTGGACCTTCTGGTTCTGAGGTGCTTCCTGCCTAGAGATATGCTTCAACCAGCAAAATCTATGCTTACATGACTCATGAGATGGTTTCACCTTCAGACAATGTAAATTGGACTTTTCAATTTGTTTCATTTTTTTATACTTTTAGATCCACAGTCAAGGTATTAACAAATTCAAACCATATTAGACAGGGAAACTTTGTAATACATTTTTTAATGATGCTCTTGATTGCAAATCAAGCCTACTTCTTCAGCCATAGCAACAAGGAGTCCCAGCCATGCACCAGACCATTGTGCAAACAAAACATAAAAAGAGGGTCCTTCCCCCAAATTAAATCCTGAATGAAAATGTGGAGGGAAGCATTAAAACTGAATTTGAGGAAATGGTAAACCAAACACAGCATTTACCATACATACAAATATACATCATGTGGAAGTTGTTAAAGAAAACTCTTTTGACCATTTTAAAATTTAAAATGGAGGTGTATTGTTTGTTTTTTTCCACTCCAAAAGCAGGACAGTTATGTTGACCCATGACATCAGAAATGGATGTTGGTGGTATGGCAGTAGAGGTTGAACCTTCCCACCAATATCCCATTACATTTTGTTGCCATGTAACAGACAGCAGCAGAGGGACATTCTGACACAGTGGTGTTGGACATGGAAGTGTGTGTGTGAAGCTGAATTGTTGGACATGGAAGTGTGTATGTGTCACTGAATTCTTCCATGCAGAAAAAATGGCACCTGTTGATAGTCATTGATGTTTGTTGAACATTTATAGAGACCAAACAATGGATGTGAACACAGTGAGGCGATGAGGTGGTGCATTTCAGAAATGGTGCCAGCAGCGTGTAAGACAAGCCACATTCCAGATGGCCAAGAAGATGTTTACAACACAGCATGCAGGCTCTTGTTCATCACTGGTGAAAGTGCATAGCTAATAGTTTTGACTGTGCTGAAAAATACTGTTGTGTAACTGAGAATTTTTTCTGTCAAATAGTGTTCTTGTGCTCTTTGTACCTTCTGTAATTTCTGTGGAAATAAATGAGAGGCATTACTTTCAGAGTGACCTATGCATTTGGCTCATACAGTGCAGCTGAAAAAAGAGAAATCTCTTGTAGATTCTGTAAGCAGCGCTTGATGGAAAGGACATAATTTAATGCAAATAGAGATAAAAATGTTGCCAATGCAGTTTGACCTAATCAAGGTCAATCCTCATTTCAGATACTCATTACTACACATAAATACCATCTGATTTTTTCATATTTTTTTTTAATACTTGAGATAAAACGAGTTTGAGCATCAGCATCTACTACAAATGAGCAGGAAATTATCCATAAATTTCAATATATGCACTTCATGCATATTGTTATGTGTGCTCTTATAATATAACTGGTGGCTACTTCTTCATGAGATCAGTTTTTGGTGGGGGTTGGGGGAGGGGGGGGTTAATTTTTGTTTGTTTATTTATTTGTTTGTTTTAAACAGCCACCAAGCAATTTCTCTTGTGAAAATGCCTCCTCCTTTCTGGGTTTATGAGGTTTACATCCCTATGTCCCTCTGCAGACACAAAGCTGATCCCGACATTACCGCTCAGGGGCAGTAGCTGCCCATGGGTAGACAGGGCTGACAGCACAGGCCCTCTGCATTGTACAGGGAGAGAGTGCCTGGCTTGACCCCACTTATGGTGAGTGAGAGTGAGTGGCAGGCATAGTCCTTGGCTTTCACCTGGAACAGGTAGCTGATAAACTGTTGTTGAGCTTCATTGGCAAAACCATTCAGGAAATAAATGAGAATGAAAGCTACATGCAAATTTTCCTGGTTGAGGAGTTCTCTTCAGCTGCTTGCTCTGACCAAATCATGGATTTCAAGTCTAGAACATAAAATGAAGAGCTTTTCTTTCAATAGACAATGTATCTGTAAAACAGTGACTTCTCTTTTCTCTTTTCCTTTCTTTTTTTTTTTCCTTTTCTTTTTTTTTGATCCCATCATGCTTTCCAATTAAAATATGGCTTTAGGCTGCCCTTAATTGATACATAATGAGAATGAGAATTTTGTCACGTTTTCATCCTCTCTGGGGCCAGTCAGGCAGTGACTTATTTGATTCCTTTCCTCATTTAACTGGCAAAAGATCAGTCGGAGGGCTGTAAGACTGAATTTCTCCATTATCGATTAACCTGCCAAAAAGGAAGCAATGTCATATCACATCACTAGGTCATCAACAATTTCTTTATGGAAAACCAGATTTCCAATCCCACCTCAGGAGAGTTCACCTACCAGATGCCTCTTTTCTTCGAGAGCTGCCACAAATGTCATAGCACTGTTCTTTTTACTCCAGGATTGCAGTGATTTCAAAATCACTATTTGATTATTGAATTTCTCTTTTCATAATAATTAAATTTGTGATTAAAAGAGATTTATAATGCCCACATAGCTAATTTATAAATTAGTGACTCAAACAATTTGTGTTCTTGGGGTTTGGGGTTTTTTTTGCTGTGGGTTTTTTGTTTGTTTGTTTGTTTTTGTGAAATTCCTTTCTTGCTTTGTGGAGTCAGGCAAACCAGTACAATCACAGGCATGTAATAATTATGTAGCATTTCATTCTACTACTGATCTGTTCTCAAAACTTCCATTGATATGCAGAATCAAGCACAACTTTCCAGATGGGAATTTTCCAGACTAACATCGTAAAATTTCACAATGCTGCGCACCACCTTAATTGTGAAAGGAACTGTGAAATTTCACTGTAAGCTCAAATTTGTTGATTAATTCCTCAGCAAGACTGCCCAGGAAAGAATGATGCAAGTTTCCAGTGCATAGTTAAACACAATACTTTATTCCCCTCCTAACACATCTAGAAGCATTATCGAGCCATATCTACCGACATGACAACTGGTGACATTGGCCTGACTTGCTAAAACAAAGGAATATTTTACTTTCATGCCTATTTACTTTGTCTGCCTGTCAGCCTGTCAAACAGCAGCCATCTGCGACTATAAGGAAAACCATCCCATGATCAAAGCAATGAAATACAGTGAGCAGAGAGGTAGTAACAACAAAGCGATGATTATGAAGGTCCTATAATCTAACACAACCACCTGTGAATTTTCTGGATTGAAGTGAGAGTGGGAGTAGTTTAGCAGGTGCCTGAAAGATCAACACAGCTGAAAAAATAATTGGTCCCTTTGAGTTCACATGACTCCAATCTTCTTTTTAAGCAATACTGTCTTTTTTAGCAAGCTTCACAACAGGTACCAAGACTAACCTTCTTTTAAGTTTTTACTGTATTGGTCTGTTGTGGTGAGATGATCCCTTGACAATATTTGTTAGATCCCGAAGTCATTGGAAAAGAAAGGGCTTCTTCACTTTCCCGTACATTTTTGCCATGTATAGGACACAATTTGTGCTGAAAGAAAAGGATTTTCTTTCCATACCAATGTATTGAATTACCTTTCGTGATGTATTAATATTTTCCAGTTGTGTCAATAGGTGAGATATTCAGTAATGGAGTTTCTCCCAGCCCTGTTTACATTTCCTTCTGTAGCATTCCTTCTGTCCTTTTCATCCTTTCCAGATGCGTTCTTAGTGTCCTTTGCTTTCCTACAACCCATGATGGCAATGAAAAACCCAATAATTATTTCAGTTAATCACAATTAGTTTAAGTTCATATAAATTACAACAGCCATCCTTAGCAAAAGAACATATAGATCTCACTGATGTTATCTTGTCCTGGAGAAAAAGAGGCACTCTGGGGTGCAGTTCTTTATTGCATAATCACTTTCAACTGCAATGCAGTTGTTTACATCGCCTGAACAGTATCTGACAAGGACGCTGCAGACCAAATTCTTCCTTCGTACTCTTCTACCCCCAAAGGAACAGACAGGCCACCAAACAGAAAACCAAACAAGCAATTCAGACTCAAGGCTAGGATTACTTTCTATTTAGGATGAATGACTCATGCTTCTGGGGCTCTATCTATAGTGACCTGAGAGAATCAATTCCTTGCTTCCATCAATGGCAAATTCCACAGCATAACAGTGACTTTTGATTTACCCGTTGACTATACAACATCAGTTCTGAGCACAGTATTTGTGGTCCACATGCCATTTTCCAAGGAAGGAGATTCCACAACACTTCTTGGAAAACATGTTTAATAGTAATTCTTCGGTAGAAGACCTGATAGTTCCTCTGCTGAACTATAGCCATGCCATGTCTAAAATACCTAGGAATATATAGGATCTCTGGAAAGAGGGAGCACTAATACCATGGGTATCCAGATTGAGGAAGACCTACACATATTGAAAACACACAGTTCAGTGAAGTTTCAGCTTTATAAATGTGGAAATGGCACATCATACATCTCTGCAGGATTAGCGACATAACTCCAAGACAGCTTACCTCACAGATACAGTCCAGCATGTTTAGTTTTGAGGGTAGCTGAGCTTTCTCTCCATCTCTGCTTGAACACAAGCTTCACACCTCCAAACTGTAATAAATAGTCAGTACTACTGCCTTGGCAGTCTCCAGGACTGTGTTTCAAGTCCTTAACCTTTCTCTCAGTCTTAAGCAACCACTTCTGAGCCCACAGGACTAAGCACGTAATCACTAACATCAGAGAAATGAGATCTAGTAAATGCCAATAATGATAGCTGAGTCAACAAATAAACTGGAATTGGCCGACAGATACCGTTATGCCCTTTATACCTTACTTACTCCATGTTGTTATGTTTGATACTGGAAGCAATAAGCAATTCTTAATTGATATTTGAATATCATGTGTAAGTCTAGCAATACGACTTTGTGTACAGTACTAATACCTCACCCCAGGGAAAAAAAAAGTATTAAACCCATCTGCATGTCTGTGGCCAACAATAACCATAATTCTGAAAGCTGTAATAGATGGAGGATAAACAAACACAGTGATTTTTTTTTTTTCTGAGTCAAAGACCCTGGAAAAACAGCTCTGGACTCTTATCCACCAATTCTCTAAACAGCAACTGTACTGCATTCCTGATACCACTGTACATAGTTTCCAGTTTTCAGTTGCACAAAATCAGAGGTGCTTTCTTTGTTTTTCCTTTTCCTTTCAGAACTGAGAGTCTGTGTTGAAGAAAGCCATTGGATCAAGATTTTCAGAGATTGAATTGTCTTTGTATTTAAAAAGTGTCCATTTTAAAGCCAAGATTAAGGTCTCAGACAGGGCAGGATTCAAAGGATTCAGTGGCTACATATCATTCTGGGCAGGTTGTGTGTTACAGATAAAATTTTATTTGCTATGAAGATAGTAGATTTTTCTGGGCAGAACACACAGCCAGAAAAGACAAGAGCAGATATTGAATTTCCTTATTGGTTTTGTTAGTTAAAAAAAAAAATTGGATTGGTTACACCCTTATGGTATTTTGCACAGTGTATTTATAATGTAAGTATATTTATTTAATGATATATTAATATTGCTATTAAGGTTCGTATTTACAGATATAAAAATCTTCATTAAGTTTTCTTTCCAAAAAATCTCCCCAAAAAATTTGAATAATCTCAAAGTGAAAAATGTTCTCATGGAAACAAGTGAGATATTATTTCACCCTTGTATTTCCTCTCATCCACATATATACCTTTTTAAACAACATGTATCATGTCTACATTCAGCAGTGACATGGAAATCAGAGGCTAAAAGCTCTGGAATAACAAACACCTGGGTTAGCAAATAGTGCGGAAACTAATACAACAGGAGAGTGCCTCCAAATGCAAACTTCAGCATCAGAATTGTGTGCTGCACCATTAATGGCCCTGATCAGTGTTAGCTGTGGCTCTGCTTTAAGGTATAAACCTCAAAAGGAAAGGCAAACAATGCCCTGAAGACTTCCTAACACTGAGAGGTCAACTGGTCAGCGCAGCAATAAAGGATACGTAGTACATTGCAAACACAGAACAGTATTTGTGAAACATGCTTGTGTTTCTTTTTCTCAATTCTTTCCTTTACCAGAGGCATCTCAAGGTAATGCAAAAGCAATTGAAAGCCAAAATAATCAAGAGATCACTCTGATAGTCTTGAGGTAACTGTTTCCAATTATTTTCCTTAAGGTAAAATTGGGGCAAGGAGAGAGGGTTTGCATAGGGTTTATTTACCAGGCCTGCTGTTTCATATAGTTCTGGTGGAAGGAATTATCACTAGCAGAGCATATTACACCATCCAGCTAAGTACACCTATGCTGCAAGTTCAGTTTATACAAAATCAAAGATTGAAAAGAAGCCAAGCTACCTTCTCTGATGAGCTGTATTCTACGCTCCTCAACTGCATTCTCCTAGTCCCACAGTCCAAATTCCAGCATGTACCAAAGTTATCTTTGCTTTATATCAACAATCAAGTTTCTCTCCTTTGCACTCAGCATATTTCTCTTTTCTGAGTTTCTGAATGACTGAGAGGCACAGGCTTCTGCAGTGCCAAGTACTGGAGAAGTTTAGAACACCTGAGGGAAAGCTTAATCAGTGAACAGCACCAGATACTAGCTACACAAGCCTGATGCTCCCTCACTGCTAAGCACCAAAAGATCCCAGTTGTTGGCATCCAGACAGAGATTTTATTTCTTTTCATGGAAAAAAAGTTGACAGTAATTCTACGCACAGCTAAGCCGCTTCGGGAATAAATACCAAAAGGTGACAAATGCCACAAAGACTTTGAGCTGGAAGCTAAGGTGAGCTATAGAACAGAAAGAAGATACTGAAGGTCATGCTCTATGGTTATCAGTACACTTTCTGAATAGCAACACAGAAACAGAAAAAAAATCATTTGAAATCAAGATTTCTTTGAAACATGAAAGAGGAACGGTAAGGCACTTTTACATCTTGGTATCACTCTAATGAATTCTACTGCAACATAAAAAAAAGAATCATTAAGATGCAATACTACTTGGAATGTACACATATAATTGGCTGAAATATTAGCCGTAGTAAAACTAAGAAATATTGAAGCTAGTATGACCAATATTTCATACAGAATGTGCTAAATAGGTAACATACCCAGCTGATCAAATATTCATGTGAATATTGTAACATCATGGTGAATTTTTGCATATTAATCTTATATTGTTAGCCTGTTTTTTGTGGGTTTTCATTTTGTGTTTTTGTTGGTTTTCTTCTCTTTTTTCTTTTTTATTCTTAAGATCATGCCATTCTTTATTACTAGACATTTGAATACTCTTAATTTTGATTAAAATCTTCTTAAAATAAATAAATAGGATGCAGCATTTAGCATGTGAGGGAGGCTGACGAACTATAGAAACTAGTCTTCATTATTTTTCCTGCTTTGTATTCTGATAAAGTGATTGACTGACTCCAGAGCTGAAATGCTATAATTGGTTGACAAAAAGAGGCAATAATTAAGGAGCATCTACCTCCCATTCATCCAGGAAGGGGACAAAGAATATATTCTTTTCTCATATGCAACATGTCAATGTCATATCTTTCCAATATCAGTTGTATCTTTTTTATTAGTATTTATACCTTTTTACAGCACTGAATTCACTAGAAACCTAGATCCTTTTATTACCATACTGCAGCTTTTAAAGTCTAGCTCTCATATATGTGCTCAGGTCCTTCAACATTATTGTTTCTGTTGCCATATTTCTTCCAACCAGTAGATACAGTTGCAGTGTTTTTAATCACTGTGTACATTAAAGACATTAATTATGCATATAAAAATACCAGATTAAGAATTACTGAAAATATGTCTTTTACCAAATATATTTTTGTGAGTGATTAAATTGAAGATGTTATTAGCTTTGTGAGAAAATATTTATATTCCTATATCATGTGAGTATTCTCATCCCATTGTAATTTCCTAGTGAGAAGGCATAGGACTTCTGTTGCTGCCATTAATGATATGCCTGTTCTAAACTGAAATACTATGACTTCTTCATTTGTTAGATTACATAGGTGCAACATCTCTGGCCAGTTTGTCTACATAAATGAACTATATTTTTTTAATATTGCGTCATATATTACCTTCATAACCACAACTGAATGAAAGGCAGAAAACGGCCCCAGTGTCTCCCAGCACTGGAGCATATGAACAGATTGAGAAGAGTATCATCTGCACGTGTTACTGCAGCAGCCTTCTCTTTGTTTTCAAACTCAACTCGGATTCGTTCCAAACTATCCAAGTCCAAACCTAATTTCTGGCAGGACCTGCAGGATCAAATATGTCTCCTTGGCATTCACTTGCTATGAGAAAGCCTCAAAAGGACAATGAATGACAGCCAAACTGATTATCAGTTTCAGTGAATGAAGGTCAGCAAGTGTAACATCTGCCTTGCTGGTGCTTGCCTACATATTCATGTGCAATGTTCTTCTCACCCAGAGGTCACAAAAACTCAAAGAATGAACAAGATCCCACAGGAACCCTTGGCTTCCTTAAACACGGAGACAGATTTTTCTCTTACATTTGGGTAAGGGATTTTTTGGTAAATATGACAGACATAAGTAGCGGCATGGGTCAAAATCACTCCTCAAATATTTTGTGCATTTGATTATACAAAGGTCAGGAAGAGAAGGATGGCCAACAAGGCACAGGAATATTTATTCTATCTTTTACAGTATATACTGATTCACTAAGCTAAAGAAAAAGCACTGATATTTTCACAGAACCTTTCCCGTGGAACAAAAACAAACAAGTGAAAAAAAAAAAAAAATGCTGTCTCATCATGTCATCATGTAATGTAAATTAATATAGCTCTGAATAATGATCTATAGCTCTGAATAACTGAGTATCTGTCCAGCAATACATATAAAATCACATCTTCAGAATGTCAGCCATGCAGCTGAGCGAGTAATGTCCAAAATAAATCTGAAATGCTATTGAAAGTTCAGTTACTTCTCCTATAATCTAGAGGAGTGATCTTGTCCCAACATGCACAACTTTAAAAAATGCTCATGAAGTGCAAATTATTTTTTAATCTAATATTACACTATTTGGATGAGTCCACAGCTAAATATTAAAACCTGAAAGGATAATTAAGGGTTCAGAGATATCCACCTCTACAGAAGACAGATTCTTTGAAATGAAAGAAAAAAGGAAGGAAGGAAGGAAGGAAGGAAGGAAGGAAGGAAGGAAGGAAG
>JAPSGF010000071.1:3462566-3485060 GCA_035772895.1 Perdix hodgsoniae
AAAAAACATCCAAATTCTTTAAGTATTATTGTCTTTTATCTATACCTACATGCCTATAGCTGATCAACTACACTTCTGATGACTTTTGCTGTTCCTACCTCAAACATTGTGAAGTTATGGTTAAAAGGCTACATGAGATTTATGGAAGCCAGAGGGAAGATCTAACATGTGACCCATTTCATTAGCCATTCCTGAGGTATGGAAAGTGTAACTTTGGCTTTCTGTACTGCTTTCTGGTGTGCAAAAGCACATGCTAGTGTAGTTTGATAGCTGACTGCTATGGATCAGAGATGATCTTAGCTCCAGTATCTATGAAAAAAAAAAGTATGTGTGAAGCATTTCAACATAGCTTAATCACAAGTATGCATAACACAGCTTGTCAGAGAGCTGGTCAGTTTTGTACTAGAAGTTAATTATACATAAAATGACTTCTACACCATTTCTTACAGTGAAAAAAAACATACTTTCAACAAGAGTCATAAGAAGCAAGCATTTTAATGTCAGTGCTAATTCACTGGGGCAAAAAGACAATTTTTCTGTTTCAATATAAATCTTCCTTTTTCAATAATGCTGAAAGCATGTTACTTCTAAGTAATGTGAGCGTGCAAAATGTGTTCTTGAGCAGTGGTCCATTGATAAATGAAAAAGTAGATGAGCTTACTGCTCTGTTAGATAAGGAAACACTCTCCCTCACTGCCTGAGAGAAATTGAACAGTGATAGTCATTTGGCAACATTCAAATGACAGTTCACTTCCATTATGTGAAATGAAATTATTAACTGTTTCTTTACAGAGTCAGGGACCAATCTCTTTATATATCAGATTTTAGGCTTCATGTAGCAGCTACTTTTCCTTTAAAATAAATAAACAAAAGATATTTGTTTAATTGTACATTTCTAAGTCAGAAAATTTTATCTCAAAATCCTTGTTTTATAAATTTTTTTATCCTTCTTTTTATAGTATCACCATTATTTTTTGTCATGTAAATTAATGCAAAGTATAACTTTTTACCTGTTAGTCATGAGGAAGTTCCTATGTTCTTAGCTTTTGAGCTGGGTATGCCTGCCTATGTGGTTTGCCAAGAAAAATACCAAGTCTCATTTCAGCACACTTTTTGTTCTACTCAGAGCTTTGTTTACATTAAACTTAAAAATTTCAGAGGAGCTAGGGAGGTAACTGGAAATACAGACTTACATGCTAACTCATGACAGGTGTAGGATATGATGTGAGACTGTCTTCATATCAGAGAAATATATGTTGTGTCCTCTTCAGATCTGACTGAAAACTAATTGATTTGATTCTCAGATTCATTTCACCGAATAGCATTTTCAGAAATATCGTCTAATTTTGATCTTATGTTAATATGTGGGAAGAAACACATCTACTTTGAGCTAACTAATGTATAAGAAAAAGTGACTCTAAGCTAAGTTTCCTATTAAATTTAGAAGTCTCTAGTTGAGTCATTTATGAGCAGTTCATGAGGTCAAACAATTTACTTTCTTATGGTTAATTATAACTTTTGAAGGAAACTAAAAGGCCTTCATATTGTGTTTCTGAAAATAATTACCATTAATGTGATTAAATTCATGTTTAATACTTATCTAAATTAGCTCATTAGCTTACATGGATGTTTGAAAACCTCCAAAGACTTAAAAATATTCAGCTTTCATTATATTCTTGATACTGATCTCTCAGACTGTGGATACCATATTCATTACTCTCTGTATACATAGTACTATATGGAATATCACTTGCTTCATACCAATTATTATGCAAATCCTGAGATCTGCTTGCTTGACACTCCCCAGTGACAATGAAATCTTGTTTGGCTTAAATAATCATTTGGGAGACATTTACACTGTGACTATTATAGATTGTATATAGTGGGAACTATATTTTCTTACATCAGAAGTAATGAAAAAGAAAACATCAATACAAGAACAAT
The DNA here is from genome assembly GCA_035772895.1 of Perdix hodgsoniae. Classification (NCBI taxonomy): domain Eukaryota; kingdom Metazoa; phylum Chordata; class Aves; order Galliformes; family Phasianidae; genus Perdix; species Perdix hodgsoniae. Next base: position 3,464,511 of record JAPSGF010000071.1, read on the forward strand.
TTCAGTTTCCCTGCAAATAAAATTCTGGTGCCCAGGTCCTTTTTATTTTCCTGGAGTTTAAATTGCTAAATTAAATGAAAAAAAAAAAAAAAAAAAAAGCAACACCGGATCCATTTATATTAATTTATATTATTCTTGTTAATGCTACCTATTTTTCTTGTACTGGAAAGCTTAACATGGACTGATTTCAATCATGCTACTCAAAGAGGTAAGCACTTCTGATAAGAAGTACATAGCTTTGTTGTTGTCATCGTTCCTCTCCTCTATATAAAGTAGAAGAAAAAAAGTAAATAAGAAATCTTTCAAGGCAATTTAATTGAAAAACAACTTATGTCTTACAGAAAACAGCAAATGCATATTTACACATCAGTATATCATTTAACTTTTTACGAAGAGGTCCAATTATATACCTATATAACATTACAACGATTGAAGAGATGGAAAGCATTGACTTCCTCCTAGTGCAACAACACAGTTTTTTATTAAGCATAACTCTGAATAAAAACTGCTTTTTATAATCAGTAGGATCAAAATCTCAATTGTCTATAAGATTCAGCCTTAATCCTGATCTCTTTAGAGCAGTTAAAATTTGATTTTTTGTTCAATTAGTGTAACTCAATTTCTTGGAATACCGAGTACTATGGGGAAACAAACAAACAAACAAACAAAAATTATAAGACTTCATGGCATTCTTTGAAACCACAAACTGAGATTCAGTGATTCAATTAAGAAAATTCCTGCTGACGAAGCATCACAGCAGGCTAATAGAGGAAAGCTTTTTGCTCTTACTTCTCCATAGTCATAAGGACATTAACTCTATTAATAGTACTAGATTAAAAGTTATAGCTGTAAAAAATATTTACCATTGAGAACTGCTGACACATTAGTTTATTAGATAAACCTGCAAACTTTTAGTTACATATTGTATTTACTCATTCTCACTATCTATTTCTAACAAACATTTACTTTGTAAACAAATTTAGTAACTAGAGGACAAATTCTTATCATGAAAATAATAGTTAAATTGCTTCTTTCCTGTTCCCATTTGTTCCCAAATTCCAAAATACTTTCTTCAGCGTAGATATTGTAGGTTGCATTTTTATTTAGTAGCCCGAATCATTTCCGAGTTAAAATAATAAAACACACAAAACAAGCAAACAAAAAAACCCAACCCACAATCATAGTTTAGCAAAATAGACTCTGTCATCTAGCGCTCATTATCCTTCCAACGATTGTAATTCAAACATGGTCTGTATAAATGTGAAGAAAATCAACCAGTATATTAATTATCCATCTGAAGCAAGCAATTTATCTTCCGTATCTGTAAATCTCAAAGGCAGGGTCTTTCCCCATTTTTTATAAACCTCTTTCCCAAGTGGTCATCAAAACCAAGGCTTTCTAAACTTGCTGTGTGTCACCAGCACTTGACCTTATTGAGTGCTTCCCCTCCGGCAATCAGGAGCAGACTCTTCTGCTGCTTTGAAATGCTTCAATTTAGATGCAGGGGTTATTTTATGTATTAGTGGAATTCACACCACTAATTTCTTGTTCCCACCCTTCCAAATGAAATTTTATAAAATGTAAAGACTAGAGTCTTCTGGTATTTCCCTGAAAAAGCATAATTTCTATTCTCAGAAAAATGTTCCCAAGAATTACACAATTCATGGGACCCAAGTCCTTCCCTGAGAATGGAGTCCATCTGTATTTTATAACCAGGTTTAATTTTCACTGTGGGCAGCTAGACTATGATTTTTACTTCCCCTAATTTTGCTATCTGTGCAATCATGTATAAATTAAAAATACTGCGTGTAAGTTATCCTTCAAATAAATTATTCCAAGCCATTCCATTTGTATGTATATGTATGTATCCAGGAAACCGCATAAATAAAAATAATGTATTCCATAAAGGTTATGAGGTATATTGCTGACTCAGGCCTACAGTTATATTTGGATGCAAACAGAAAGACCTGTGTTTCACCCACACATTGGTCGTGCTTCATAATAGCAAGCAAAATTCAAGAAAATAGCAAGAGAATTCAAGCTCCAGGTGGGAGCATTCCTGTACCATTGCCTCCAACCATCAGGGATGCTTCCCCTGTGATCCTACTGCTGCAGGAGTCTACAGCTCCCTGATGTTTCCACCTTCTGTGGCTCAGCAGGCTACAGACCAGAGTTTTCCACTGTCTCATTCCTTCAGCATCTCTGCAAGAAGCAGCCTAACTGATCATGTCTTGCCCAGAACCCACTTGTGCCCTCATATCTAAATGCACCGCACTGCAAGGCTCTCTGGGGAGCCAGATTAACCAGATTAGTGCAACACAATTGAGGTCTCTGTTTCCTAGTCCTGCTTTTAACCCAGCCCCAAATCTCAATTTCCCAATATAGATCACCCCATCGTTTTCTATGGACAAGAATCAGGTACAGAAATAAACATCTCACACAGCTTCTCCTACTATAAAGGACTAAAAAAAGACTCAGTGTCTGTTACAAAATGCCATGGAAGACATGGAGACATATCTTAAAACTATACTAGAGAAACAAAATCTTTTAATTCATTTTAGGAAATGACATATACACAAAAAGTTGTACTTATTTGAACTGATATTTTTTTCTATATTTATAAATGAAATAATTTGAACGCAGTTTTAAGAATTTTTCAGATTTTATGAAAAATGTGAATCTTAATTTCTCATTCTCATTTAAAAGAAAACACTAGTTGAAACAAACAAACAAACAAACAAAAAACAAAGTCTAGATAGGTTATAATTTCACTATTCAAAAACATCTACAGTTTGTAGATCTTGATAATTATTGAAAAAATATTAGTTTTGTACACTGCTGATAGAAAATTGACTGGTTTATCTTATTTCCATTATAAAACTCTGTACCTCAGTGGCCAAAGCAGGGCTGTAGGGAGGCATGGATGTGAGGCTCACTCCTCTAGTTTTCAATCCTAGTAACGTTCATGTAAGGACCATTTGTACTGAACTGACAGAGAACACATCAAAGAACATTTCCTGCTGTTACCAGCAAGAATATCTATCTTACTACAGTACTGGAGCCTGGGGTTCACCTACCGAATGGAAGATTTTATTTCCACTTTTAAAGCTTAATCACTTGCTCTGCACTTCTACTGCAAAGATGGACCTGAGCTCATCCCGCAGAATTGATGGAAATCATTTTTTCTACCCATATGCAACAAGCATCTATTTGTTAATAGCACAGATTATTTTTTCAATGTATTTAGATATAACATTTTAATCTAGGATCTTTTTTATCTGTCAGAACACAAATACATTAAACATTAATAGGTTTTTTATTTTATCCCAGGCGTAGGTTTTTTTCCAAACCACAGGCAAGTAAATGCTAAGAAATTAGTTGAATCATATAAGAAAGATTCATAAGAACAGCTTAACTTTGTATCAGTACAGCAGGTGTAATATATTATTTTTTAAAGAAAAAATGTTGCTTTTTTAACTGCCTTCTCTTATGCAAATAAGATTCTAGAAATAAAGAAGTGAATTCTGAAGTGTCACAGTTTATCTGTCTAGTTAGTGGCTATTTGGCTCTGACCTGGCTTGCATTAACAGAGCCAAAAGATGCACAGCTATTCATTTGTATTCAAAATGTCCTTGTAATATCTCACCATAAGAAATACAATCTATTATAATCAACTATCATTCAGTAATGACTTTGATAGTTCAGGTGTGCTGATTAATGAAACCTTCTGTCTGAAGGAAAAATATAAAATTGTGATAATTAATCATTTACAGAAACCATGGGAGACTGCATGCAGGCATACACAATGCTGTGAGTACACCTTCTAGTTCTTTTTCAGTAACAGGAATCCATGTTTTCGTTTCCTCATCATCAGGGGTAGGATATCTTCCAGCAATTCCATTTCCTTAGTATCATTCATTCATATATGCATATGAATAGCACACAACAAATATCATGATCTTTTCAGTAATAGATGTGCCAAACAAAAGGGAAGCCAGTTCATGATAGCTTCAGAAATAATCTTTTAGTCTGTTTTTACTCTTAGATCTTACTATTTTTCTATTATGTGTATAGGTTTTCTTTTTGATTTTCAGATGAAATAATGGGATCTTCATCTGAGAAAGAGTACTTGTTTCATTGTGTATGTACACTCCAGAATATATTAAAAAAAAGATCTTATATATATAAAGGATTACAAGCAAACTCTGTCTAGCTGCTTATATGAAATACACGCACAAGTGTTTTCTTTTCCATTTGTAAGAGAGCAAGTGCCACAATCTTACAGTGCACTTTATACGTTATCTTACCACAAAGAGACAACCTGCTGAGATTAATTGGAAATGCATAGGAAAGCTGCCTCAGCCTGCTAGCACTGCTGAGCCTGTTCTTATGCTCACCAATCTGGAGCTGCTACTGTCGATCCTCCACACTTGATGGAAAGAAAGAGGAATGCACTTTAAGTGTTCACATACTGAGATATGAAACAGAATTAGCAGAATTGAGCAATATGTTTACATGTGTTGCTAAATTTGTAGAGTTATTACTCGTGAATGTATACTGTTCTATGAAAGTAGAACATGATAAATGTTCAGTGGAGATTTTCTTATATTATTTGCCTCTCTAAGGCAATTGAGAGATTAATATCCTAATTTATGATTGACTAGTGGTCTCATTGTCAGAAGTTACATTTTGTTGACATTTTAGGAAAATATTCTGTATTTCTTGGGTGAGAATAGGGAAAAATTGTTGCCTGTACTCTGGAGTAAACACAAACAAAGAAAGGGACTTGGAAGGGAATGACTGGAAGGAAAAAATAATAATAAAATAAAAAAAAAAGAAAACAAGCAAAAGAAAAAAAAAAATGATGTGAAGATAAAGAAAAATTAATGAAAAAACAGAAACTTGAATCTGGCCAATACAGAAAACTGGGGGAAAAAATGTAGCTCCTAGGTATGTGTAAGTTTAGGTTCCTTTGTGAAGGAAAAACAGTAACTGAAAAAAAGAACAAATGCAGGGAAAAGGTGTCTCTTGCAAGACAAGGAGGCTAAAATTTTTGAATAAAAACTGTGATGAAGGAAGAGCACAAGGGCAAAAAAAGGTCTTTTTGATTCTCTCCTTGTGAAGATGGGGATCACAGAAGAGTTAGTAGTGGAAAAAGACTTGACTGACATATGAATCCAACAAGAAAATGGTGGAAATAGAGAGTGACCGGAACAGTCAGAGGTACAATGACTCTCATTTAGTAAGAACAAAAGGAACAGGAGATCAGAACAGCACAGTCCATTCAAGTACTTGGAATGAAATAATGAAGTTATCAAATACATCCACTCTACTCCTACTTTCCTACTTCATAGGTTCATGTGTGTTCTAGATGCACCCTAATATGTCAAGTGAAAAACAACCAATGAGCGTGGATATGGAGGAAGCCCTAGAATGCATAACACATAATATTCAGTTCTACACAGTGGACCACAACCATGTCACAAACCAGTGAAAAGCATTCATTCATTTAATGAAATGTTATAAATAAATAAAGATAAAATAGAAATAAAATAGTAAAATGAAGTAAAATAAAATGCATAGGCAAGAGGAGTGAAGAGTATAAGAAGTTGGAAACATTTAATAAATTGTGCAGTTTTCTGTACAGTATATTTTATCTTGAGTCTGGAAATGTAGTACTACCAGAACATATACTCAAAATGCATGAAGGTGCTGTAACATTTGCCTAAAGATATCAGCAAATATTTATTAAACATACCAGCTGAGTGTGCCCAAGCAAACCAATAAAGGTTTGTACAGAAAATCAGTGAATTTTATAGTTCATACTTTTCCCCCATCTATTTTTTCAAAATGCATTTTTGAAATATACCTTTCTTTAACTCTTTTAATTAGTTCATTTTCTAGTCTGTTTCTATACCAACTGTTAACAGACACTTCTAAAGTTGCCTGGATTCAGACATCATAAATGTATTAACCATTTTCAGAAAAAACGTGAAACATCAAGTGTGTGCATATAAGAAAGCTGTTTGATGGGAATGTTGAAAAACTAAGTCTGAAAGTATTTTTTAATATATATGGGGAAAAAAGCAATCAAAAGTAGCCTTATTTCATATCAGTCTAATTGTTTTCACTCTGACTTTCTTGAGGAATAGATTTCCAATTTCATTTTGTCATGAATGCAGAATATTCACTGCGGTTTAGAGAGCATTTTTTTCAAATTAATCTTGCTTTAGTTCTTTTTTTCATACACAAGTTCTATCTAGCATGTTAATCACAAAATTAACTTTAATCCGCCATGTTCAGAGGGCCCCAAGTTTATGACTCAAAGATTTGGGTATTTACCATTCACCTGGAAAGACGGAAATCAATGTAGTATAGTATTGGCACAAAAAAAAACAACAGAAGAGATATATATATTTTTGCTAATACCTCTGATAAAGAGCACTATGCTGGAAAGAAGAATAAGCACATTACATTTTCAAAAATTTTGATAACATTTGTATAGTACAGCAGAAATGCTCTCATCAGAATATACCTTTGATCAAGAAGAGAATATGGGAGATTCCGACTTTATTATTATTATTATTATTTTAATGACAGATGCAGGTGCATTGGAAGGCAGCTGCTTTTCTAAAAAGTTGTCCTGCAATCATCATACTTATCATAGTGGTCAAAAATTTTAGTTAGTATACTTACAAATAGAAAACCCATGCTTCCCTTTTATTTACAACAGTATCTTGGCTTTACTGTGAGTAAACTGTGCATGTGTAAGGATGGAGATACTCAGAATAACAAGAAAGTTCAATTCAGGTATCATCACAATATCAGTCATGCATATATTTTGTCTGAAATGCATTATTAATTTTAAAATAATGTTCTTATGAATGTGTAGTTATCTAAAAGCAGTTAGTCAAACATTTCATTTTCCAAATGCCTCTAAGCAGCAGAGGTTTCATTCTCTATTACAATTCTCTACTTTATTATCCCAAGACAGAGAGATCATATAATTAAATTAACTGTGACTTTGCAACTAATTTTCAGATTTAAAAAAACATATGGTACCTTTCATGGGACATTTATTCTTTGCATTTATTAAAAACTTTGACCCCGCAAGAGTTTTCCTCAATTCAATTAAAATTCTATTATAACATTAGTCCATGTGTCACTGTCCTGGATTTGTCACGTCTCCACAAAAACCAAACATAATGACTGCGTAAGCCTTAGCTTTAATTTCAATAACATAGTATATAGTCTTTGTGGTGGACACATTTTCCTATTTCTCATCATTTTGTAAGCAGATTTTATATGTTTATTGTCATTTTCTAAGCATGAACCTACTTGCTCCATGTCCTCAAGAGTATGCACCAGAGTTTCACAAGCTTATAAGAAAACACAGATCAAGTATTTGGAGATAAATACAGTGCTGGACAACAGAAGGAACATGGACAAATGCTCTAATATGTGTTTACATTTCCAGTGTGACTTGGTCCTTTTCTTGCTGCTGGGAGAGCTTTATACTCTCCCAGTCTGTGTCTGACATCTGTCTCAACACTACATGCCCCCGTTGCATGAATGTTGCATACTCAATGTCATTTTATAATGTAGGTTTGTGAAGCAGATCTCTCTTTTTTTCAAGGTCTCTGTCAATATCAGCAAACAAAACTAAAGAACTAAGAGATCCCCATTGTCAGCCATAGCTAAAAGAGAATTTCTCTTTGATCGCTTTTCAAGGTCATATACATAAATGTTTTGATAGCATAATATTGCATAGATTAAATCCGGAAGTGTGACATGAGGTGTCAAATTTTGATCTCAGCAGCTCCAGTCTCATTGAATAATACTTGCTTAGCCTCAATAGTATATCTTAAAGAAAAGTTATATGACCTTACAGCTGATTTACAAAGGGCCAGTCAGTGAAGACAGTCTTTGAGAGAGTAAATCAGGTGCAGATGCAAAAGAAATTTTCTGATATGAAATGCCTTACTATTAAATGGATCACTGCTGAAAAGAATGAAACAAAAAGATGATGGAAAATAATTTGAGGCTACATAGTCAGCAAGTCTGAAATATTAGAAATAAGAGAAATATGAAAATAGATAGAGTTCAGATAGAAGACAGGGAGAACAAAACCACAGCTAGTTCTGATAAGTGTCTGCAGCCAGCTAGACATTGCCAACTGGATATAGACTACAGTTGGAAATATGTTCTAACAACTGTTCTATGTGGTTTCAAAGTTAGTTTCCTCTCTCTTCTAAGAAGATGCCTGTCTTAGGAAGAACCATATGTATATATCTACAGAACTATCAACTTTAGGGTAACTTACATTCTAGGAAGATTAGATTAAATGAAAAAAACATCACAGATCCTATGTGCTTACAGCAAAATTATCAGCTCTCTCTTAGAGGGTTTCCAGGGAGTTTCTAGTTTCCAACAGAATTTTTGAAAATAACATTCAGAAGGATGAGCCGATTTCTAAATTTAAGTAAATAGAAAAGATTTCATGTATGATATAAACAAGGACAGCCATACTATTTCTGGCATGGTTTCCAATGAAGGGTGTGTTCAAGGAAGAAGTTCATGTACCTTTTTTAAATATGGTATGTTCCAGGAGTAACGTGGAAATGTGAATGTAAATACTGAAAAAAAATAAGTAAGAAGAAAAATATTCTTAAATAATCAAGGAATAACTATTATTTTTGAATGTAGGTAAGACTTAAAAATTCTCCATGGACTTTACCTTAAAATTGGATGACATAAGCTGCATATAGTCAATATTTTTAGGTGTTTTATGCATCTTTAAATGATATAACTCAGGAACAGATTTTCAGAAGTATAAAAATTCTATAAACAACCAATTTTCAGAGTCCTTTGGTGATGTGCTTTTTAAATTCTTTATTGATTTTGAATATTTGTTCTTCACTACAGGATGAAGATATCATCAGAATTGTCTGGTATATTGGTAAAGTATCTTTGAACAATCACTATTAAAACTGAACAATCACGATTAAAACTGTTTACCAAAGCATATTTGTTTTTACAGTTATGAGTAAAATGGGTAACATACTAAATTATATGTAACCAAAACTGAAGATTTTCAGGACAATCATACAATTATTTCTAATTCTTAAATATCTTCACATCTATTTACGATCAAACAAAGGACTTAAATACCTTCTTAATACTAACATCTCCACAAATTATTGTTTACTTCTTTCCTCAAGACTTACACAAGAAATCTCCAGGCTGAATGAAGATCACTACATTCCACATGCTTGTACTGTAAAAAGTTATGTGTTGCTTGCATATATAAACTGAAATTTTGCCTTTAATTTTTGAAAGTGATTGGGCTTTTCTTTCAAGAGGATTCATCTCTTGGGTTCAGGAGAAGCAACAGCTTGTAAATGAAATTGGTATATTTAAAAGTGAACATTTACAAAATTCTAGCCAATTTGCAAACACTGAGTACATATGAACCTGTATGTGCAGTTTAAAAAGAAAATCTGATTCCCCAGTGTTGATGAAATAGTCCACGTTTACGTTTAAGAAAAACAGCTCTTGTGTGATCATGAAGTGATAACATGTTCCCTGCATCACCCCTTTTCCAAAGGTAGCATCTGAAGAAGTACTATTCCTGTCTCCCACTCAAATCTCCCTGCTTGTCATGTAGTTTCAGAAGCACTCTTGATATAAGCAGAGAGACAGCCTCAAGTAATTGTTTCTTTTCCATCACACCTGCTCAAGACTGCCCCTGCAGGGAAAGCATGTGGAAAAGAGTGATATTATTTCAACATTTGCTTCCTTGTCTAGCTATGGGATTGCAGAAGAGCAGAGTAAGAGTCTGGTGAACTTTCCCTGTGCATATAGAATGGCTTAAGGTCCCCTGTAGAATTGAGATTCTTCAATCAGATGGAAAAAGAATCAAAAGTTGCAAATGAATGATCCACTTATAATTTTCTGATCATTTTTCCAGCCTTTGATTGCCAAAGGGACTGAAGTAATGTGTTCTATTTTGCAGCCATCCCTAGAAAGCAGAAAGAAGGGAAAAAATGGTACATTATCTTATCCTTCCAAATTTCAACACAAGCCCATTGCAGTTTACACAAAACTGAGGTATAAAGTCTTGGGTTAAACAGCTGTGTGATTTGTGGCTCTCCCCAGTTGCAAGAGGCTACAAGTGTCCTTTCTTCATTCATATTATAATACCCACTTCTCAGAAACAGGGTGGAACAGAATTCAAAGAAGACAAAATTTGATCTACTGTAAAACTGTATGAAAGGCTTTCTATACTCGCAAAATGGCATTCTCTTCTCACAGTGACAGACTGAAGCAGCTTGGTGATTGAGTTTCTATCACAGCACAGATTTCAAAGCTTCTGGAAATTAATAGATGGTTAGAGAAGGTTGCAGAAGTGCCTTTCTTCTGCATTGATACTTTTAACAAGGTTTTACATGCTTGCAAAGTCTACAAGACACATTCTATTGCTAGAAATGCCTCTGCAGGACTAATGCTTTCTGCATGACCTGCAGTTCTGACACACCTCTGCACAGAAATAGTATTTATTAGTTATAATTCTTTCCCTTATCTGCTGACTCAGGAAATCATCACTACTGCAATTACATGCTGGAGGTTTTTTCAGGATTCATCCCCTTTCCTCCATAGTGTTGAGAATCAGAAGAAAAATATTTAAAATGGGAGCTAAGGTTATAATTTTACTGTAAGTGCAAGATGCTGGCCCTAGATAAATTTATTTTTTAAGACACAGCTTGGATGTGCCCTTCCCCCTCCTGATTTTTATTTTTGTTTTAAATAATTTGCTTGTGGTCAGGAAAAGAAATATCAGTTCACATCAGTGATATTATCAGAGCCATTCAATGTATTTTTATACTACATTAATCCAACTCACTTCCACTTCCCAGCCTGTCTGGGATGTTATCAGTATCCTTCATAAGACTGTAAGACTCCTATGTTAAAACAAAACATAATGAAACATAATGCCTTTTTTTTTTTGTTTGTTTGTTTGTTTGTTTTTTCCCCCAGTTTGTCTGTTTTTTCTTTCTTGGACAATTTCCCAGGTTCATGTATTCTTTATATATTGCTTCAGTTAATTACTTTTATTTGATGGCCACCCCTGCAAGCCTTATTACTTATTGCCACTTGTGAACTGCTATAATGTAAGGTGTTTGTCACTTACACCAAGGTCATAGCTAGTCCTGTTATCATTTGGTTGCATTCCCCATCTAGTAATATTGATGATGGCATAGTACGAAGCATTTGCAGTTCACATTGACCCCATATGAACAACGATGTGCGTTCACCTTACATTACTTCTGCTGAGTAAGCCTTTAGTTCTTAGCAGCACAATGCTGTAAATGTTAACTGTAAGTCATCATGGGAAGCAACATAAAAATTCAGACACTGTAGCTTTTGTGGCTTGGAAGGTGACATCGGTCATTTTTTCCTGTAGCCTTTGCTGCTCACTACTAATCTCTTCTATCCTCTGCCCCTCACAAGTGGGAGTAAAAGTAATGTATCTCATTCTTTAATGACAAGTATGACACCAAATCACTGTCCTTTAATTTAGAAGGGCATTGTTCGCTTTTATGCTCTGGTGATTTGTCCTTTTATATTTTCAGGAACCTGATTACAGGTATTCTACATTATTTTATTAAGAATGTTAACTATATTAACAGTTTAGAGTTGACGGTTTTGGAGATTTGTGTCCAGATAAACCTACGTGCTTCCACCTGATTTCATCCTGCTGCTGTGCTTTAGCAATCCCTGAGTATCAATTTGCAGGTGTTTTTGCTACAACATTCAGAGTTGCATACAGTCCCCAGTTTGCAGGCCTTGTTACTACTCATCACAAATAGCCTCTTTTTCTTAGGAAGTGTTACAAGTTGACAAGGTTACATATTGTTATTGTTCCTTGGCATCAGCAAGACACTAGACTGCATAGGACAATTAAGACTTTATCTATGTGACTGAACTAAAGAAAAAAGAAAAAAAAAGACCACTTCAAACTGCAAATATCATTGAGTTAAACTGTAAGCAGATAACTTGTCTGGCTCTCAACTATAACAGCTCTTTCTGTCTTCTGTACCAGGGCTGACATAATTAGTGGCAGTGAGCCAGACACTGGATTTCCTTATACCTCAGTTTTCCCATCTGTAAATCAGAAAGATATGACCTTGAATTCCTGCTTTGTGTTCTTTCAGTCAATGCTTAGAGAAAGAAATCAACAACAGCAAAACAAACAAACAAACAAAACCAGCCAACCTAACTTACAGATGAAATTTTATCCTATTCTGTGTCAAGGCATCCTGACTTCTCTCTTTTCCTTTGAACTGTGTAATCTTGTAGCCAAGTATGCATTTTGTTTTGTTCAGAGAACTGTTAGCCATATCAGTGCTGTAGTTCACATAAATACATACACAAACCCACAGTCTTAGAAGAAAATACAAGGATATGCAAGTAGATAAATCATCCTGTAGCTTTGAGTGACATTGCAAGAATAATATTGAAAACAAAAATAAATAAGTCTTCAGGATTTTCCAAACTGCAATTTTATGCATAGGCAAGTAGGTTATCACTTTCACCTAAAAAATCGTGGCTTCTGATTTCCATATTTCAGCAGAGATTATGGCACAAGAAATACAAAGTGAACTTAAATTGAGGTCGCGCAGTTTATTGAAAAAGTGAAATTGAATAGTGCTCTGGTCTAAACCACCATAAGCACATAAGTAAGAATAAATGACATTTAAGGTTATTCTGAAAATCTCAGCATGCCTGAAGAATTTTAGTGAGCCTTGAGAAAGTGCCATTAGTAGTACACTGTTAAAAGTCAGTTAAAGATTTAGCTGGTACAATGCTTTCCCCAAAATTCAATCATTATTTGATTTGATTCTTCACTTAATTTGATTGAAACCTCAAGAACAAAGTCATCTTTATGAAAAATAACATTTGTTTAATATTTTGATCACTGCAGCCAGATATTAGTAGATAATTTCCTGTGTAGTGTTACAAGGTGTCCATTCAATTAAGAAAGTGTGATGGATAAATAGGCAAGAAAATAGAAATAGTAAGGAGCAAAACAGGTCTGGGAAGGAATAAATAACCTTGGCATTCAGTTTAGGGTCATATAGGTAGAGAAATTTTGGGCTCCACCTCAGGAGGCAGACCTTGGATCATACGTAACCAATTTATTCACATCAACTGAAATACGTATACTTTTTTTTTCATTAGCAAACAGACTATGGAGTCTTTTCTGACAGATAGTGAACATAGGCACATTTGTACTATGAAAAAATTTGTCACCCAGTCTTATTCATTCTATCAGGCCAAATTACACATTTAAAATGGCTTAGGAAAGGTATAGTATTTTCTTTTATTAACTGTAATTTTGTTAATTAACAATTATGCAGAGGAGAACTAGAATAATGGAACTCAATACAAAATGATGCCTAAGGATATATAACTTTATTTTTCTGAAAAGTACAGAAAAACAACTATACTAGTAACTGTACTAGTTATACATTTGTCTCATTCTGGACAACAGTTCAGTTAAGTCTTGAGCATGCTTAATTTTAAACTTCTAACTAATCCTACTTCATACAAAAAGCATTAAAAATTACCATCTTAAATATCTAATGTTTGTGCTTCTCCAGTAAAATGTTATTTTCTCATCACCTTAGGTTAAAGAAGACACATTCTAATAAATTCTTCCTTCTGACAGATATTTAACATTTTATCAGTATGGAAATACTAAGAGAGGTGGAACCACACCAAGTAAACACAGAACTTTTTGTAGGTGACTTTGCGCTAATATCATTGAAGACACTTCTTTTTATTTGATATTTGGTTAGTTATCATAATGTATCTCACAATTTTCTCAAATTTTATTTATTTACATTATAAAAATGAAGACATTCCCACAAAACTCCCAGTAGTAAATCTGAATGAATTTTAATACTTTATTAAGGTACTGCTGATTCTGCCCTTTTTGTGATTTGTTTTTCTATCTTGTCGATTATGCATGTATTCAATCTTACATGACAGCCAAGCTTACTCAGTTATGCAAAATTATTATTTAATTAACTTTTATATATATATTTGATGGTGTATTTAATGAGACAACAGTTAATATATTTACTCCTTGTTATTTTCCTCTTACAAGATAACATAACCAGAACGGACCAGATCCTAAACCGATATAAATCAGCTCCATTTAATCAAAACCAGTTTACATCTACTACAACATCAAGAATGCATCATGAATCCAGTGTTCTCGAATGCAAGGTGACATTTAAATAGTCATACTGCAATTTTGTGCGTCACTTGAGTAAAATAAACATTTCTAGCAATTGCGAACACCCATAAACTAATATGATATACAGACTATTTCCTGTAGACATATTTGAGGCATTGTCTGGAACATGTCTCTGAAGAAAATCATCGACACTTGCAGAGAAAACTATCTCTATCAGTGTTTCCTTCCTGAAATTAAAGATAGGCAGCTTGGCAAATGCTGAGAGGTGGCTGTCAAAAAGTCTGAGAAACAGAGTCATGAACGGAGCGCCAAAGCAAAAAGGCCTTGGAAGGCTACAGCATTCCATTGATAGGAGTGGAATCAGACCAGTAATATATACTAGAGATATATTATATAAACCAAATTTCATTTTAAACAATTAATTAATAATGCAATTAGCATATACATCTATAAGCATTATAAATCTGTAATTACAGAGAAATATGAACACATCTTACAGTTTTGTACTTGATCATCAAAGTGTTACCCAAGGAGGTACTGCAGAAATTATTTTTAATTCCCTGGACTCGGTCACTTGATAAAGATTGAAGACCAAATAATGATCTGCCTGTAACACTGATTCCACCAGATACTATAATAAGTGTGCTTGCTGTGAGTGCGAAGGAAGGGCAAGTAAAACATCACATGAGCAAGAAAAAAATAATTGTAAATGGCCTAAATTTCCAGAAAAATATAATGACACTGTCTCTTGGAGGGCACCTGAGCACAAATACAGGCTCTGCACGCTAATGGCTTTCTGACCACAGAAAATCTTGCTGTTGTCAAACACTTCTACTTTCACCAGTTTGACAACTCTGATAAATCTATTTCCTTTAATTCATTTTCAATTTCAAATGTAGCAGGTTGTTGATTACCAGTCTGTACTTGGAATCTATTATAATCACACTTTGACATCATATTTAGGATAAATAGATCCCCACCCAATTAAAAACAAGAATTAGGAAAAGGATAATACCCTTTAGTGGGGGAAGGGGAGGGGGAACAAAGAAGAAGGGTAGAAAAAAGCAAAGATACGTTTAGATACTCTCACCTCTTCTCATACTCTCACATCTTCTCATTTGAAAGAAAGGAAATTATAAAGCTACATGGAAGTTGAAAACAATTTTAACTTTATATGTTAGATCATCCATAAGAAAGATGTTTTCTGACTATGGAGCAAAAACTGTTGTAGAGGAGGAAGAGCTGGTTATCCTTCAGAGAGAAAATCCATAGTGTCCATTCCCACGAAATAGTAATTAAATTATCAGACAAAAGAAAGAGGGTAGTAATCCTGAAGCAGAAGGATTACATCAGTGAGGCTGGCAAGCAGCTCTGGGACTGTCAATTGCAACAAACTTTTAGAAAAAGAACTATATCTTTTTCCCTTATCTAGTTGTAGTAGTCTATACTAAGCTGTCATTCTAAAGACAGGAAAAAAAAAAAAAAAAAGGTTTAGGCTGAAGAACTCTGAGCCTCCTATAGGACAAAATTGTCTTTCTAAATTGCAAAATTTAGTACAAAACAATCAAGACTTTGTCCAGGCTAATTTTTAGCTCCAAAACTCATCTTTCCAACTGTATAAAATGTTTATGTATCTGAGGAACCAAGAGCTTTTACTTACTGATATCATGATAAGAATAGCAGTAGTAGTTGTACTAATTAACCATGATAACTTCATTTTTCTGCATAGAAGAAACTACGATACATCCTTTAAATACCAGTGTATTTATCCAATGTTTTATTATATATAACACAAGATGAACTGTTGCAAAGTCACTGAGCTAAGAGGATTTTTACCCTTCTCTTTTTTTTTTTTTTTTTAATTAAAGAATTAATTAAAAAAAAAAAAAGAGAGAAACCCTTTAAAAGTTGCAACCTGTGGTAGACGTTTCAGTCTTAAAAGGCATTATCCAGAAGTTTCAGCTTTTCAAACAGCCCAAATTTATCATGAAATTCCACAATACACAGCAGGCACCGTATGCGACTAGCCCACCCTTATAGAAGAGAAGCACAAATCTACACAACTCACATACACCCACTGCAGCAGACACCTCCTGCAGCAGAACAAATGCCCAGTGTACATACATTCCAAAACGTATTGTATGTCATCCAAGCAGTGCTTCTCAAAATGCCTGGGTGAAACCTAACAGCCTCACAGTGACCTTGCAGAGATAGTTGACAAAGGGAACTGGGGAAGGTCATTTGCCATGGAAGACACAAGTCAGCTCTGACTCCCTTCTTCTTTCTAGGGAGGGTCCCAAAAGCATTTCAAAGATGAAATAATTCCCATATGAACTAGAAACTGAAATTTGTAATGCTAGAGGACACTCACAATTATGTGCTCAGCAGAAGCATCTCTTCTACAGAATTTTCTGATTTTTCTCAGTGAATTAACAGTGTCCCATAGACGGTAAATTCACTCTCCGTTTCTTATAAATTAGGAACAGAAGTAAAGATATAGTTAACACCACTATACAGGCACGGATACCAATTATCTGTTATCCTATGGTCTAAGTAACACAGCTAATTAGGTTAGAATAATTGTTTTCAACTCGTATTTAGTTTTAAAGAATGCTGCTTCTCATTTAGGCAGGAGGATCTTATATCCCTTCAAGCTTCATGGTTTCTTCTAAACTATATTAGTTGGTCTAGGATGCTTTGCTTACACTTGCAGATCATGAACAGTTACAGCAATACTTCTACTGTAGCAAAATACTGCATAAATTTAGGCAACCTAATTGGCCTGAAGATGCTGAACTTTAAAATACACATAGCAGTAAGAGAAATGTCTGTGAAAGCCGTTTTAGACCAACAGGGAAATGAAGATAAATATAAACTCTGATACTTAAAGATATGATACTCATCTCCTAACATAAATAAATAAATAAATAAATAAATAAATAAATAAGGAACCACATGGAAAAGAATGAGATATTTCTTAATGTAGAAAATATGCATTAGTTAAAACAAATGTTTAAGTGAAGAGCTATTCATGTCAGAAGGCAGGATAAAGTAAGTGATTGGAAGAAATAGGAGTGGATTAAAAGGCACAACTAGAGAATGTGCATAAAAATCTATATACAACCTAGATTTATTTCATCGTGCAACTTTTTTATGTTTCATATTGCTGACAGAAAATTTAAAGGAAAGCCGTGTACCCTAATTGCTGGAAAATATGTACAAGATTTGCTCTTAAGGTCACAGATATTTAAAGTTCTGTTTTCTGATAGAACAGAATTCTAAATTGTTTCCTGAAAATACACAATCTTCTTCAAAACATTCACCAGTAATTCTTGTTTCTGTTAGGATTGCTTTCTCTGTTGTTGCCTTTGTCTTTTCCAAATTGCTACATTTACTGATAATATTGTCAGTGCAGCTCTGTAGTGTTAAAAAAAATAATAATCTCCACACAGTAAATTTATAAGTAGGAAAGGTTCAAACTAAATGAAGAAAGTTATACTCCCCTCACCCAGACCACTACTCCCATTAAGATCTCATTAGTCAGCCAATTGCCTCATCCTACTTAAGATATTAAAGAAATGAGTGGGTCATAAAACTCTCATAACCATTCATTTGTATCAATGTATCTTTGCAATAGTATATTTTGCACTCTCTCATGAATAACAGCTCAGACTTCTCTGAACACACTGTTGAGAACTCCATTAAAACAAGGTCATTTGGTTTGAAACTGTAACTTTGGTGGCCATCAGATTGGATTACAAAATATTTCAGGTTCCTTTTGGCTAGCTATCAATATCCAAGGAAACAGAAGTGTTTAAAAGAAGGATAGCAGGAAAGATCTCTTTAAACCTAAGCAACCTATTGCAATCCTTTATTTAAGCACAAAACAGGCTCATAGCTATATGCATAACTATATTCAGTATTAAAGATCAGACACAAGACCCCAAAATATCATAACTCACTAAAAAATCTAGCAGTTCCTTTTAATTTCTCCTTTCCCTCTTCCTTCATTTCTTCTCTATTTCAGGAAAATGCTAAGCTTTATGGACACAAAATTCCACCTCATGCAAGGTCAAACTGTCTGTGCTTTTTTTCTTCCTTCCCTCCCCTCCCCCTGCCTCCCCCCCACTCCCAACCCCCTCCCCCCCCAAAAAAAAAAAGTGTGTATATCTAATAACATGCTTTGTAGTCCAACAGTGATATTGCTAAAAGGGACGCATTCTATCAATTTGGGATGATATCATTGACAAACGCAAGTTTTTGCCTTTAATTTAGGCAGAGAACAAACTCACCCACACTAAGATCCTGACCTCAACACTAATTTACTCCAGATGCTTTGGAGGAAAGAACAAGGAACAAGGGAGTCATAACACACACAGTGTATTAAGAGCACAGTGGAAAAGGAAAAGTAGAGTCGGGATGAAAGAATAAACAGTAAGATGAGTCCCAGGGAGGAAAGTTAAAAGAAAAAAAGAGGGGTCATATGAAGGTATGTGAACTCAAATCCTCACCCTTTTTAGAATGAAAAGGAAAGATCTCTTCTGGGAATATTTTCATACCTACTTGCAAGATTTTCAGGAAGACAACTTACCACAAACATGTGCAATAACCAAAACAGTATTTTAAGATTCCTTTTAGTACACACTAGAAATAAAACAACACTATTACAGATATTTTGAAATTGTTGACACATCCTGCCTAAATAAACCAGGTACATTAAAAAAGAAGGAGAAAATATAGCTGCCACACAGAAAACGGTCTAGATATAAAAAATCAGAGGACTTGTTGTTGTTGTTGTTGTTGTTGTTGTTTTGGTTTTCCCCTAGAAAAGAATGCTAACATTAGGCCTTAATGGTCAATTTTAATGGAAACTTATTTGGTATTCTTATTTATTTGTTATTCTTAATTTTTTTGCATACAGCAAGATCAGCGTTACAATAAGCCTCCAGGTTGAAATGTATTTTAAATACTGATCTTTATGAGAGTGCCACTATCATGTCATAGCTTTGCAAAGGATATGAACACCTTTCAGAAATGCTAGCACCTGCTGACCAGCAGGGTAAGAGTCTCCAGAACAGAAATAAGCACACAAAATGTGTGGAAGCCTTCACCTTCCAGGATGATCCTGCCTGTGACAAATATCTCTTGATCTTAACACTTGTTTTATCTCAATGGCAACAAAAACTAAATGTATAATCTTAATTTTAGAAGTATTTGTTTCAAAATTGAAGGCCTCAACTCTTTCTTCTGTTACCTGAAGTTTTAATTAAGTAGGGTTTGATATTATCCGTTAATAATAGGTATGTCAAAATTTGAGAGCTTTGTAGAGTTAACAAAACTTGATGGCTTTCAGCAGACACAGACTTTTCTGGTAGTATTGTTGTATATTTAAACTGTTTGCACAGCCTCAGCGAATAAGTTTGAATCTTTCCTTCCTTCCTTCCTTCCTTCCTTCTTCCTTCCTTTTTTTTTTTTTTTAACAAACTGTACATTTTTCTGATCAATTGCAAATTAAATGTCATCCTTCTGACAAGAAAAATTTCAGGCTTAGTTGTCTACTTATTTCATGAGATAATTGATTCTCCATTTTAATCCAGAAAGCAATCACATTTGTTCTTTTAGTTTTAGAAATCAAATAAGAGAGTGAAAGTGTAGGAGAGAGATCAAGAAGCAGAAAAACCCTGATTTTAAGCTGTGTATCAACTCAAACAGAGCAAGTCAAACCTGAAAGTCTGATATTAATCCATCCGGACACTATTTAAACCCATTATTAAATTAAGTCTTAAGGAAAGATGCTGCCAACAGATAGATAAAACTCGCTATGTTAAGCATATTGAGAAAAATGTTTTAACTGGTGGTAAAGTTATTACGAGGAGCAAAGCACTTGTAGGACAAACAAGCTAGGGAATGGTATAAGCTCCTTAATAATATCCTTTATATAATGCACCTGGAAAAGGGAGAGTTCATGATACTCTTAGAATTAACATTGTAATGGGAAATAGAACTATATCTCAGAATTTTATCATATTTCTGACAGTGCAGTGAGCTAGTGAATAGAGGTCAGGGTCTCATAAATGAAAGCTTTCTCCCTGGCTCTGTCTTTGATGAACTCAGAAAAATCATTTGATCACCCTTCAATTCAGTTTCCCAATGGAAGAAAGTAATACCCTTTCTGTAAGAATCTTTTAAGATTGCTGATAAAAGCTTGTTGTTATTAATTAGCACCACACACATGAGAAAGAGAAAGGAGAAAGGAGAAAGGAGAAAGGAGAAAGGAGAAAGAG
>JAPSGF010000071.1:3490060-3552160 GCA_035772895.1 Perdix hodgsoniae
AGGGAGGGGAGGGGAGGGAAGGGTTAAATTGAATATTTCACCACTTTGAACAACATGAAAGCTTCTTCGAAAGCATGAGCTCACCACCATGTCCTTAATTTCTAGGTCTGACAATCCCCTTAATGCCAGCACCAGCCTCAGTTTTCCCAGAACTTGTGGTATCAAATTTGCTTTTTTACAGTATATGACCAGAAGTCACACATCACAGCTCCTAAAGCACCATGGAGACCTCAGTGCACACAGATAACTAAGCTGCTGATTTGGGAGTTTATTTATTTTATTTTATTTTATTTTATTTTATTTTATTTTATAATAAATACACACGTGCACTCATACACACACTTGAACCTGCTCATAACATGTCTGTGAACTTCTCTATCCCTCTGCCTTGGAGCACCAAGGAGAAGAGGTCTGGACCTCACTTTTCTCTTCCTTCTACCCTCACTTTCACTTCTCACCTCTTTGAAAAGTCTGATTCAAAAAGACAGAGAAACCAAGCATCAGCCTCAACACCTTGAGTGGGTATGTGCTGCCTGACATGTACCACAAAAACAATACTTGGCAGTTTGGCTCAACATTCACATTGATGTGTTTGAGTGGAAAATGCAAAGTGACATGCAAAGGTGAGAGTACAGTTAAGACAGGGATGAGCATACCACAGGAGTAGTGCAGATTCAGACTGACAACGAAGTTGACATAACAGGCAGGCAGACGGCTTTCTTAAAGGCATGATTCCTTCTGCTTTACAAACAGGGAAATAGAGCCACCAGGAAGCAATTATTCTTACCCAATTCTCATGGGGTAAATAAAAGAAGTTTAAATAAAATCTCACAGTTTTGCAGTTCTTTTATGGACAGTTTGTCATGCAGTGCTGCATCATGTTCAGCTTCAGTCTTACAGACTACATTAATTTATACTCATTAGTTAGAAAATCCTAAGTCATTGACAAAAAATATACAGGTACTTCTGGTGGTCCAGTAGATGCACTATTGAAATTTTAGTTCAACATTTTAAAGCACTTAAGTGTTTTATGTTGGTAAACCAGTAGAGGTGACTTGCTGTCACTGTCCCCACTATTGAAACTCACCACCTACTACCTCACTTTTCTCATATTTACGATTTGGTCTTCAGAATGTTCAGCAAGAGTCAGTGAATGACAGTGGGTGCCATTTTTCACATGGAGGAATTCAATGTCACACATTTGCTTCACATGCACTTCCATGCCCAAAATCATTCTGCCAGACTGCCCCTCTGCTGCTCTCTGTTACACGGCAACAACATGTAATGGGATATCGGTGGGAAGATACAACCTCTACTGCTATACCATCAACATTCGCCTCTGATGTCATGGGCCAACAGAATAAAGTAGGAGGCATTACTTTCAGAGTAGCCCTCATCTATTGAAAAACACAATTCTTTCCTGAAAAAAGTAATGAATTTCACAAAGAAAGATATGTCTGGGAATCAAGAATCTCTGTTCTCAATTTAACTGTTTCCAAATTTGTATGCAATAGAGAAAAAAATCTTGAATAAGACCTGATAAAACATTTTTCTCTAGGTAAAATAAAATACAAAACAACACAGTGTTAACATTTAAGTATCATCTTATTTAAAAAAATTAAAAAATGTATAAAACTGCAAAATGCTGCAGTGATTTATTGGTCACTTTTCAATTTAAATTATATTTTAAAAAGTAGAGGAAGCTAAACAAAATTGCAAACATTTACACGCACGTCACACATCAAAAACTCCTAATATTTTTTAAAAATCCAATCTAATGTTCCAGTGTCTTTTTATAACCACAGCCTGATATGCCATTCATATTCAAAACCCTTCCTCTTGAATTATCTGGTACGAATGATTTCTTGGGGGACGCTACGAAATGAACGTGATTCAAACATTATCCAGAACACAAGTTGGCAATGTGTCCACAGTAGATTACCTGATACTTTAGAGCCACACTGGCCAGAAGCTCTGTACTAAAGGGCTAATTTGTCTGCCCCAAAGCAGTTTATCTCAAGGAAAAGTGCTTAGCTGAGGTATTTTATATCATACTTGCATTTTATTTGATTGCAAGTGTACGACGCTTTATTTCTCTGTTCGTTGTTCATTTTTCCTAAGTCCTCTTTGCTGGCAGAGACACTGGTGATTCAGATAAAGGAAGGTGCATGGCTGAAAATAACACAGCTGTAAAAGCAGAAAGAGAAATAGCCTTTCTGCTTAGATTAAGTTTGGATACAGTTGGAGATGTGGAGCTAAAAAATAAGCTCTACTGAAAAATAAGGTTATCTCAATTCCCCTGAGTTTGAACACAAAGGAAAACATTGAATCATAGCTTGACTTGTGTTGGAAGGGACCTTAAAGCTCACAGTTTCACTCCCTGCCATGATCAGAGTAGCCACACACCAGAGCAAGCTGCTCATGACTCCATCCACCCTGGCCTTGAACACCTCCAGAGATGGGATAGCCACAGCTTCTCTGGATAGCCTGTGCCCGTGCTATCCTATTTTCAGGCCACACATCCCTGCTTCCAGAGCCTGTACATTGCCTTCTTTCCCCTCAGTTTGATAACCAAGTGCTTGCTCTGCTATGCTGTTTCCTACCTCCTCTGCTTGATATCTTATTCTGGGGGATGGAGATCTCTTTTACTATCAGAAAGGTGTCCTTAAAGAGCTGCTAGCTCTGCTCATTCTTATGTCCCCAAGGACAGTTTCCCAGGGGATCCCATTCAATAATTCCCTAAACAGACAGAATTTCTCTCTACAGAAGTTCAGGGTCCTGACTGCTCTTTGCCAGGTCCACATTCTTTGAGATGACAAACTCAAACAGGGCATGGTCATTACAGCCCAGACTATCTGTAGTCTTTAATGAGCTCATCTGCATTGGTTATCAAGTCTAGTTACATTTTTCCACCATTTGGTTTGTCTAATGCCTGGACCAAGAAGTCTCCTGAGTTGCTTACATCTTCTTGTCTTTTTTGTAATTTCTTCACATATGTATGAGATAAAACAAAATTAATTGCAAGGAAAGTTCTGAAATTCAGTTTTAAACTTATCTTGTTCAGAAACTAAAGACTTAAAATTGATTAGAAGATTAGCTCAAAATTAAGCCATACAACCTATTTTGGACATACAATATTCTGTAACTGTTTATGAGATTTTAATGATTTTTTAATTAAAAGTAGTATCTAGGCCAATACCAGCCCAACTTCACATGTTTTCCTGACAGTTTCACTTTAGAGATTAAAATTTAACTTGACTGAGGTGAGAGGGATAATTGCAATGGAATTGTTAGCACATCCAATTACCTAACTTTTGGAAACTCTACAGTTGCTAAAACTGATTCTGCTTTCTTCAGGTTTAACAGCACATATTTATGAAGCAAGTCACTAGCAAATATTGATATTCCAGAATTAATGGAAACAAAACACGTTTTCTTAAAAAGATAGAGAATGCAATAATAGCCACCACCACATTCTGCATTCATCTGCTTCTGTTTACTTCCCAGTAGTAAAATTCCTCGACTTATTGTCAGATTCTTTTTCCTCTGTCCAGTGAATGCAACTGATATTCCTAGTGCAAATATTATGAAGTTGCAGCTACGTAGATATTTGTTGGAAAAATGAGGGGTCCGTGTTGAGCATGCTACACTCTTATCTAAAAATTTGGAGACATAGGAATTGATACACTAAAAAGTAAAGTTAGTATAAAAATGTACAATTTATTTCAGTTCACTAAGCAAAAGATTACACTGACTGACTCACTAGAGGATAGTTTCTGTGAACTCGTTGAAAGTAACACATCTGATGCCACACAGCCTATAATTTTTTTACTTTACAGAGAATTGATATAATGGTCAATAATGTGGCAATTTTTCAAATAATTAATTGTACAATAAAAAGAGAGCTCTGTGCATTTGTCTGAAATTACAGGCTCTTCTGAACCATGTGATTAGCAGATAATTAATGTATACCACTGTACTTTGAGGTACAGCATTCATGGTACTGTGACAAGCCATTGCAGATTATGTTCTTGCCTTGATTAAATCTGCTAAAAAAACTCACCTGTTATTCTCTGTGAATTGCTTATTTCAGCCCTCACACTCTGCATAGCCACATTATAATCAGAGAAAAAAAAAATATTTCTTAATGGAAGAGTGAATATGACCTTATATTGTTCTTATGTTTGTTATTTCTTTGTAACAGACAGGTTTTCCTTCGTAATTTAACTAAGACTGATATAACTCTCCTCAATTAATCTGGTAGGGTACTGAGGTGTTATTTTAAAATCTCTTGCCTCAAAGTAGACAGCATGCTATTCATTGTTTTAAATAAGCTTATGCTGGCAATAAAAATCAAGAAAGAAAAACCTAAATGGTGGAGTGAAGCCTGAGGGAATATTGAGTTCAGACGTGAAACAATAAAATTTCTTTCCTTTGCAAGTCTGAGATTAAAGGTTTGTAGGTTTTGTGCAATAGTCATGAGTTATGCATACAAGTGACATATTTTATTGTGTGAGATTCTCCTCATGCACATCTCTCTTTCTTTAAGATAATTCAGGCAATCAGCAAGGCAAAGGCAACAGATCACACTGTTCTTTGTGTTAAACAGATAATCAATAGTCCAAAGCAATAAAATTAAATGTTTTGAGCTTTATTAAACTTGGGAGACTGCTGGTGAGTAACTAGAAAATAAAGCAACATTAAAAGTCAATTAGCATAACCATTATAGCAAAATATTTGCTTTTCATTCCACTATAATGCTGAATTATAAAACAAAGTAAGTAAGCCTGGAAGCTCATTGTTACAGCCATATGAGTATTATATACCCATTCAACACCAATAGGAATAAAAAAATTATAATGAAAAGACCGGTTGAGGCAATCTACATGAAAATCCATTAGAAATCTGTTCATATATCTGTGCTGAAGAGAACAGTGACCAACTCATTATGTTGCTTTGTTCTTTTGATATTGCAGAGATTCCTAGGTGATTAGAGATTAGTATGTGTTGTGCACTCATGACCCACACAAATCGCAGTGCTGAGCAAGTTGTAGGTCAAGAAGCTTCTGGAGAATGCTCTCAGACATATGGTCTTTATTTTTGGATAATGCTGTGTGGAGCCAGGAGTTGGACTCAGTTATGCCTATGGGTATCCCTTCCAACTCAAGATATTCTAAGTTTTTAAGATATGCAAGCAGTCCACTAACATCTAATAATTGAAACTACTCAGTGTTCTCAAGTAAATGATGCACCTAAGCATTCTGATGGATTTAGAGAATCATAAAAATGTTAATGTTGGAAAAGACTGCAAAGATCATCTAGACCAACAGCAGACTGAGACCCAAAGCCTCCAGATCTTAGATAACTCTCAGGCATGTCAGTTACAGTTCAGATAACTTTCTCATTATAGTTGTTTATTAAAAGATGTTAAAATCACTGAAGTGATTGAAATTTGATTTGAATTGAATCAGCAAGTGTAAATTTTACAAACGAGAGCTGCAGCCAAATGAAACTTCCGCTGTATATAATTTAAGCATACAAAAAATGCATATTAAAGATTTTGCAAGTCCCATCTGTGGCCGGTGTGTCTAAACTGAAGCTTGAGAAAGACAGAGATAAATATGTTTTAGGCAAGATTAAACATAAAGTCATTGTACAAAGTATGCTTCTATGTCTTATTCGTGAATCTAGATTTTGAAACTGCATGACTCTTCAAAGGATTATTTTATCCATATCCAGATACTGGGAAATGCTACATAAATAAGGTAAATAATAATCCCCATTAGAGCTCTCTGAGGGGCCCTTGAGAAATGGTGGGTGTAGAAGATGATATAGTTTAGCTATGATTCCACTCACTTCACAGCAGGATGCATGCTGCACATAGCTTGTGTGCAGAAAGCTATTGCTTTCTTACTTTTGCTGTAAGAAAAAAGTAAGAAAGCTGTTTTTTTCTTACTTTTGAGCACATCATCCCTGGAAAGCAGTGAACAATATTAGTCTTCTTACTCAAAACTAAAGCTTATTTATTTTCCTTGATCCATTAAACATCTGTCTTTACAGAAGAAAATGAAGTTTCAGATTCCAATTTACATGAAGAAAATTCATGTTCCAATGACCTGATAACTGACTGAAAGCCAAACATCCAGTTATAGAACAGTGCAACCAGGCACTATCAATATCATTTTAGGCATCAGCCATTGCAGACCATGCATCAAAATGGCCACATGCTCTTCTAAAATTCACTTAAACTCTGAATGCTTTACTTTTCATGAGAACTTTTCCAACAATTTTCTATTAAAATGAAGACTTAAAACCCTTTGATATATTTTCAACACATCAAGACTCAAAGTTTTATTATGGCCTTTTGTTTAAAACTTAATTAATGTATTTCCCAGTTGTTTTGTTCATCAGACCTTTCATCACCTCCAGTAGTATAGGCAAATAGGTAAACTCAATCTGATGCTTGTAAAATAGGAAGAAGATTTAGTTTTCTGGGTTTTTTTTGTTTGTTTGTTTTGTTTTGTTTTATATTGGTATGCCACAAATAAATATTTTGGATTTCTTTTTGATACATATTCCAGAAAGATCTCAGAAAGAAAAAGAAAAGAGAAATGATGCACAAGAAATCCTTCTTCTTTTAGACTTCAGTCTAAAACTGAAGGCCTAAAATTTGTTGAAGACAGTTAAGGAAATAATAAGGAAGGACCAATCAAATGGGCTTTGGTGAAAACAACACATTTTTAGGAACAATAATATTTATATTATTTCATATCTTGAGTGCTGAGTATAGTATAATCATGTACAAATATAGAAAAAAACAGGTATATCAAAAGCAAGGGAAAAATTCTTAAATTCTTAAAAAATTGACAATTAGTCTGTTTAAAAAAATCTCTACAAGTTAAGAACTGCTACTTGTGAAATACTTGTTAAATGAATTTTGCAGAATAGTCATTAATAGTACAAATTAAGAAACCTCTTATTTCTTTTTAGTTCCTATTTCATTGCCTAAGAAGCCTGGTACATATTCATAATCCTGCCAAACATCTTAATGTATTTACTTGTTCTTTTACTTTCTATCTACATCTTCACTTCTCACTGCTTGCACAGGATTTTTGTTCCTTAGACATGGATACCCACTTAGCAGTTTAATGGAAGTCAAACTGCACTGAACTAGTTTGGTTAAACTAACCTAACTTTCTAACTGGAGCATTTTTTTTCCTTTTGTACATAAAGTAGAAAAGGTTTCACGCCTCAAAATGTTCAGTTTCAGAAAGCTCTTACGTACTAGAGTAACAATAAATTACAAGAGTTAGTAAACAGTCTTAACTGTCTTCTCTTTTGCCTATAATGATTACTTCCTACCTGTAAAATGTAGTGTAGTATTTAATTCTTTTTAAAAAAACTTATTCTGCTCTGATATGAGCAGATCCTGGAGGTAATCAAGAATTCCTTTCCATTCAGTAAATATTTTCAGTATATACGAAATATACAAGCCACAATGAAGTAGAGCTGAGTCCAAGCCCAGGCCCAAAATCAAGATGATTCAGAAGTATGATAGCTATAGTAGAAATAAACAAAAGTGGTGGTTTTGAATATAAAAATTAAATTAAAATGTTTTAATTTTCTAGATGTCAGCTGTTCAGTAGGAAGTTAGAATTTCCTTCAAAAAGACCTAAATTTTTGGGGCCCCTTAGTGAATTGCTGAAATACTCCTTTCAACAAACTTTTGAAGATTTTACTGAGCTCCTGACAAAATCTCTTTTGCCAAACACATAGGGACTTTCAATTACAATTAGCTGGGATGAGTCATCCTTAGAAGTCATTGATTAACAGTGTGTATGAATGCCAACAACATAGCCTGATTACTTTCAGTTATGTTTGTCTCTCTTATCTACCCAAAACTTTCTCTTACTAAGTATTAAAAACAAAACGCCCACACAAAACAGAGAGAGTAATTAGGATTGTAAACCTTGTATCTACTGCTTCTCTGATAAGAACACAGGCTGAGCTAAAGGGCCACATTCAGTTATGACAGTCTCCACCAGCTAGAGAACTGTATACTTCCATAGAGGGTCCATAAAATAGAACCTGAATGTTAGCTCTGCTTCTAACCATGGTCTGCACTTCCTGGGAAACATGGTCCTGAGATTCAGACACCTGTGACAGTTTAGATTCAATGTCTATCTTGAGCCTTGAACACATATATGAATATTACATGCTTTCAGTGCTGCTGTTTCCATCTATATTAAAGCCAACATTATCTATGTACAATTAGAAAGGAATTCCTTCATTCCAGTTTAACACCTCAGCTTGACATAGTATAGTATATTTTAAATTGAAGAGGAACAGTCAAGGTTTTGTACAATATTGAAAGCTGAATTTGAAAGAACCTTTCCAAGTTCATGTTTCAAATGAAAATACTAATTGCTGTGTTGGTGTAACTGTTGTGGTCTAAGATTGAAAGTGAGATTAAAAACCTTCAAAAACCTGTATGACCAGCTGGCTTGGCTTCTACTCCCCAGATGTACGAGTGGGTCTAGTTAAAAATATTATGTCTTCCTATGTTGACTCATTTGAGACCCAAAGTGATGTAATCTGGAACAGATACCCTCCATAGATTCCACTTTTTAACTTTGCTTTTTCTTGCTGCTAGAACTATCAAAAATGTTTTTGCAATGACATTTTAGTTTCCTTTAACAGAGGGCAAAAGAATGCAGAATATTAAAGATCTCTGTGTCTGTATTTTCTTCGGTACTCATTTTCTTTTTAATTTGCTAGTTAGAAAAGTTTCTCTCTGGCATTTCACCTTCCTCTGATAAGTACTTTTGAAGTTCTTATCCTCTCACGAACTCTTCGGATAGCACTAATTCATTTAGCTTTTTCTTGACATTATCTTTTCCATGCAGCTCTCACTAAGTGGATATACAATCTATTTTTTACAGTTTGTTCAAACTCATTTTAACCCTCATTCTTTGTGTCTGCACAGTGACAGAACATGAAATAATCTTTGTTTATATATATATATATATATATATAATATCTATTATTAAGCTCTAAAAAAAAAATCCCTAAGTGGACACTATATAGAATGACTATCCAATACTTAAGGATTTAAGTCTGCAAAACATTTAGGAAAAGTATTGCTAGAGAATTCCAGTAGAAAACCTTGAAATAGCAAACTCCTCCTTCACATTCAGAAAGCAGAAACAGAGATGCCTCAACCTCATTCTTCCATAATGTAGAAATCCCATTTTTCAAATCTGTATGACTTTAAATATTAAAAAAATGAGAATGCACTCCATAGCCTTGTTGTGATTTGTTCATCCAGTAGAAAAAATGTATACATGTATACCTATCATCAGACGATGGGCTTTGCTCCAGGGCCATGTCAAAGCATAGTGTTGCAGGCTCTGCTCATAGACATGTCAGACCTGTGGCGCATATAGAATGGTTTTGTATGGTCAGACTGATGTGTATACACCAAGTGACTTAATACTGTCTGTGCATGCATATTTTGTGGAAGCTCAAATACCCTTCAGATGAAACTGCTTTGATTACACTAAAGGTTCCCCTCTGCTTAACTCTTTTTTTTCATCCTCCTCACAGCTGAGTTTCAACTCAGATGCTTTATTCTCACCCTTAGTTGCTTCCCAGACATTCTCAGACACAAACATGACCGTACTGCATGGATGGACAAAGCAGTGTTTTCAGTATACTGAAAGTACCTCTCTTTTTAACTCTTTAGCTAGAGTTATGCAACCCACCTGAATAGCAGCAGCATCTGAAATTCTAGCAAAATGGCAACAGCTGAGAGCCAGTGGAATTGTGAACTGTAACCATTACTTATCTGCTAACAAAAGCTGTCAGACTAGAAGTGTCATAGGCTTTGGAATAAAATGATTGCTTGGAGGGCTAAGTATAAACTGCACAAGGAAATGGCATACAAGATGGTTGCTACCAGCTTGACTTGCACAATTGCTTCTTTGTCTTATAATTCTGCTGTGAGAAAGACTGCTATTCTTAATTACTATCTAATCCTACTTATGGATCATTCTAATTAAACTTTTGTAGTGTAACTTCTGCATAATTTTTCACTGTTCCTATTCAGCTTTTTTTTCTTTTTTTTTAAGTCTCAATTCAGTGTTTCTTACCTTTTGTTTCTCCATTCCCAATACTTCCTTCCTATCTTTTCTGACAACTCATTACTAGATGTGCTGGCAGTTGGGTAATACTAGATACTTGAGAAAGGCCAAGTGCATTATTCTGTTTTAACTTTAAAATCCAGTTCCACACTCAGATGTTGTTCTTCAGAGACCGTCCTTCTCCTCTTTTCCTTGCAGAACTGCCTGACATTCAACTTCTGTCCTCATCAATATGGGGCTTTTTTTTTACTGTTATTCAGAAGGCTCCTTCTGCTTTTATAAATGGGAAAGGCAGAAAGGGATGAATCCACATTTTTAAAATCTAGTTTGATCCAGGAGAGATGAAATGGCAGTAATCCCTCAGACTTTTCTTCAAATACATTACCCACCACAGATAAGCAAGGATAAAATTTTTCTCCAAGTACATAAGTGAATCTGGGAGAATAACAGTGCACAAAAGCCTTGTTAGGCTCTATACTACTTCTGCGAGAGCACAAATTCTGTTCCCAAAACAGAATGAGAAATCTATGTTCCATTAGTACACTGCAGAAACACCTACATATTTACGACACATGAATTGCTCATTTTAAATATGAGCAAACTTGTATATTTCCTAATTACTCTTGCCCTGTAACATGCAAAGCAGGTTTGTCAGATGTGTGATTATTCTGCATAAGACAAAGCATTCAAATCTTAAAAAGAAATCCTCAACACACCTTCATGCAATGGGATGTAGGCACTATTTTTCATTTATTTATGCAGAAACTCCCTGAAGTTCACTATGTTTTTCCTCAAACCTTACCAAACTTTTAACAGAATCTGTGTCACTATTGGTAACATAAAACATGCAGGTTTTCTCACACTGAATAGTCATTACAAAGCATTTGCTCTCTTCATGTTCAAGCTACACTATGTGAGTACTTCCACAGATGAAATAAGTGTTAGATTTGACCGGGAGCTTGGATCAAGGGGACAAGTCAGCTTGCTACCACTGACTTGAGATCAGGCTATCGCATGGTACTCATACTATAGATAAGCAAGTTATTTGTCTTTGTACATTATATTTTATTCCTTACAAACACAAACGTTGACACTTGCCTTCCTACGTAGGAATGCATGCTTTGATGATTACTAGAGATAGAAAAATGTAATGCTGATATATGACAGTCACTGTTGGTTTACTGCTTTCCTAGAATGCCCCACATCCACATGAACATCATTTCCCAAGGACAAGTTACAAGTTGGAAACAGATGTGTATCATCACATATGCTGACTTTGAAAGCTACTCCAAGAAGAAACTATTCCAAAACAGCTTTGGCTGGTAAACATGTAAAACACAAAGAGTCTTTGATATCTAGAAAACATAAAAATGTGTTATATTGGTAATCTAAGCCTGTGTTAGATACTTAACCACTGCATGCTTTATCTTGACTGTGTGTCATTGATAGCTTTCTTGTAGAGCACAGATAAATAGCTCAACTTTTCATATAAAGCCTTGCTAATGTTATGCAGGATACAGGTATTAGGTATACATGCAAATGAGGACATATATGTATATAGATGTTGTTATACTTCAAAGAACTTTGGTTACTGTGATGTTTTATTTATTTGCTTGTCCTCCAACAAGCTATTAGCTAGTGTGATAATTGATCAAGCAATTGCATTTTAATTGTGGTAATAGAGCAGCTTTGTGATTTATTCCTCTTTGTTTTGTTTCCCTACAAAATAATCATTATAGCTCAGATGTTTAACCACCCACCCCATTTATCTATTAAAACTGTTTCACAGCCATATTTCATTAATCTCTGAAGGCACTACAATGGGCAAGGCAATTTCTCTCCTTCACACAGTAATTTCTTAATTGTGGTGGTGTTGATTATAGCTTCCATAATGCGCACAGTAATCCAGTACTTTTGCTAAATTTGCAAATGATGGAAATTACCAACTATTTTGCATTATTTTTTTACATGAAATTGATGTTGGTCAGGCATGTCTTTAAGGTTATCATAGAAAAAATAAGGCCCAAGGAAGTAACAGGTGAGAGGTGTATGCTGAACTCTCAGTTCAGCAGAATTTGTCACAAGTAGACTGAAAGGAAAATAAATAAATAAATAAACAAACAAACAAACAAACCAACAAATAAATAATAAAATGATGAAAGAAAAATTGGTCTGAATGGTAAACGGCTACAATATCTTCCTTAACAGCTTTTACTTACTAGTGTATTAGTCACCTGTTTCCAAAGTAACTAATTGATTTTTTTTTAAGAAAAAAAAAACATGATATGTGTAAGTAGAGTGATAACCAAAGAGCTAATTCATAGGTTATTAATTGCACTAGTGCATCTCTTCTGACAACAGAAACACTGTAGTGCTTTGGGCTATACTTGTCACCTAAGGAGTAAAATACCCAAACCAAAGTAGGAACAGCTTTTGGAAAACAAAGAGTTGGAATCCTCTTCCAGCAAGGCACCAGATCTTACAGGCAAGCTGTGAGGTGGTCTGAAACACAGCACTGGAGACCTGACTTTGAACTGACGCTGTAATGCCTCCCTTGTCAGAGGCACTGAAGCACAAAAATGCTGATTCCCTGCTCCTCTCTCTGCTGCTCTCTCCAAGGCACACACACAGACTGCTCCATTCAGAGAATGTTTCAACTACTACTGTTGATCCTCAGAGTGCAAGGTGCATTTAAGCATCGTATTTCTCAACATGCTGCTTTAACTTGGTCTCTTCCTGCCTACGTACCTGGTGGAATCATGGGCTTGTGGCTAAAAATGTTTTGCCCTGAGTTTGACATTTCAATATTTGTAAAAATGCTTTTGTTGTAACATCTATGGTTGGTAGCTCCCAACTGGAGTGTAATGACATTGCCACATTAACAGTGCCCTATATACAGAACCTTTGGGGCAATGTCTCCTTGTCACCGACTGCTATTCTTCTGCGTAGGGCAGTGGGTAGTGATTGGATCTTTAACTGCCTTGTGCATCACAATATATCATGGGACGTATTTCCAGATAGCCTTCATACATTACTTACAAGATTTCAGTAATAACTTGCAATTTACAACCTACTACTGTGTATTTCCTAGATATACTCTATGTGTATGTTGGGTATTACATACAAGGCAGTGATAGAAGTTGAGCTCCGTCTGCCAATCTCGCGTATGCCAGTGCCTACATTGTTTTCAGTTCTCAGTTTTGCTGACCTCTGCCATTACTGTTTCACGCTTACTCTGTTTAGCAGTCAATACAGAAACATTGTATCTGGTTTTGGTCTTTTTACTGCCTGAATTTTCAAATGGGATATCTTCTTTCAGTCTAGTGATTTCTTATATCCAACAAAGGCCATCATTAAAGTATCACAATCTCTATTGTGTGTGTGGTTTTGTTTTGTTTTAATGGAAAAAAGCTGATCCTGATCATCCACTGTACTTTATCTCTTTTAATTAAGAACAGATTGTCTATTTTTTAATAATGCTTTTCCCTCTTTGCAGAGACATGTGCCATAACCTGGGAAAGAACAAAACACAGGTAAGTAAAACGCAATGAGTAAATCACCATTGAAGTAATCACATAATAATTAGGGAACGTGATGGATAATTTCCACAGCACAGAAAGGAAAGCAGGATGGGGGTGGGTTGGGGGGATTGGGGAGGAACAACCAACAAGCTGAAGGCAAATAAAGCCCTGGATTTATTTTGTTCAAATCGGACACGCATTTCTAACACCAGGCTGCACAAAGGCACTGCGAGTGCAGCTCGGAAAGGGGAGCTTGCATGACATCCGCTCATCAGGCGGCTCGCTCCCGGCCGAACACGGCCACACGTCCCACAATACGGAGGTAACGAATCAATTAAGCGGGCCCGGCCCCCACTCCCCCCTCCTCAGCCGGTGCCCGCGCGGCCGCCGCGCTTTGTAGTTCCCGGCGCCGGAGCAGTAGGACCCAGGGGCCCTCCGCAGCCACCAATAGACGCTGCTACCGGGATCTATTTGTATGCAATGCCTCCTGCTCTGCGCATTAATAGTAATACAGATAACGGGTCTGAAAGAATTCTCTTCTGAAGAAGGATTTGGTTTTTCAGGGTCCTGATAAGGGGAAGAAATCCGGTTTCATCCCCCTTTTGATTTAAGCCTCCCCGTCAGCTTGTCGTCTGAAGCGCTCCCTCTCCCTCCGATACCGATACCCATTCGTAGCCTCGCACTGTGCAGGGAAAGTTGCACGGGGCCACCCGCCCGATGGAGCCGCGACTTCTCTGAGCGCTGCTGCCCCGAGGTGAGTCCCAGCGGAACGGCCGCGGGGCGGGAGCCGGGGGCGGCATCCCCGGGCTGCGGGCGGCTGGAGAGGGCGATGCGGGGAGCGCCGAGCGGAGCGGCCCAACAAGTTTCCCCCAGGTATCGGGGCGGGTTTATTGTGAGGAAAGTTGCCGGGGTTCCCTCCGCGGGACGGCATCCCGTTTTATCGTCTCGTTCGCTATTAACAAAGAAGTTTGGCCGCGGCGCAGCCGGCGTCCCCCACTGCGGGGCGGCTGCGAGGTGCTCCGAGGGTCGGGGCTCCTCTCCGCAACTTGTGGGGGAACGGCGGCTTTGTTCGGCCCCCGCGATCGCGGGGATGCGGCCATGGGGCCGCTCCCCCTCTGCAGACTCCGATGGGACCGAAAAACAGCGGGGAGGGGGGGAAACACAGGCGTTATGTGCAGAGCATCATGTGCGTATATTTCTAGGTCTGTATAGAGGTGTAAGAAATGCAGAGCGTGAGGGGGCTGTGATACCGCACTCTGGGGAGGGTGTGTGGGGGGGGTGGGGTGGGGGGGGTCTCCACTGGGGATTTTCAGGGGTGCGCAGTCTGCGGGTGTGCGGCCGCCTCCCCACACAATGGAGGGCCCCCAGCGGGGCGGGAGGGGGAGAAAGAGGAGGAGGAGGAAGAGGAGGGAGGTCTTCCTCCTCTGCAGCCGCTGCTGCAGTGCCGCAGCCCCTGTCCGCCCCCGGGCAACGGGGAACCGCCGCCCCCAGCGTGTAGCCGCGGCCTCAGGACGCCGCCCCCCGGGCTCCGTGGCGGGGCCGCAGGTGTGGCGGCAGCGGGGCTCCGCCGGGTGTCCCCCGAACCTCGGAGCGCTGCCGCACCTGGCTGCGGAGCGGCTGGAAAACGGGATGGGGACGGAGAAATGCAAAAGGAGGGGGCGATTAAGTTGATCTGCAACGTGATCAGCGTCTCTAGTTTTGCTTTTTTTCTTTCTTTTTTTTTTTTTTTTTTTTTTTCTCCCCAAGTGTTTGCAGATGGTTTTCCGTCATGATTTGTTAAGGTTAATTAATGACTGATGACTCGAAAATGAATTAAAGCGCGCTTGGCTTGGTCTTAACTCCGATTTCACTTGCTCTTGTATCACATTTTTTATTTTAAACTGCTGGTGGTTGTGAGTACACTGAATAACTTTCTGTCAGGAGGCATTTATTTATTTATTTATTTATTTATT
This sequence comes from Perdix hodgsoniae, assembly GCA_035772895.1. NCBI lineage: Eukaryota > Metazoa > Chordata > Aves > Galliformes > Phasianidae > Perdix > Perdix hodgsoniae. The sequence goes on from JAPSGF010000071.1 coordinate 3,505,676, forward strand.
TTGAGAGGGGGAGGGATTATTTGTGGCATATCTGTGTGTCACAGGGGTGTAGGTGGAAGGGACACTTCTCTGATCTGTGACCGTTGTGCCATATGGCTCAGATGACAGGCACTTGAGCTCAGAACACTTTTCATTAAACCTAAGTTCGGGTGCCTCATTAATGTAAAAAGAAGCTTTTGCTGAATTCAGTTTGTAGAAAAAAATAGGAACGTCCTGTTATAGTGTGAAGTAATAAGGGTAATTTGTAAGTGTCGTGTCTGAGTCTTTCGCAGTGGGCTGCTTTTTTACGTTCATCTCACATTTGTCTGACTGAATGTTTTCTGCGTATATCTTAGGCTGATGTAAATTCCAGTGGTGTAAATGGGCTGTAAAGGTGTGGCAGGAGACCTACTATTTGGTGATCACAGACAAGAAAGGAAGGCGGAGGACTAATAAAATTATCCTACTGTTTGTCAGGCTGGATAGCTCATTCCTCTTCAGTCCTTCCGCAGTGCCATTGGACTTTTACCAATTGTCTGTCATTTGTGTTCAGGCCCATACAATAGTGGATTCTTATAAGCATTTTTGGTACCATAACTGACAATTGACCAGAAACCGCACTGATTTCCATGAGAATCCTCACTTAAAAAGACAAAGGATGCCATTGTGGCAATGTGAAGCAGTTTGCCTGTTGCTTATTGACTTTTTATTCAGTGAGAGGAAAACTCAGTCATCACCTCTTGCTTTCCTCAGTCATAGTGAGTACCGAACCACTTGAATGTTGCAGAAATGAGGAGGACTTGATCAGTTCTGCAGTGAGGTACCTGCAGACATCTTCACTGAGGCACAAAAAAGTTGCTCATTAGACATACTCTCTCAATAGGTTTTAAAAGGACTCAAATTCTTAAAAGGAAGGGCATTTGAGTTCTGTAGCTTTCTCTTGTTAATATTTCTTTTGTTACTATATATACATATATATATATATATATATAATTTAACATATATATATATTTAATTTCGTGGACCTCAAACTTTTTTTTTTTTTTTCCTCTGTGACTGTACAGCAGTAAGCAACGTGATACTTTGAATGTCTGAGTTAGTAAAGTAACTTTCCATGGTCTGTGCACAAGTCTGAAGGTCTGAACCTCAGCAAAAGCAACAGAGGCAAATGTTTTAGCCACAGGAAACTCAGATTTATTTATTTATTTATTTATTAAAATAAAATAAATCAATTTCTGTAGATAACAAATGCCATATACTTTCCTCACTTGATGAAATCTTAAACGAAGCCGAGAGCAGAGAACTCTATTCTTCTGTCTGAGTTGTGACATGATTGTTGCGGCATATGGCGAGGTATAAATTTAGCTGACTTGTACAGTTCAACAAGCAAGTGAGGAAAAACTATGGGTAAGGGGAGCAGAGGGTAGGATAAGTAAGGGATTTATATTCTCCTGACCTTTTACATTAGAGGAACTCCATGGGATTTCATCCTTCTGGAGTGAAATCAGTTGTCAAGTAAAAAGTGGAAGTGATTGGTTGACTGTGAGTTTGTTTGTCCAAATTTTGAACTTGCTCCCCTGTATGTTCTCCATCCTAAGAGACACTCTGAAATCTCCCATTGCTTAGCGTTTGGTCTCCCAGGTAGCAGGTGACAGAATTTACATGTAATGTATTAATCTCACAAACTTTTGTTTGTTTGTTTGTTCTAAAGGAAAGAGTTAAAATATGTGATCTTAATATCTATTCTTCCCACCTGCATGTCTTTCTCCAGATAGCCTCTTATGTGGCTTCAAATGCAGAATGGAAAACTACTAATCCCACTTTTTCACCATAGCATGTCTTTTTAATGTGGATATATTTCTGCATGTCCTTGTTACCTTCCCTGCTACATTTTTGCTAATACATTTTGCATTTTTGCTAATTATTGTAATTCTGCTAAATTACAATTTGCAAGGTGCAAATTCAGGAACTTGAAGTATTTTTATATCTTGAGGAAAATACTAGAATTACTGCAGATCGACACTGGAGTTTATTTGTAACATTGTTTGTGAACACTTTATTTTTACAAACAATAGTCATGTCCTATGAAATTACGGGTTCAGCACTTTGCTCTAGGTGTGGGAGGAGTTTGTAATGTAATGATTTTTGCACTTTCCTTGTGTTCCCTAATCTGTAACTCAACCAAATGGAATGGATTTGCACATGGATTTCTTGAATTATAGGGAAAATGACCCCCTCAGGAAAAACGTGGACAATTTCAAGGGTCATTGAGGTGATAAATTACACAGTAGGAATATGAAGAGAAACCCTGTGTGTTCTACTGTGCATTTATAATTTGATGGCATTTTTAAAAAATAATCTGTAGAAAGGAGAGAAAAACTGAATGTGCTTTTAAAGAACTCTAAGGAAAGCATAAATACTTTGAGCACATAAGTTAAACATGCAGTAACACAATAAGGCTTAAGAACACTCACATAATCCTAACCCAGCACACTGAAGGACATAATGAATTATTTCCTCCAATCTTCAAAAGACTTAACAGATATCTTGTGTTTCACCTGTAACATTCTACCTGTCTAACCTACTCAATATGTCAATCTTTCAATCCTTATCCATCTTGTAATCATCAGTTCCATCAGTTCTCTCTCAATACTGTCAATTTATAGTCTGCCAAAAACATCAATCTTTTGTCTCAATTAACTCCTTCTCTTTTCCAAAATTCTCCAATTATTATTCTGTCCTTTTCTATCTTGAGGCCCATGTGTCAGCCGCCTTCTTGCCTTCCCTGCTCAGCTCAGCATAACTTCCATGAGGGAAGATTTGTTTCCTGTCCCGTATCACCTGTCTTTCCTTTATGATGTCTTGGTCTTTACTCCAGGATCGCTAATTCATGAGAGTTTATCATATTTTCATGTCAGGTTTATTTCCTTGTGTGTCCTTTAGCTTTCTCACCTCTCAGTAGTGAGCACATTGAGTGGATGTGTCCCTTTTCCCAATTTGGCTTTCTCCTTTCTTCTCAGAGTCTGTGTAAACAGATACTTTCACCAACAAAATGAGTATGACAGAGTTGGCAGGAAACAGCAATGTGACTTAGTGGCTTCCTGGTAGATCCCAACTTATGGAGTACATTAATTCTGATTTTTTTTTTTTTTAATTATTATTATTAAATCTGGCTTCAGACAAATACTGTGTGATTGCAATTTTCAAAATCAGCTGAAAGAGCCCAGAAAGTATTCTGCTGAGTGCTTGAGTTCCTGGCCCACGGGCTTTCCTTTACATGTTCTTTTGGCTCTGTTCCTTCTTGCAGCCTGGTGCAATAAGGATAGAAGATGCCATTTGTCCATCTTCCTTAAAACTTCCTTGAGTCTTCACATAGGATAGTTGCAGTTAGTGCTGATGAAATATGGCTACTGGAAAAACAAGAACCAAGAGACATTAACCTCTGGCAAAAATGTAGGTGGAACTGAGCTTCTATACTTCCGCATGAATTGATTCCTTCTTATTCCTTCTTTTTCTTCTTCTGTAATGTAGCATATAGGGTGCAAATGAAGAGTGAATTTGAGGTCTATCTTTGTCACTCCTCATAAAAATATATCTGTTCCATTCCTAAAATTAGCACAAGGAGGAGTTTGACTGATCTGATAAACTAGGATATGCTTGCCAACAACAGTGACTCTTCACAGTACCAAGTTTGCTATAATGATAAATACTTATTCAATTGTAATATATCACTTCAGATATATCTAGTATTTTCATGGGGTGTTTAAACTTAGATTTGGTAGCCCATTAAATAGTTGTATTAAATGTTTGGGTTTTTTTGTTTGTTTGACTGTTTTTGGTGTTAGTGGTGATATTATCCTTGTTTCCTCCTTAAGAGGAAACTGCATAAGTAAAAAGGAAAAAGCTTTGTAAATAAAAGGCACCAACTTTAACTGTGTTGGCACTGAGTTGCCATAATCACACTATTTATTCAGTTGTGAGTACTCCCTGTATAAACCAAGACTTATGTAACTTCATTAAGATTTCTACATTTACAAGATCTCAGTGTTAGAATTACTAAATGTGAAAACTAATGATCTTCCAAGATGATATATATCCAGCAACAAATCACAGAATTCCAGGAGGATATCACTGCTTTGTGACGCTGCCCATTAAAGCTTTGGAAGTCTAAGCAAATTGAAGTTATTTTTGTGACTCACCCTTCCTTGAAGAAGCACATCCTTTAAAGCAGTATTTTATTATGAACATCTGGACAATACAACTGTGTTGCCATTCGATTCAATCCAACAACAGCACAACTGTAAACTCTTTTTGGTTCTTTATAAAACTCTCAAAACTTACTTAAGAACAAATGTTTCCAAACTGCCAGTCTTGCATACCCAACTTAACATCTGAAAGTCAAATGTTTTTCATTCTTTCTCATTTATCATCAATGGTAGTCATAACTTGGATAAATTCTACAAGTTTATGCCTTTAATCCACATGTTATGTCAAGAATTTTATTAGTGATAAATGCGCTTATGGGTATTACTCAGTTCTTTGAACCCATGTGTGAGTTTTCATAGCTGATGACTGGGGAAAAAATATAAAAATCTCTGCATTAAAAATGAAACTGGAAAATTAAACAAATTATCTGCAGAAAGAACTGTAGGCAGTTCTAATTGAAATGTTTCAATAAAATAAAGCCAAGTTCAGTCCCCAGGTAAGCCCCACATGCAGCTGAGCAGCTTTGGCACTTCTGAATTTTTGTAATGAAAATGGTGGAAAAAAATACTATTAAAAACATTGGATGCGCAAAGTCTGAAGAGAGTTGAAATGCATCTCTCTTTCTTGTACCATGTATTGAAATCAAGCCTGACCACTTACAGCATTGATATTGAAGCCCTGAAAAATGTTTCCCATAATTTCTTTTAGATTGAGTGTATTGCTTATGAGAGAAAGCAAGACATGCTTTTGAGCTATCTGCAGTATGGTATGAAGTGATAGGAGCACTTCCTCTGTATGTAAAGGAGATGAATGAGAGAATGGAAAGTTTGGCAGAAGAAATTACAGGACTCAAATATGTTGCATCTTGCATGGAGATTTGAAACTGCAAGTTAACTTTATCTTTGTTTGCCAAAATATATTTTGGAGTAGTATCCCACAGCTTATTCTCTACGTACACGAGGAAATGCCACTGCAGAAAACAATCCATAAAACAAGGGTAAGGAGAGAATCAATAGATACTGAAATATACAAATTTGAATAATGATAGTGACTATATGACAGGCAAAACCAGGAGGCTTTATTGGGGAAGTTGTTTACTCAGGAAAAAACTTAGGTTTCTCTGAGTGTTACAGTCATGGACTGTTAAGATGGAATGAGGACTGTTGCATCGTTCAAGTTGCCTTTGATACATTACTCAAAGCAGGATTTTTGTTTCTTAGATCCTCAACAATATGTAGAAGAAGTAGTATTTCTGTACATGGAAGTATTAACTCAGTTGAAAAAGTTAAAAAAACAAACAAACAAAAAAAACAAAGTAAAAAAACTTTAGTCAAATTAAATTATATAGTCTTTTAGTTTAAAGGAAACACAAAACTTTCAATTTTGAAATATGCAAGTAAGACACAGGGTACAAAGTACATCTGTGTCACGTGTGTTGAGAAATGGCATTTTTTAATCTTAAAAGTTCTGATAACGAATACCAAGATATACTAAGGGAATATGACAAAGAAAAGGATGGAAAGATGGGGATTTTCTTGCTTTGCTCTAGTTAAACATCATTTACATTCATTTCACTTGTCTGGAGAGTGAGGAGAGGTGGTTTTTTGTTATAGGTTGTTTTTTTTTTTAAATATATAATGCTCACAGTATGAGCAATTGTTCTGACTGCAAACTCTTTGGGAGGATCGTTTCATTCATTGGAAAACCTTCATTAGGGGAAGGCTGAAGCAGGTGCTCTGAGGACTTTCTCTGGGGACTGTAATAGATTGAGTAGTTACTATTCTGTAATTTCATGTATGAGAAATAAGTCATAATGGCTATGTATTTGTTTCACTTCATAAAATGCTAAGTACAAAGACAATGATTCTTTTGTACCTATTCCCATTGATGGCAAGGCAATGAAATTATTTCACTTTATGCAACTGACAACAATAAGAAGTACTTCAGAAGATGAAACCAGACAAAGCTGATCTTAGTTTTACTTTGTCAAGTTAGTCTGGATATTGTAAAGAAAAATCTTTTGATCCAGGAGCTCAGGCACAGATGAGTTAATATTTTTTACAGCAACAGAGACCAAGTTTGAATCTTGCAGCTTTTTGTTCATTCACTTATTATCACAGAACGGCCAGGGTTGGAAGGGACCTCAAGGATCAAGAATCTCCAACCCAACCAGGCTGCCCTCCCATCCCTCCCCCCTCCCCCCTCCCCCCAGCCTTCTTTTCTCCAGGCTGAACAAGCCCAGCTCCCTCAGCCTGTCTTCATAGGGGAGGTGCTCCAGTCCCCTGCTCGTCTTCTTGGCCCTCCTCTGGACCCTCTCCAACAGCTCCCTGTCTTTTTTGTATTGGGGGCTAGACACAGTATTCCAGATGGGGCCTCGCAAGAGCAAAGTAGAGGGGAACAATCACCTCCCTGTCCCTCTGGCCAGCCCTCTTTTGATGGAGCCCAGGATACCATTTGCCTTCCAAGCCGCAAGGGCACACTGCTGGCTCATACTAAGTTTTTCATCAGTTAAGACCCCCAGGTCCTTCTCCACAGGGCTGCTCTCGAGGACCACTCCTTCCAGTCTGTATGGATGCCTGGGATTCCTCCAGCCCATCTCAGATAAACACAAGAAAAGATTCAAAGGGGGTGCCAGTGTATTTTACTAATAACAAAATTATCCAGATTTCTTATTGCTGGCATCTATGTAACTCTGCAGCACATTCTAATCCCAGATTATGTGCAATTTATTATGTGAGGATTAACCTACAGTAAAGCCAACCACTAAATATTTCTTGTAGTTTGGTAGAAGAAATTACTGCTCTGTTACGCTAAGATGTGTGCATGCCGGAAATATTTTTTCATGTTATTCTCATTGAGCTCAGTATTTGTGTCTTAATATACAGGGAGCCATTGCTCAGCTGTCTTTGGCCCAGGATAACCAGAAGTTTTTTAAGGTCAGTGTAAGATGTTATCAGGAAGTGAAGTAGAGCTTCTGTAAGAGACAGATATCTATAGGTATATATGCCGAAGTACTATGAAACTAATTGCCTAAGGAATTAGGAACCAACACATAAAGCCATCTCCTCTCACAACATGGTATTCTTCTATTAAGGTCTTGTCTAGATTTATTGTGAAGTATATTATGCTTGTGGTGTTTGTTTATTTTAACTACTATGTGTCACTCATCACTGGGAAGATGCCCATGTATAACAACTGTTAGAAAAATACAACTAGTAGGCAGTAATGTGCTACTCTGCTTAGCAGAATATATAAGTCACTTGTCTGGATGCTATCTGAATGCCCTAAAAGGGGAATTGTACGCTGGTCTCCACAGCAGTCTGCTGTACCAGAGGCGAGGAGGACATGAAAGCATGTGGGGTTCCAGCTCTTCCATATACATCCTCATTTTCTGGTACAGTTATTCTCTGGCAGGGGAGATGGATGGCTTGGATTGAGGCCATGTCTCCTTGCAGACTTGTTTGTCTGCATGAGATACAGCTGTTCTAATGAGTCTGTTTCCTCTGTGCTGTGCTAACCATTCACAGGACTTGTCCTAACCAAAATATCTGAAATACTTCCATTAGTGAATGATCTGAATTCGTTACAGTATTTGCCACATAGGAACTCTGATGTGGAGATTTCATAGTTCAGGAAATTTCTTGGAAAAAAATAGAACCTTTGCTATCTCTAAGTCTATTCTGTATCAAATATATTTTGGGGAAAATATTGTAAGTACAAATGTTAATATCTTGGTTATTTATTAGTTATTCATAATCTGTAAGCTCTTAAATATACATTTTTTTCTGAAGAAGGTAGTAACTTGTCACCAAACCTCAGCAGTATGAGAGTATAGATGAAAAATAATATGTGTGAGGTTCTTCAGAAGAGAGGAAATAAGCTACAAATTTATGTTTTTTTCCAGATGAGTTTCTTGATTATGCTGTCCATTGACGTTGGGATAAAAACAAATATTACATGAAACATGTGATTTTTAATTAAAAATGTATCACACATTTAGTTAAGTAAAAGGAAAATAAAATTCCCCTTTCCTAATAATACATGCAGAAATAAAATGGCCTTCAGGGGAAATTCTTCTTTTCTTCAGTGTTTGACACAGGAAAGAAAAGATTTTTGCTGTTGTTGTTTTTGCTATAAAACACGTTGCATAAATGGACTTTCAAGTTCCAATTTTGCTCCCTCAGTTCCTTGTGACATCAAGCATTACTTCACATAGTTTAGCGTTATCACATGTGGCACTGGAATGTTAGTTGGAAACTTAGTTACTGAGCATGCTCCTCTGTCTAGTCAAACAGGCACTGTTTTTGTGACTAATTCTGGATAAAAATAATGAAAATTCACAGAATTGGAAATTTATTTTTCTTCATACTTCTTGTAGTGACCCAGAAAACACAATAGGTAAGGACTGCTACTATACAAAACTAAAGCAACTTAAATGCTGCTTCACCTTAATCACAGAGTACAGCCATTGCTGGAGTGCAAGACTATGGTTTTGTCCCTCTTTGCTTTCCAGAGTCCTCAATAGTAGGGAGTATTGTAGGCATGTGACAGCAAGTTACTTGTCTATAGCAGAGATGTAGTACTCTTCTCCAAAGCTCAGCTTCAAAAAATAGTATTTTTAATTGGTATGTAGGAATCATCTAAGGCAAAATGTCTGTAGATGAGAAGTGAACAGCATACAAATTCTTTTCAATATCCAGTTCCAGATATATTTTTCTTAAAGACAATAAAATGAAAATGTTGTGCAGCTGAAATGGAGCTAGTGATGATTCTTAAGGGGAAGACTGTAATAATTAAAACAATTAAAATAACAAAACCAAACCAAAACAGCACAACAATCATTAAAAAACCCTCAGGAAATGCAGTATCAGAAATGACATCAATGGAAAGATTATTCATATAACTTTTGTTCAAATGTCCTTTTTTTTTTTCCTTAGTTGTAGGTTAGATGTAGAATAGCGGTTTGCTGTGAGAATGGTGATTGTATGTCTGTCATGGGTTTGGCTACAGAATATGATATGTATGTTCAAAGTAGAAAAAAAAAAAAAAGGAAAAATACCCATATATATAGTTACATTAGTACCCATGAGCAATTTTCAATGGTTTCCATGAAAATTGCTTGAATAATGCATAAAAACTTTGAAAAGGTAATATGAAGGCCTATTACTTGCCTGTTTGCCTGTTTCAGTAATGGCTGGAAAACACTCATTTGTGATGCTGATGTCTGCTCTTTTCCCCCTTCATAACAACTATCAGTCCATTGCTCTCCATAAAATTAGAATACCAAAAGCTAACACAGTATTAAAAGATCAAAAGGGTCTGTGTGCTAATACAGTTCATTAATAAAGTGCATTTTACTAATAGTTTGTGGCTTTGAAAGCTGTTAATATCATTTTTAGTTATTTACATATCAAATAAAATTCTTCCATTGCAGTGACAGAGTAAACAGTCACCAACATGACTTAAACCTGTACTAAATAAGCTAACTGTTTTCTGTAGGCCACTTACAATATATTCACTAGAAAGAAATCACACAGAACACAAAGGATCTAGATTCTCTTGAGAAAAGAAATAGTACAAATGTAAACAAAAGATTAGAATTTTCCAGAATTTTGCTCAAGTTTTTAAAGTCTGTTGTCAGCTTTTAAATTGAAAAATGTAAAAGAATGGCTGCAGTGAGAAAGTAAGGATAATAAATAGGAAAAATATTGCACAGTACTTTGTAAATGTTTTCATAAGTATATTTTTCTTTAAGTGGTGCATGATTTATGGAGTATGCCTGTGTGAATTGTACCTCCCACCAGTAGCTTCTCCACATGGAGAAAGAACAGCTTATTGCAGCTGTCAGCTAATGAAATGACTCCTGCAGTTCAAGTAGTTGCAGCTTTGGGCTGAAAAGTGTGGTTCTGACATTTTTTGGCAACGTCTACCAATTTCCTGTGGCAGAGGGTTGTAGTTCTTTGTCATGATCAAAACTACTGCAGTGAACAAGGACCTGGAAGACTGAAATATCAGAAATAATTATATACTTTAATCTGTTGTCCACTTCTTCTTCTTCTTTTTTTTTTTTTGGCTCAGAAGCAGAAAGTCTGTCAAATTTTGTAATTTTGTACAAAACCTGATCTTAGAGGTCAATACACCGACAGCATATAAAATACTTTATTAAAATGTGAAGAAAAAGAAGAGAGAAGCCTTTATAGAAGGTAATCACCAGTTCATGTAGGAGACACAATATGGCTGTCTGGGCATGGGAAAAAATATCTTCCATGTCATTTAATTCCTTTATTTGTGAAGCCTTCAGGTCAAGGATTATGTCCTTTCGAATGTATTCTGCTTCTAGGTTTCTTAAAAATCAGTAAGTCCAGATATCATGCAAATGAATGGATAAAGTAGCTGAAAATGGCCTGTTTCATTGCTGCTACAGTATTTATGGCTGTAACTCAAAAAGAAATGATTGCAATGCTAGCGTTCATACCTGCTTCCTACAGACCTTTTATTACAGTCTAACTGGAGGGCTGGTGACTAATCTCAGCATGGTTGAGCAGCAAATGTTGGAGGATAATTGGATCTGCAGGCTAAGATAGTATGAATGTGGAAGGTAAGGAAGACTTATTGGTGGTTATTTTATATTGTGTTTGAAATCTGCTGTTTGTTTGTAATTTTATGTGGAAGATAACTTACTTTAGAAGGCAAAAAGTTATAAACTTTCATTCAAACAAAAGATTGAGATTAATATTCCCAAAATAATATTTCTGTAGTCATGAGCTAGTAAGCAGCATATGCTGAAGAGCTCATTCGGTAAAGCTTTTAAACTCTTAATAAATTGTGAGCATATTTACAGAGTGGTTTAAAAGTGGATCTTTGAATGCTGAATTCCAAGTTGAGTATTTCAAGCATTATATCTCCTACAGAAACAGCATACTTGCTTATAGTTTCATTTTTCTTCTAAATGAGGATTCAATAGATTATTGTTTAATAAAATACAAACGAAAAATACCATCAAGTTGCTCTCAGCGCATTCTGGCTTTCTTCATGTCACTTACAGTGCTGCAGGTGGATTTTTTTTTTTTTTTTAGCAGGCATAGTCTGAACAGCTGCTGCTCTGCAGTGAGTCTTGAACTATATTACTAGTTCTTTGCCTGTCCATTCTTTCTCCTCTTGATAAGAAATCTGTTCTTTCATTGTTTTTTTACATTAGAACACTTAACTGCTCAGAGTAGGATACATTTTGTTTGCTTCTTTGCAAAGTTATCTTGATAAATGCATATTCAATGAAACCATAGTCTTCAAGATAAAACTTGTTTGAGGGGAGAGCAACACAATTCCTATGGCTGTCAGTCACACTGTTGTGATTAATCAGTCATGGTGTTACTTATGCTAAGTTTAAGAGTGGCGTAGTTCATCATACATGGAGTCCAGTATCTTCTAGTTATAATAATTTGACATTGCCCTCTTCTTATAGGGCTCAGAAAAGTAAATTAAAAAAGCCTGCCTGATTATGATGATGTGCATTCTCTCCTTATAGTTGACCTTGGAATCTGCTAAGAGAAATTCAAGTCTTAAAGATCTAATTTCCAGTAGATAGCAGTAAGGCACACATTAACATCCATATAAACACAATACTTATTTATTCTGTTTATCTTGCTAAATGATTGATCAGTATGTATTTAATTACTGGCTAGTGAGTGGCATGTTGCTTCAGATTAATCCCAACTCCTTGCCAAGTTTGTCTCTCTGATTGACATTGGTATGTGCTGGTGGAGGATTTGGAGAGAGTTCACCAGATGATGGTGTTTTTCCACTGTGACTGGAAGGAGGGAGAGTGGTTCAGGACTGGAATCACTGCAGAAGAACTGAAGAAGCGATTTGGGATCTGAATCGGTAGGAAGGGAAGCTTAGCAGAGCAAGTGGTTCACTGCAGTCATGCACATATGCTCCTTATTCCCTATTACATTTTGCATGGGAAACTGAGCTTACAAATTTCAAAATGCAAATAAAATAGGAAGAAAAGAAAGGAAAATTAAAACATGGGTGGGTTAAAACAATGGGGTGGATTGGGAGGAGAAGATGGTCTCTATCAATAATAGTCCTAAAAATGCCACTAGATTTCCTAGATCTACTGTGAAACCAACCCATGAATCAGCCCTTGCTCTGTATTGGGGAAATGTAGCTATTAAATCCCTCCATTCCAATCAAAGAAGATATACAAAACAATTTTACTTCAGAAGTTGATTAAATATGTGGGACTGAATAAAATGTGAAGTATTTAGCCTTTATCACTGCAAGAAAGGAGAACTGGAACGTCTTTAGCTGTTATCATTCACTATTAATTTCTTAAATGAGTAATGCAAAATGATTAAAGGTGATTTTTCACTTTAATAGGCATATTTAATAGCTGGCTCTGAATCCCACTATTATAACTGCAAATAAATGGCGGAAACTTTAGACAGTCTGATGCAGTTTAAGTGGTATTTTTACTGGCCATCAAGCCTTTTCTCTTACCAGTGTTCTGTCAAGAATAATAATGGATTATTACAATTTGGGATAGAAGTACAGACTTGCACTTTTGTAATTACAATCTGTAAATTTCAGTTCTATGTTATGACTCAAAATTTCAGTATTTTTCCTTCCTGGCTTCAAACAGAAGTATTTCAACTACTTTGAAGTAATAAAATTTCTAATCGTGAACAAAAGTTAGAGAATGAAGGAAGTAAAATGGGCGTTAGCCAGGTTCTGGCCTAATTGCTATGGCAGATATTTGGGATATAGTCCTTCATTTCACTCCCACTTATTATATAGTATTTGGCACCCAGGATTTTCTCATTTCTGGGAATTGAATTAACCTTTGGCTAGAAAACTCCATTGAAAAATATATAATCTATAATTTCATACTGTTATAGAACATGGTATTGGAAAAGGACCTAAACAAATCTGATAGCTTTGCTCAGTGTTTCACAAATCCTCTGTCACATTTGAATCAAAAGATAAATCAAAAAGCCTCTATTAAATTTACTTGCTTACAAAGAAACTTTTCTTTCTAATAACATGTACATAAATACTTTCCTTGTAGGCTTATCAAGCTATCAGCACCACTATTACCACACTGTGTGTACTTCCAGTAGCCACCTGTACTTTGTTAAAAGTAACATCTGCACAAATATGGCATTCTTCAGTCTAACTGATGGAAAGCAGTTTTAAGTTTCCTAAGAATCATAATGAAGATTGCATTAGAAAACCATTGTGTTTAGCTGAGAAATTTTAGAATTTAATAAAGCAAGCATATGTAGACAAATATATGTTCGGAGAAATTTTAAGTGGATGATTTAGTTCACTTACAAGCAAAATATATCAGCGTGGGAAAAATCTCCCCAAGTATGGATAATCTCATAATAAGAATATTGCCTAGTAACTGGTATCTGCAAGTTTGTCTTTTTCTGCATGGCTTCTTTCATGTCCCACCCGTGCCTCTCAAGAAACTGGGAAAACAGTTAAAAAGTTATTTGGCCAGATTCACACATGACAGTAACACGTAGAACTAGATGCTTCAGTGACTCTATGCCAAAAGACAATAGCTGCAGATCCACTTTTGTTTATAGAGTTAAGACATACCAATGTGACCAAATACATCTTTGGGCAATGCCAGAAAGAAAGTAGGATGCTACAAATATAACATTGTTCCTTATTTGACAGAGGATACATTTTTATATCTCATTCATTTCTGGACAAAATTTTGAAAATGCCACCAAAGACACAACAACAGCGTATTGCACCTTGTTTACTGTGAGGTAAATGAACATTCCTTGTACAAGGCAATCATGAATAACAGTGCTCAGGTTTCCATTGATCTCTGTGAGAATAGGTAAGTATTTCTGGGAATATGTAGATAAGGGTGAGCTGTTTTCATTGAGTGAGGGTGTTAATTGTGATTGCATTTCTCCATGTCTAAGGAAGTGACTCTATTGTTTTTAGGCAGTGAGAACAAATTAGAGGAACTCACAGAAATAGTGGTAATACAAAAGACAGCAGGAGGTGAAGATGCAAAGGCTTTCTGGTAGGTGTAAAAAAAACAATAAAAAAACCAACAACAAAAACCTGGACTGATACCCTTCAACATGAGATACAAATTGAAAATGTTGAGTAATTTTAATGCAGAAAAAAAAAAAGTGCTTTTTGTCTTTATGTGCTTTTTAGACAACAACTTTGAAATTTCTGCCAAAGAGAGCAAATCTTTAACTATTAAAATATATCATTGAATTCAGTATGGCATGGCAAAATCAGTACCTTTTTTGTTTTTTTTTGTCTTTTTTTATTCTTGTTTTAGAAGTTTAAAATGAGTTAGTATGCTAGTCGATTATTTCTTTTGCATTCCCTCTGTTGTACCACCAGCTTTATTGATTGGTTTCAATTAATGTATGCCAACAAGTAAATTAACGTAGCACCTGAGGCAGAATTCTCTTGTGGTTCACGTACACTGACTTCTTACCGTTCTTGCTGTTTTAACTCCTACGGAGCATATTGCTGGGAGCTACAATATTTTTCAGTCTGGACACGGACATTACCCATGGCTCTAATGACAGGTCATTTACAGCAAACCCATGTTTCACTGCAGAGATGTCTCTTTAAGTGACATCTTATCAATGGCAATTCAATTAGTCAACCTTAAGACTTTGAGATATATCTCACGCTGTGTCACACAATACTAGCAGATTTGCATTTTAAATGCTACCTTTTGTCACTGCTATGCCTCTTCAGTACACATAAAAAATGCATTTTCATTCCAATTCTTCATTCAAAACTCCATGGAAAACATTTTCTACATTAAAATCAACTGCCTTCATTTTCAACAATGTTGTCATCTGAAAAGACTTATGGACTTGTTCCGTGGACAAGTATTTTCAGTGTGGTGCACACCATAAAACCATATCTGACATGCTATTACTGATAAGCATCAGATAATTGTTAGCACAAGTATCTAAAATATTCAGCTACTGAGATATAAATGAGATATAAATGTATATAAATATTATTGTAGTGGACACAATTTGTGCATAGAAGCAGAAATAGGAGATGATGTTTAAGTAGAGAAGTGGAAAAGAATTTAAATCCTGGACCTGATTTTTCTGGGTAAATAGCAGTGAAAATATCCTAGCAAGACATGTCCTCCCTCACTCAGCATCAGCCAGCTAAACTTCTTATATGCTGCTTTTCTTACAAAGTAGTTATTTTCTGTAGTGTTACGATCTAATGTGTTTCGTAAATAAATGTTCAAAGACAATTTTCCTGACAAGCCGTGGGTGGTATTACAGAATATGAACTTTATTTTAGTTTCAAATAGTTGCTATTCTGAAATCAAATTTTAATGGAAAAAAAAATTGCATGGTAATGCTCATTAAAAGATATTATAATATAATTAGATGAGAGTTAAACAAGAATAGTAGGTGAATTAATCTTTATAGACCTATACTGTCTCTGTAGAAGGAAGGAAACAAGGAAAGAAAGAAAATAAGTTCATGAAGAAAATACGTAAAAAACATCCACCAGTTTGTGTAGAACCACTTTATTATTTATGTTAGTAATATGTATGTGTATATCTGTGTGGGCTGAGATATTCATTAGTATTTTCATATTGAATATTTCTTAGTTTGTTAATTTGAATCAAGAGAATGCTTTGGAAGTGTTTCCTTTCTTATTGTGACTTGGTTTACATAATGTGGAGCTTTTTCAGTGCCTCAACTTGATTCCTTTCAGATGAAACTAAGATTCAGGTTTGGAAGATTTAGCACACTCCAGGAGTGTAACTAATGCACTCCAGCTGCAAATGGGCATTCAGTTCAGAGAACCAGACTAGAGCTAATCTGAAATAAAAACCCTTGAAAGGTGAATGTTATGGACATGTTGTTAGCATCAGATACAGGGTTGCCCCTATCCATCTGTAATATGTCTGCTAACCTAGATATAGTTATGAATTCTTACGTCTTCATAATAACTTTTGTTTAATAATTCTGTGTAAAGGAAAAGACTCTATTTCTACAGAACTGTAGCAGGCACTTCCATAGTACAGCATAAGATGCATGTATATATGCATTCAGTAAGACAGCCCATTATAACATCTTCATTACTGTACAATATTAATAAGTTACAGAATCTGCAGGAGTTGGATCCCTAAGTAGAAGCTTATATTTGTGACCTGAGCCATCTCTTGCCACTGTCACTAATTGTTAAAATTTTATCCTGAAGACTGTGGATCTTTTTACTCAAGTTGCTATACAATTCTACTAAGTAAGTAGAAGGCTGTTAGAGTATGTATGAGCTAACAGCCCTAAAATTAAACTTAATTGAACTCAGTTTCTCATTCCAAAGTATAAATTCCAGTATGAAGAATATCTCCTACTTTTAACAACAAGAAATTATAAAACATTAATGCTTGTTATGAGCATGAACTACACTTTGCAGTAGTTGTTTTGCTGGGGGGAAGTTTGGCAAAGCTTTTAGATTTGTAGGTGAACAAATTTTAAAACCCAAATATACTTTATGCATATTTCTTGAAAGCATTTCTTTTTGTTACTGCACTGCTCGACAGTGCTTCTCTTTTATGCATTTGACTAAAACCAAATCTCAGGGGAATATTAACCCACATGACAAAATCATCACGTAATTTGGCAGAAGCATAGCACAGTTGACAGAATCTGCTTAGGGAAAGCCCCAGGAAAAGAGCTAGCATTGGGAATAAGTTCACCTTTGACCACAAGCAAAAGTGATGCCTTTTGGACTCAGAATGAAAGCCTTGCCATAAAACAATCCATCTGCTCTTAGATCAACCATTCAAATACTTGCCACAAGAGCACTGAAATCTGAGCTTTTCAGAAACATAGAATAAGTTATACTATTGGTTATATCCTTAATACAAAATTATTCAGCTACTTTCCTGTCCGATAAAGATGTGTGCACTCTTAGCTTGATCTGTGTAGAGGATAAGTTGGAGGTCCTCAGCACTAGGAAAAATGATTTCTTATGACGTCATCAGGTTTTCCCATTGATGTTGTGGGAGCTTCTCAAGTGTTGGAAATCCAATTCAGGATAAGACAACCATTTAAAGTGAAAATATAGTAATATTTTAAATAAAATATAAATAAAGTGAAAATATTACTATATTTTCAAAGAAAGATACTTCTTGCTACATTGCTCTACTTTCCTATGGATGATGAATATTTTTAACTTCAGTGGCAAACAAACTTTTCTTTGCCATGTTGTTGCATCTTCTAATCAGTATTTAGGGATTTTAATATAATGACTTTCTATGTGGCTTGTATTTCACCTTTTTTTCTGAGCCAATTATAGATATGCTTGCTCATGGATGTGTATTTGCTGTTTTTCCGACAAAAAATGCAGACAAAACTGTTCTTAAGAGGAATATGAGATAGGCTAGCAATGAAGTGGCAGGCAGAATAATATTTTTTCCTCTAAATACCCTTTTCTCCTTTGTCTAAATCTCCACATTTCCTTAGTCTAAATCACTGATCCCTGAATGCTATGAAATCACTTTCATCCTTTGCAGCTTTCTAGTATACGTACTGCTTACGAACTTCATTTTGTGACTTTGAATTGTTTTAATGGGGCCAGGATAATTTATCTTAGTCATTTGTAAGATCACATATAAAAGAAAACTTTGGGTACAAAGCATGCCAGAATCATAACGCCGAATACCTTGAGAGGTTCTACTGAATCAATGAATCTCAGAATAATCCCCGGTTAATCTCTATCTATTCAGTACCTAAATGGATACATCCCAGGAGAAAGCTGGTTTTGTAACAGAGCCTCAGAACTGTCCCTAGAGTATCTATATTAAGGACACATGTGCTGTATTTCATGTTTAATTTAATCAGGGTGTTAAATAGTGCAGTTTAGGATAAAAATACTCAATATTGTTGGATTTTTTGTTTGTTTGTTTTGCTTTGCTATTTTTTTCAGAGAAGTTTCTGGGATGTCATTATACCTCCCAATAAATCATTAATAACAAAATTTTTTAAAATGTTCATTTGAAAGAAAAAAAAAAAAGGAATATTTTTTCAAAAAAAAAAAAAGTAGCTGAGTCTGATAATGATTTTTGAATTTTTTTTTACATGACTACATTTTGGATGATCAGTTTGCTGAAACTATGGAATCACCACAAGATTAAAAACAAAACAAGGAAAACCCAAACCAATCAAAGAAATGCTGCAGGATTAATTTAGCTAAATGGATGTTTTTTGAAGTCTGACTGATGGCCATCTATTTTACAGTAACTTTTCCATATATGTTCTTCTTTCTAACACTTTAGCATTTCTATCTTGAATCTATAACATAAATGTGTTTGTTTTTCTTTGCGACCTTTACAAGGATTACAAAAGACTGTATTTTTTTTCTGAAACTAATGTAAACAAATAAATAGCTGTGTGGATAAAATGTCTTCAATGCAGTAGGTGCAGTATATATTCTTGCTGACTTTTTGAAACCATCCCTGAAATGTTTTAGTTACAGACAATGACTTGTAACAGAAAAACAGCTAAATATTGTTTACCACGCACTTTGGAAAAGAAAAATCTTGAAGTAAACTAAAAATATTAAGGAGTGACTTAATTGAATTACAATTTCAATGTGAAGATTAGTGCTTGTAGTCCCAAAGAAAATAATTTTTCATATAAATAAGGCAACTTACTACTTAGTAAGCACATAAGGTGATCTGGGGAAAAATTCCTTCAATGCTGACTGTACTGCAGTGTTTTTTGTTTTTTTAAAAAAATAATTAGAGAATAGCTGCCTTAATCATAAGATTAAACCTCTTCTTGTTGCTCAATAATAATAACATATAAAAAGTATAAATATTTATATTCTTTTTTTTCCCCTTTAAGTTTCTTATTCAGCTGAATTGTTGAGTTGCCCAGTTTTGGCAAAGAGGACGGAATGTGATAATTTTCTATAGCATCACATTGTAGCTTGGATATTATGGACAGCCCAAACATTTATGAAATCAAATAGCACAGATGCTGCTTCTAGCTGGGATAATCACAGAATCACAGAATGGCCAGGGTTGGAAGGGGCCTCAAGGATCATGAATCTCCAACCCCCCACCAACCTCCCCATTTAATACTAGATCAGGCTGCCCAGGGCCCCATTCAACCTGGCCTTGAACACCTCCAGGGATGGGGCATCCACAACCTCTCTGGGCAGCCTGTTCCAGCACCTTACCACTCACATAGTAAAGAACTTCCCCCTGACATCCAACCTAAATCTTCTCTCCTTTAATTTAAAAATTTAAATCCATTTCCCCTTTTCCTGCTGTGATCTAGTCTTTCAAAGAGTTGACTCCCCTCCTGTTTATAGGTTCCCTTTAGGTAATGAAGGGATGCAATGAGGTCACCCCACAGCCTTCTCTTTTCCAGGCTGAACAAACCCAGCTCCCTCAGCCTGTCTTTGTAGGGGAGTTGCTCCAGCCCCCTGATCATCTCTGTGGCTCTCCTCTGGTTCTCTTCTCTTCCTGTGGACTCTCCAACTGCTTTCTTGTAGTGGGGGCTCCAGACCTGGACACAGTATTCCAGATGAGGCCTCACAAGGGCAGAATAGAGATGGACAATCACCTTCCTGTCCCTGCTGGCCACCCCTCTTCTTATGGAGCCCAGGATACCATTTGCTTTCTGAGCTGCAAGAGCACACTGCTGGCTCATGTTTTTTTCATCCACCAAGACCCCAGGTCCTTCACTGCAGGGCAACCTGTTCCAATGTCTCACCACCCTCATAACAAAGAACTTCTTCCTAAAGAAGTCTAAATCTACCCTCTTCTAGTTTAAACCCATTTCCCCATGTTCTATCACTACATGCCGTTATAAGAAGTCCCTCCCCAGCTTTCCTATAGACTCCCTTCAGTTATTGGAAAGCTGTTATAAGATCCTCCCCAAGCCTTTTCTTCCCTAGGCTGAAGAGACCCAGCTCTCTCAGCCTGCCCCCAGAGGGGAGGTGCTTCAGCCCTCTGATCATCTTCATGGTCCTCCTCTGGACCCACTCCAACAACTCCATGTCCTTTTTGTGTTAGAAGCCCCAGAACTAGATACATTACTCCAGGTGAGGTCTCATGAAAGCAGAGTAGAGGGGCAGAATCACCTCCCTCAACCTGCTGGTAGCACTTCTCTTGTTGCAATGTAAGTGAAGATTTAATTTACTGCTGTATTTGAAACTTTGTCAAAATCTATGATCATAAAAGGCACATTAAATTTACTGTTTCATCTACTGTGTATAAATTGCGTTAGTCTTGCCGTTGTTCAGGTGCTGCCATGCCAGATAGAAGTGTTTTTGAAACCTGGAATTTCTTAAGGCTGAAAAGGCTGCAGAGACATCAGTACCAAAAAAAAAAAAAAAAAAAAAAAAAAAAAAGCTAAAAACAACTACCCTTTTCCCCCAGCTAAAATCTTATAGGCGTAATAGCGTTTCTTAAATCTGTTGGCCATATCTATAAATCCTCACTGAAGTCATCTGAAAGGATTTGTCATCTCAGTGAAGCCTTAATAGTTCAGTTATCCCCCTAAGATAAATGTTAACCATCATTATGTAACTTTGATTAAGAAACTAATCTGCTGTACCTTAGTTCAGATGGTCAAAAATCCTTTACAGGATATTTGTGCAAAGATATTAATTTGTCCCTACTTGAATATATGACTTAGGGGGAATGGATGAGGAAGCCCTTTAGTCTGGAAGAAAGGAAGCAGAGGAGAGACCTCATCACTCTCTATAACTACCCGAAAAGAGATTGCAGTGAAGAGGGTGCTGGTCTCTTCTCAAGGTGACAATTGTTAAGATGCAAGGAAACAGACTCAGCTTGCACTAGAGAAGGTTTAGACTAAAAATTAGGAAGAAATCCTTCATGGGAAGGATGTTTAAACTTCAACATTAAACATTTCCAACCCAGGGAAGTGGTGTAGTCTCTATCCCTTGAGGTACTTAAGAGACATGGCACTAAGGGACATGGTTTAGTGATGGGACTCAGTAGGTCATGTTGATGGTTGGATTTGGTGATTGTGAAGATGTTTTCCAACCTAGACTATGATTCTATAGTTAGTAATAGAGATATTCTTCTTAACTATAAAACTATGAGTAGTTTTCTGGGAAGAGTCCTGACCTTTTCTTTCCAGTCCAGAATATTTACAGCACTAATAGAAATGTCTGAGGCACAATTAGAGTCAGGAGCAGTTCCTCTTGGGAACATAGGCCCTAAACCAGCAGATTTTTTTTGGAGATATGCCAAATATTTGAACACCCTAGAGCTGTAGTTTTCCTTTGTCAGTTATACAGCACTTATATTTGGAGAATATAAAACAAAGATACAGCGAAACCAGTTGTAGTGGCAGTTTAACAGCTTGAATCATCCAAAAAACTAGTGCTGAAATTTCTTTCACTGAGAAGTTACTTATATTAAGCATAGTGTGTTACTGAAATTTTAAAACAAACTTTTTCACACCCACAAAAAATGTTAAAGTTTTAAACTTGTACTTCTCAGATGTCTCCAGCAAGTTGGTCTCTTAGCTTCCTGTACTATTGTTCTGTACTATTGTTCCTGTACTATTTGTTCTGCTTTACTATAAATGGAGGGATGAAAGTTAAATCTGTAGGTCTACTTCTGTTTTAACTTAGCTGCTGGAAGAATTCAACATATATATTCAAAGATAATGTATTGGCTGAATTCTGGATGGGAGGGGATTTTTTTTTTAATAATTGGATCAAAATCCTAGATATTCTTTATTATTTTGTTATGGTTGCATTTGGCAGAAGAGTAATAGCATAATTGCTCTCAAAATAAGTTTGTAAAACAATCTTTTGTCTCCTGATGACACTAATAAAATGTTCCCTCTCTAAGAGTAACCTGAACTTTTGGGTTTGCTCTGCCATTTATTTTGAGAAGGAGTAATCAAAATTTGTAGCATGACATGTTCTGCATTTGAAGCACCACAAATATGGCTTCCTAGATATCTGTTTTCTCTTTTAAACAAGTTTAGTAATCGTACATAATTGTGCTTTTCTTTCCATCCAAAAAATTGAACTGTAGAATACAGTAAGCTTCTACCGCTGTACAGATGTAAATTTCAGGTGAAGCATGGGTATGAGGCTTGAAGACCATATGATGAAGTGATGTTGCAAAGAGACTTTCCAAAATTCCAGCTTTACCTGACCATTCCTACGGAAGAAAAAAAAAAAAAAAAAAAAAAAAAAAGTGTTGTTTTCAAGTTGCTTTGAGACACTTTACAAAATCCGCTGCAGCAACATGTAGGATATGTCAACACAAGATGACTGACTGAAATAGCAGATGCTAGTAGCACTTCAGAGTAGTGTCCTTTCTGTTTTGTTCCTGAGTTATCTTTCTCTCTTCCATTAATTTGAATGTTCAAGGGTTTTCATTTCAAATAACCATTTTTTCCCCATTTTCTCCATTACTGTTCTGGCCTATGACATTAAAAAAAAAAAAAAAAAAAAGCACAACACCACGCTTGGAATTTATAAGCCCTTGACCTTTTTAGGCTCATTGTGTTTGTGGATTTAGGCCTTGACCTAGAACTAGTTAACAAGTTGAAAATTTAAAGCATGCACTGTGAAGTCATCAAAACTACATATGTGTTGAATCTTGGTCTTATTGTGAAAATGGAGTCGATGACCAATGTAGACTTTCTGCTGTTTAGGAATTCTCTCACAAGGCAGCTTATTAATTTCAGTGAGGTCAAATATTAATTTTTTGAGAAAAGGGCTCAGAGTCTTGCCAGAGTAATTTAAAAATTCATGTCTTCTGATCTCTCTACTTCAGGCATCATGAGTCTGAAGAATATCTCTTTTCCTTAAACTCATACATGATTAACAAAATCCAGATGGTTTAGAGCATTCTGTAGCCATAAATTCAAGAAATTATTTCTCTCTTGAAAGAAAAACTCTGTGCTTTTTCAGTCCTTCTTGTACTTTACTAAGTTTTACTTGTTTTGTTTGTTTGCTTAACTCCTTTTCCTAAAGACATCAAGTATTCTTGGAAGTAGTGAGAATGTGCTCAATGAATGTCTGATGCGATATTAAGGTGCAGTTTTCAGACAGATAATTCAGTGCAAGTATTCCAGAAAGAGATTAACCTTCCAACCATCGGTCTGAGAACTCAGAAGTTATCTGAAGGATGTATGTTATTTTGAAAAACAAAGGTCAATGTTTGAACTGTTGATAATACAACATTTTAATATTCTGCTACACACATGGCAAATATTGTACTTTTGCCTCAAAATTCAGGCAGTTACTTTCCACATCTTTCTCCTGAAAATTATCTTTAGTGAGAAGTTAAATATTCCTCTTGATTTCTGCAAGAAAGTATATACATATCAGATTTTTTTTTGTGAGTTATGCCTATATCCTTATCTGATAAATGTCACATAATTGCAGAACTCACTATATGCATTTTAATTAATAAGCTGTGCTAAAAAGTGATTGTATTTTCCACAAACTGTAGTGTTTGTCTTCTTAATAAAAACTGCATCTTTGCCTTGGGTAAATATAATGTTTTAATCTTCAGTGAAGACTGGCAAAGCCAATCATTAACATCTAGGCTTTAAATCAAAGCTGAAACTTTTTTTTTCCTTTGATACAGTTCAGTTCATTAGACTTTTTTTGCTATATCCTTCTAATTAGCTAAGTAAATATTTCTATAATTTCAGAACTTATGAATGTAGCTATTAAAATGATATTTAAATAAATAGCAGAAGCATTTGTAGAAAATTAGTCAGGAATATAGGTGTGGATGTCCCTGGACTTCTGAAGGCTGTATTTTCTCTCTGGGTTAGTCATATAGGAGTCAGGATCAAGCAACGCTGCTTGCCATAGTGACTGATAAATGATTGCATAGCTCTAATGGGACAAATAGAAAGAAGAAATGAAAGGGTAGAAAGACATCCCATCATGCCTAGTTAGAACAGTACCCTGTACACTAATGTTATATTTTATGGTTATTTGTCCCCTGGCACTATTTAACACCACCAATTTTGAAGATAAATGTAGTAAAAGCATTTTTATCCTGCTGCTATGAAAATGTGCTTTTAATAGATTTAGGTTTTCTTGGGTCATAAGAAAGAAATAGAAAGATTTTGCAGCTTTGTGAAGGGCTGTGTTATAGACAGAGTTTAAAATGTCATAAAGCAGCTTGAAACACTATGGGGAGTCTATGCAGTAATTGGAAAAATGTTTCATACTAATGTTTGGATTGCATTAGTGTGAGCCGTTGGCATACATTTCATGACAATAAACATGTTAATTGTAATTATAGCTTACAAAAGGCTTGAAGAAAAAGGAAGTGAGAAAGATACTTTGGTGAATATGGGTAATGACATTTTAATAAACTTAGGACACAAGACAACAATTCTAAAGACCAGTTCTAGATAATAGACGAGCTCTACATTTTATTTAATAAAATTTATCAAGGCTGGAGAGTTTGTTAGGATCCCTCTGTTACACTCTCCCTGCATATTAAAAACTGGCATGGTTATCTTCCTCTGTATTAAGATTAAATTCCTTTTCATAACACGAGCAGATTCTAATCTGTATTGGAGTCTTACTCACGTTGTGATCTACATGAGACCACTCCCATAACAAGTTTTAACTAATACAGCAAAAGACAGGATAATCAGAATTTCCCACCTATTAGAAATTTCACTTGACAAGAAAAATACAAGTTTAGAAGTAGGAGTGTATCTCATACCTCCCCTGAAACTAACTATGAATGCAAAGCTGGGTTTCTCTGTGCATCTTTGTACCTTGTGAAAATAGCTGGACATCTTCATCTATTCAGAATTTCAGTTTTAGGCAAATTTAGATTACTATGTTAGATTACTAAAGATTAGGTACATAGATACATAGACACATTTAGTAATCTACATAGTAATCTATTACTATGTAGATTACTAAAATTATTATGTTTGATTTCTAAATCACAAGCCATCCGGAAATCTTCTAAAATATCTAAAAATTTAAGTGTTTATCATCCTGTTGTCACTTGCTTCCTGAAAGATTAAGACAAAAAATTAGAACAGGCTTTGTTTGTTTATTTGTTTTGTTTTGTTTTTAGTAAGATCTGAATAACTTGTGGTTGATTTTATTCAACCTAATGCATGTATATTTCTGTCTTTTTGTTTGTTTGTTTTCTCTCAGAAATGAAGCCTTTTGGATTTCAGGAGCTCTTTAATTATGGTAGAGTAATAATAATATCTAACTTATTCAATCCCACTGAGTTAGTTTTGAGATATAAATGATTCTCTAGAGTCCTGAGTGTCTTTTTGTGCAGCTCTGGGTACTACTGGATCATCGCTCCAGCCTGGGCTTTGATAGATACCTGTTCTTTGACATATCCCTGAAGGTGATAATAGAGTGACACCTTTGCCAGTGACTTATGGACTTATTAGAGAAGGCCAGTCAAACTGGACAAAGAAATTGTGCATCTCTCCATCAACAGTCTTTTGAATGTTTCTTTATTATTTATAACACTGTATTTTCTTTTTCTGTATTGTTTTAAGACTTTTATTGAAAGGTCACAGAATAATAGAATAACCCAAGTTGGAAGGGATCCATAAGGATCATTGAGTCCAGCTCAATAATATGAATATGAATTATGAGCTTCATATTATCAGCTTCTTAGTCACAGTTTTCAAGGATATGCTACATGTCAGTTTAACCATTTGAAAAGCTACATTCTTTGAAGTGTATGCTCTGGGGAACTGGGAATTTGCAGGGAGTGATTGAATACAACGCAAATCCTCTTGCAGCAGGAAGATGCTAAGAGAGGAGAACAATAAAGAATGAACAACAAAGAACACTAAAGGTATATTTCTGAATGTGTCTAACAGAGGACATCTATGGATGCCAGAAGGCAGTCCCCCATGTCAGAATAGATTGGGACATAGGTATTATGATAAGAAGCTGAGAAAACATTACATAGTTCAATTTCAGCGTGCTGCACTAGGAAGTTTCTTGGTGCAGCGCCTGCACTTGAAGTAACCTCTAGCTCTCCTTCAGTGGCTCTTCAATGCCATGATTTCTTTCTCCTCTGAAAAAATCCTGCCAAGAATGCCATATATCAATAGAAATAACAGCTTGCAGGCCTGATGCACCTGTACACGCCTAAAGCTCGTGGTTAGTTCCAAATACACCAGGAACTATGTTACATATTGTATGTAATTTTATGCTTATTGCTTGAAGGAGATTTTGAACAGAAGGAATATCAGAGTAGCTAGTTTCAGAATAAGCATTTAATCTGAGTGGATTTTTACTCCACAGGTATCAATTTAAGTTACCAGAAGCATTTTCAGAGCTCATGTGCAGGACAGTTGTTTATGGCTTGAGAGAATCATTTATTTTCCAGTTAATCTTCAGTTTAATCTCACTTAATATGTTAGTACCACTCAAGATGAGTATGTTTTACTTTTTCTGGTTTTAATACATTTCTAGATAAAATTAATGGGTAGAGACTGAAGTTTCTGGAAATAAGTCAGATAATTGCACTTTTTATCTATTTTTCCTGAAATTCCTATCTTGAATCTACTATCAAAAGCTTGGGAAAAAAAGCTGAATTGCATTTATTTATCTTTCATAGGCCAAAGCATGTGAGCTCTACAGCAAATAATCACTGTCTGACTGACTCTAGAGAGCATCCATGTCAATTTGCAGAATCTTTTTCATGTAAATAATTTGAAGGCATCTGGGACCTAAGTATGGGTGTACTAACACAAGTTCTTGAGAGAAACTATTAAGAAATCCTCTTCACGACATGAGAAAACAAACCACTTGATATATTCCATATAAAAACATCTTGAATCATTGAAAAGTAAGTTCCCAAAAGGGAGGAGAGTATCAAAAAGTAAGATCCTACAGTAAATCTAGGAAATAATTCCCTGCACATAATATCCTTGTAGATTTTTATTTTCTTATTTTTTTATGGAGGGAGGGAAAGGGGATTAATTCACCAAAATAAAAAAATCTGTAAACTCACCCATTTATTTCAAGTATGTGGAACTGTTTTACATCCTAAATGCACACTTTGGTTATTTTCAGGAAGTTTCTAGAAAGGTTGTCTTTCTAAATTAATCATCTACAAGACTCCAGGCTTATATCTTTTTCTTAATATTCACTGGAAATCACTTACTGTTGGGGTAGATAGGTAACACTTGAATGCAAGGAGCAGTTGCTATCTTTCCGTAATTCAATACATTAATTTGGTGTTATCTCTTCACCTTATTTCAGTTGCAGGGTAAAATATTTAAATTTCTTTATTGCGTGTATTAAGGGACTCTTAACTCTTTTGCAGGAACATGCAGTAAGAACTCTGTATGCTTACGTGAGGGCCCCTTACTTCAAGAAAGACATTGAGGCTCTGGAGCGTGTCCAGAGAAGGGCAACAAAACTGGTGAGGGGCCTGGAGCACAAGTCCTATGAGGAGAGCCTGAGGGAGCTGGGATTGTTTAGTCTGGAGAAGAGGAGGCTCAAAGGAGACCTCATTGCACTCTACAACTTCCTCAAGGGAGGTTGTGGTGAAGAGGGGTTTGGCCTCTTCTCCCAGGCAGCAAACAGGATCCGGAAAAATGGTTGCAAGTTGTACCAGAGGAGGTTTAAGTTAGACTTAAGGAAGAACTTTTTCTCTCAGAGAGTGGTCAGGCACTGGAATGGCCTGCCAAGGGAGGTGCTGGAGTCGCCGTCCCTGGCGGTGTTCGAGAGGCATCTGGATGAAGAGCTGTGAGATATGGTTTAGTGCTTGTGGTAGCAATGGTAATGCGAAGATGGTTGGACTGGATAATCTTATAGGTCATTTCCAACCTCGTGATTCTATGATTCTATGATTCTATGTTAGATCTTATTCTGTGTTTCCAGAACAGTATTTCTGCTGGTTTCAGCTACTTCTCTTACCTGCATTTATATGAAGCAAAATCGACTGCACTTGCATATTTAGACCTCATTTTTTCTGAGAGCTTCATTCATAATGATTATATGTTCTGCTTGACTGACAGTTTGTGGTAGGGCAATTCATTAAGGTTAATTGAATTCTGAAGGGAGGAAAAAAAAGCTTTGGACATGAATGTGAACTACTGAGAATTAAAGTAATGTACAGACTTATAATCTTCAGAGTATATAATAACATACTTACTTTTAAAGCAACAAAAGTAATTTCAGGTTTGAAATAACAGAGTTAAAAATGAATGTGGAAGGAAAAATAGCACCTTTTGCTTCCTTATTAGTGATCATGATTGTTTAATCAATAGTAGGCATGAGAAGTGACACAAAAATCTGCACTGCTGCTGAAGCAGACAGGATATTGACATTTAAACAAATGCTTTAAACACACTGTGCTTACTCTTCTAGTTTTAATATTAAAACTTGGTGAGGAAGCTTGTCTTACTTTATCATTCATATTAATCTTGCACATACAACAAATTTAGGGTCTTTTATTTTGTTATTTTCTATATGAAGATGCTCAGACAAACCTATCAAATCCTCATTTTTTTCATTTTCTTTCAAGTGATCAATTGAAATCTGTGTAACATTTGGGACTTGGGGAGATGTTTCTATTGATTTTAGTTGCTATGAGCATGGCTAATATCCAGAGTGACCCAAAACATGATTTCTTCATCTAAATGATTCATATATGAAACTTTTCAGCTTTATACCTGACTTTTAGTGGATAGCTGCTTCAGCAGAAAGCCTCAGCACAGCATCACCCATCCATTTTGATGAGGATTCTTTTGCAGGTGAGAAGTCACAGGAATGACAGGCAATCAAATTTCCCTATAGCTGTCCAGATACTTAATAACGGTGTTGTATTTTGTGATACTCTGTGACTTTCTGAAATATTAAAGATGTATAAACATGCTTGTGATGGAATTAACATGTTAGGTTGTTTTTTTGTTTGTTTTTGTTTTTGTTTTTTCATAAGAATTATGACTTTTTAGCTGATTTTTATTCTATCTTAAGAACCTTGATAGTTTAAATAGAGTGAAGGACATACTGACAAAAATTATGGTCTGGCTGTATAGTGTGACCTAAAGGTGTTTAAATAGGTATGATTTATTGCAGGAAGATTTTGGTTTTGGTGCTTTAGAACTCTGTGATTCATGGAGCATTTTAAATATTCTGTGAAGGTGTTCAAGGGATTTTTTTTTCTTTGAGCTTGAATTACAGCGAATGTGACTCTGACTCACATGACAGAGACATATTTGCAAGAACTTGTTAATTTATGTGAATATATGGAAACCAAATGCCTTTAAGTCTGCATTGTAAAAAATCATTGTGATCAACAGAACAGATTTTGACTGAGCACTGAGTAGGAAAGCAAAAGTAAATACGTTTAGAATCCCTTTTGTATTTCTTCTTTTAGCCATTTTCCTTTTATTTATTTATTCTTACATGTGGGCTCATATCATTCTAAACTCTTCAGGGCAAGTGTCATACTGGGCTCCCTAGGAGCTAAAGTGAGGGAAAGGTCTGACTGCTTTTTTTGTAAGAATATGTATGGTTACTCTCTTTACATTTTGTATGTTTTTTAGTGTTAGACAAGTTGAAATGTATTCATCCTCAGATTTATAATTTATTCATCTTCTTAGGCTATTAGGTATGAAAAATCATATCATAGAATCCTAAAGAGGCCTATGTTGAGAAGGACCATAATGACCATTTTTAACCACTCTGACAAAGGCAGGGTCACCAACTGCTAGACCAGGCTGCCAGGGCCAACAGTACTAAGCTGAAGTTTGAAAATGAGGAATCTTTAATGACATTAATCTTTCTTCCACTGTTTAATTTCTTATGTATCTATCTAATATGTTAGTGGAGGCAAAACAGTCTCAGCTCTGGGTTGTTCTGCTTAATCTATTTCCAGGTAAAACAAACTTTTAATGACTAAATTAGATGTCAAGGAGAAAAGAGAATGTAAATGCACTAGAACTGGGGCAGATGTCTCTCTTCCCCTTCACCCCTGCTCATCTGAGTCCAAACCCCTATGGCCTGGTTGCTGAACCCCAGCACACATACAGTCATAGGGTGACTTGGTTTGGAAGGGATCTCAAAGATCATCTAGTTCCAACCTCCCTGCCATGGGCAGGGTTGCCAACCACAAGATCAAACTGCCCAGGAATCCAAAGCTTGGCACTGAATGCCTTCACAGATGGGGCACCCACAGTCTTCTCTGGGCAACATCTGAAAGCAGATCATGGAGATTTCTGTCCAGCTCTTTGGTTAATTGGCAAGTGCCAACATCTTTCTTTCTCCTTCTTCCTAGTATTGAGCTAACCCTGATAAAGTTTTTACAAAATGTGAGTGATTGTTTTATTGTTAGGGTTATTTTTAGTGTGTTTATTGTTAGCCATTATTTTTAGTGTGGGGAATGTGGAAAACCAAGACAGACACCTGAACAAAACAAGTGAGGAGCAAGAGCAACTTCAGAGCTCCCTTGACATGCTTGTTAGAGACCAAAGTCAATCAGTTCATCACATCCACAAGATTTCAAGGCATATAGGTAAGTAGTCATAACACACATTTAGCCATGGAAATCTCTGTGGTAACTAGCTAATTAATATTCATTAGCTGATTTCTGACATTATTACATTTATTTTAAAACAAAGATTTCTGTGTGAAAATTAAACTTAATGTTTCATCTGACTTGCTTGCCGTGCAGGGAAAAAATGAGATTCTGACCTACTTAGATGATGAATTGCATCTATTTAAAGGATGATTATAATTAGTTGAATAAATATCTAGAAAGCAATGAGCTGTAAAGATACTACTATCCAACTTTCACACACAGTAATGAAAGTAATGGAAATCACTGGTGTGCTGATTTACCAATGAAATAATACTTGTACAAGATATCTTTAATTCAAAATGTGATTAGATACTCATGCTTTGAAGATTCATGTTTGTAAATTTATCACAAATCAGTTCAACCAATTATGAACTGAAAGTTGGTTCTTTTTAAGTTATTTGTAAATATTTTCTATCTTTCCATCTTTCATTGTGAATTGTTTCATACAGTCAGAAATGCATAGTCAAATTTCAAAGCAATCAGCTTGAAATTTTCCCATCTTAGACTAATTGAGAAGCAATGCTTATCTTCAGTAAAAATAACTTCAGTCTGTTTGTAGAAATGCTGCTCTTGGATTTGAGGGTGAATGAAAGAAAGATTGTTTTGTTTTCTGTAGGTCTCTGAGGTCTTTGATTTGTTGACGTACTGTACCTCTCTGCAAATGTTGCCTTGTGAATTATACCAAGATTATACCAAGGTGATAATTATGCTGTATTAAATGTAAATACTGTTTACTCTTTATTATGAGTGAATAGGTGTATTTCTTACAAATTTTTATTAGGTAAATAAAGCAAGGTTTATCCTGCATTTCTTCTAATTCTTATCTCATGGAAGACTTTTTCTTATGCCTTTGATAGATGACATTTTCAGTAGATTTATTTAGGCATTAGAAATGATACTGTTCAGAATTTACTGTGTTTATATCTCAAAAGAGGTTACAGGTTCACAGGGTATATATGACTATATTTGTTATGGAAGAATACATAAAATATCATAAATGAAAAGACAGAAAGTAAATCAAGGGCAGACAAAAGGATTTCAAGAGAAGATTTGATTCTGGTATTAATGTAAAATCTTATTTTATTTCAAGACAGGAATCAGGCTCATATAAAAGCATAATTTTCACCAATTGGCATAAAAACAATTTAAGTAACAATTTTGATTGATGGCTAAAATGTCGAGTTTTGAATGGTTATAACTTGTGATTGTAAAT
This sequence comes from Perdix hodgsoniae, assembly GCA_035772895.1. Taxonomy (NCBI): domain Eukaryota; kingdom Metazoa; phylum Chordata; class Aves; order Galliformes; family Phasianidae; genus Perdix; species Perdix hodgsoniae. The sequence goes on from JAPSGF010000071.1 coordinate 3,537,679, forward strand.
TTGCCAATAAATGGTAAATCAGAATGACCTTCATCCGAATGAAATTGAGAGTATTACCAAAGCTAGTTTAAATATGTGCTGGTAATTAAGCTGATGTAACTTGTGTTGACTGAACCCTTACTGTTTTGAGTCTGAGCATGACTAGCAGCATGTGGTAAGGAAAAAAGTACAGTCATTCTTTTGGAGCTTGTGATACTTATACTCGATACTCTATTTACATTACTATAATCAAGAGTGACTACCTGTGAGGTGGTGAGTTGAGAGAGAAACTTTGGTGACAATATAAACTATGAAGTTTCCAACTATTTGTCCTGTCTACGCCCTGCCAGAACAACCATATCTCAGGTTGCTGTGCTTCAGACTAAGAAGATGATAATTAAAACTTTTAAAAGAAGTGCCTTTCTTTTGAAAAAAAAAAAAAAGGAAGATTCTTCATTTTCATAGCTGTCTCTAGTTTTAAAGGTAATCAGTCTCAGTGAGTAATCTCAGTTTTGCTCATTCTTAAAATCTACTGTTTTCTTAATGCTCTGCCTGTCTGTTTCTCTCTCCTTTAGCCCAGTTTTTATTTCCTGTGGGCCAAGAGGCCATCGTGCTTTGGGATCAATTACGTCTTCCCTGAATTGCTTTTTTATCTTTTCCAGAATAGCACAGGAAGGTCCACCTGCTGTATTCCGAAGGGGTAATTTTCTAGCCCCTTCGGCATGAGTGGACTCTGCCATTACAACAAGGCTTCCTTTTGAACTATCTGTTTAAATTTTAACTGCCTTCTAGAGTGTTCCCCTGGGTGTTGTAGAGAAAACTTTAATCTCATGGCTGTGTGGAGAGGCATGAAGGAGGCCCCATGGTAGTTCCTTTTGACAGGGAAATAGATGCTACCTCACAAAGGAAGTTTGAATTTTACTCCCAAAGTCTCCAAGCAGTTCCTTCTTAGCCTGGCTAGCAAACACGAACACCACATTAAAAAAAATGACTTAAAACAAAAATAGAAACCTAGATGGAGTTGAATTTCAGCTGGTAGCATACAGCTTTCCAAAGTCTAAATTTTAAATCTGCCTGATGGCTTCAAACACTAACTTTTGAATTCCATCTTGAAATTCATTCAGAAAGTTATTTAAAGACTTTTCACTGAAAATTTACTGGGGTGTCTGGATTGTCCTTACATTCAATCAATAACTGCTCCTTTAATGGCATAGAAGGCTGTTGACAAGAAATGCATAGTGGAAGTGTATTTCTCTAAATCAGTCAAAAGGGATAAGCCCAGAGAAAAAATGGAAGCTAAATTCCCCAGATCAATAGTTACTGTAGTATATCTGTCACCTCTGCTGGGAAGCAGGAAATGTAGTTAAAATGGAAGGAATTAGGGATACATTTCCAAATTTCAAATGTTCAATCACTTGAAACTTCTTAACAGAAGTTTTTAGAGCACCTGCTTAGTGATTCTGATTCATGTGCTTGGAAAATTACAGTAGATATTGTATTTTTCTTTTTAACCTTTGTTCATCCTTGGGCTACCTTTTCTGAAGAAAATGAAATGACTTCCATTAGAGTACACAGGACAGTCACTACTGCCATAATTTTTAGAGCTGCAAGCAAGTGCCCTGAGCACCAGGTTGACGCCTTCTCCTCTCAGGGAGGATGCGCAACTGAACACAGGTGATGTGGTGCTGGGTCTGAAATATAGCGAGGAGATGACAAAGTAGTTCTTCATTGCTTGTCTTAGTTTACCTAACAAGGCTGGATTACTATTGTTCTTATTATTTATTATTTAAATGTGCCTGTTATTTTTGCTGCACTTGGAGGCTACTGTACTCTTTACTATTTGTGAGTAGTATAATATGTAAACCAATTAGAAATAACTGTGAAGGGGGAAGACAAAAAGTAGAATTGGAAGGTCTGGAAAAACAGGAGCAGAGGAGGAAAACGTAATTCCTGTCTAAGGTGCCTGAATAGCATTTACTGTCACTTGTGGAGATACATTGCTTAATGTGAACTGAAGATGTGCCTCTGATATTCAGTACCTCTGGGAATGAGGGGCTGGGAGAGGAAGTTCACTAGGGAAGGTAGGAGAACAGTGATACAGAATATTGGCTACCTAAAGGTGACCCACAAACCAATTTGGTGTTACTTGTCAATACACACTTAGCATCTCCTGAATAACCATGCTTTCAGCATGCTATTATCCAGCTCTGCCTGGATTATTACTTCTGTTCACAGTCTGATGTCTCATTGGTTTTGCTGGGCCACAAAGCAACCTAATAGGAGAGCATCTTTCACTGGACTGCACAGTTGGCAAATCATTTACTTTTAACTAAATGAGATATTCTAATAAGCTTTTTGAATATAAACTTTTTTTTTTTTGCTATTTTGTAAAACCTGAGACATATATGTCTTTTCACATTAATGGCAAACCTAACAAAGAAAAGACTTGCAAGAACCTTAATAAAGTTGTACAGCCTCCAACCAGAAGAGAAGCCATCATCTTTGGGATGTGCCTGCTATTGGAATGAAAGGAGAGAGAGTTCTGTGGGAAGAGGCTAATGCTTTTCAGTACACTAGGATCACATTAATCTATTCAGAATGAGCCTGAGAACCTGCTGGGCCAGATGCATACGTTTCTAACAAAGAAGAATTATACAGGGGAAAGAAATGAGTTGATCTCAGAAAAAAAGATTTTTTCAAGTGAAGAGTGAGTTAACTAGACTGTTTACTCCAGAGATCAGAAAACTCAGATATGCCAATATTCTTTGAACATTCAGACAGATGTGAATAAACCCTTCTGTGTGATGATGTGCGAGTCTTTTTTAAACATCTGGAAAGTCTTTTCAGTGGTAGAGATAATAAAGCAAGAATCCACATGGCCTTATTATTAATATCTTATATCCGCTTATCTATTAATAGAGAAAGTGAACTGTAAATGTGCTGTGCCTTGAGCAAAGACTGAATCCACCTTCTTTGAAGGTGAATTGTGTGTCTCTTTAATCCTTCAGAATAGAAAACTGTGCTGCTGAATTATTAGCAAATGCGCTGTCAAAAATTAATGACACTTCCACAAATATATATATTTTTAAAATCCTAATGCTGATAAGAACTATACTTTTAGACTTGTATTGGGTATTTTACGACTGCACACATACACCCACGCTCCTCGAAGAAATTGTAGAGTTTTTTTTAAAAAGAGCAGTAGTCAAATAAACACTAATGAGTTTGGTATAGGCAATAGGATCAGCCCTTTACAGAGAAGGAATACATTATTCAGTAGAGAAGGATGTTAATATTGAATTTTTCAATTTGGCTGTGAAGGTATATTCAAACCCTGTGCATGAGTATTGAGGTCAAGAAGTGTTCATTATGTGCCCTTAAACAGCAATTTGTTATACTTACATGTACGTGGAATGTTTTTTTTTACAAATATTGAGTTCCATACATAAAATATGAAACTATTAGGAAAATGTAGATGCCAGCTTTAGAGAGTGGAATTGCCTTATAATTCTGAAATACAACAAGATGACCCAGGGCACGCTATAAAAATATTAATTTAGGAAAATGTGTACGTGAAAGTGATTTGATAGAAAATGGTAATTATTTTCTTCCATATTGCTGTAACAAAATTGGTAGGAGATGGATTTGTTTTTATTCTCAATATAAAGTGTTTTAAAGAAATTAATCTGTTGTCAGCTGAAACCTTGCCTTCAGAGTCCCAGCCTAAAGCAAGATTTTTACAGTCAAAAATAAATCCCTTGATGTATCTGTGTTTGTAATGGAAATGCTAACATAACCTTAGCTGTTACAGGGCAAACAATATTGCAATAATAAATAATGAACAAAGTGGTTTAATAATTTGAAGCAAATTATGTCATAGGCTTGGCAAGATTTTATGACTAAATTATATGGGCAGGAACCTATCAATGGACATGCTGCATAAATACCACAAATAGATGGACTAAGGATGTGTGTTCATGAAGCTGAAACTACAGTTTTCATCATCTAGGAGATGAGATGCTGCATGAAATTGTAAGAAATTGTGTAGAAGCCTTAGGCAAATCTCAAAAGCCTGAACAAATGGTCAGTGTGGCAATTTTTAATCAATGGCTATTATCTCTAGTGCTAATGATCTGTCCGATGGCTCACAAAATCTGCTTGGCTTCTGAATATGGATGTTTTGATTAATGATCCATTATGTGGCATGTTGATAGAACTTTGTGCCTTCTAAATAGCAAAATGTAACATATAGTGTGTGTGTGTATCATGATTTGTTTTTGGGTCCATCTATCTACCCTTTTCTCCTTTTTCCCTTTTCCCATAGCGAGGATCTGTGGGTCACACCTGCCCTGATAGTATGGAACTGGGCCAAAGCAGCCCAAATATCCTTGACAGTGTGTGTATGTATAATATTTCTTTTCAACTCCACATATAATCTCAGTATAGTTTAAGATATGGACTTTCCTGGCACAGTGTGGGTCTGGTTCACTTAGGCTAGTATATTTTCTAACCACACCTACTGTATGGTTCTAATAGGATGTAAAAAGTCAAAAAGCAGGAAATAGCCAGTTAATTTATTCTGTCCTTGCATACATATTTATTCTTATCTTGCATACTAAGAACTGCTCTTTAGACTTAGAGAACTTGAAGGGCATCCGTTTCCCATCAAGATGTGTATCCTCAGTCACTCTGTTCTTTGACATAAATCACGAACAAGACAGGATGAGGGTGATAGCCAGAGGCATAGTTTTCAGTTTTTAAAGATGTGAAGGAGCAGGTTTATGATTGGCTTGAAGCTGAAGAACAGCTGAAGAACAGGATGCGAGAAATAACCACAGGTGCACTGGCTGCTTCCCAAAGCAGGGGAGGAGCAAGAGACCTTTGAAACCCTGTTACCAGCCCTGTCTTAGTCAGGAAAAGTCTCTGCTTAGTCAGGAAAAGTCTCTGAAGTTTGCTGAAAGGGATTGTTAAATGGACAGGAAAAGGCTAGGCGTCAATTTAGAATTAGGCAGACTTTAATACTATGGTAGCCATGTGATGGGATCCACAACAGTAGAGACAAGGCTAAGATTTTGGAAAGATTTTGTTTCAAGTTCCTATGAACAAATGCAGTATTTTAGAAGGAGGAGGTTAAAAAGGTGAAAAGCTTTATTTCTTCTTGTGGGATTTGGTTCTAAAGGGCTTATGTCACAGCTGGCATTTAGAAATGCCCTGGCAGTGCTAAGTAGCTCTTTACAAATGTCTAGCATGATTTTCTTCTACTTGTGATATATATACGCACAAACAGTGCACTGCACTAGTGTTAACATGTTGATCTTGCAGCTATCTGATGCTTCTGCAGACTGTATGGATGGTGGTGGGATTGTCAGGCTGTACAATCAGACCTGAGGCCAACAAGAGAATGATCAAGCGTATCACTCTGTAATGCTAGGTTAAGACTTACTGAGGTTGTATTTGAACAGGCCAAATTAGCTCTTGCTCTAGAGATCATAGTTTACTGATGTGTGAGGAAAAAAAAAGGCCGCATTTCCTTAATATGTAAAGGGATCCAAACTTCATAGCTTGATTTTTCTCTCTGCCTGTCTCCATGACTTAGTTTTCTAGTGAGATTGCCCTTTCCTTGTTTTCAAGGCAACCAAGGTAGGGCACTCTGATTTGGTACCTTTTAGTATTCCCCTCTTAACTCATCTGCTTACATGGCAGATGTTCTGTAAACTCTAGGGAAGGCTCTGTGAGCCATTACCAGGAAATTTGTACTTGCAGTCTGTCACATGACAGGGAAGGATTTCTTTTACTAGAGCTCTCCTATGAACAGTGTGCACAATACTAAGGTTCTTGATACAAGAAGGTGAACTTTGCTGCAGTTTCATGTCTCAAGGAAAAAAAAAGTTTATAAACGTCACCTTGCATGTTAGAATGCTAAAATTTATGTATGCTTCAAACTTCTGTTTAGGCAAGGTGAAGGTGGAAACATCCTCTAGTAATATTCTGTACCACTCACTATAAATTAACACTGTGGATTCAACTAAAGTTGTCATTGTAGTTAAACTAGTTTTAATGATTTAGTATCCTATTAAATCAGAAAACACTTTGTCTCCCATCTCAGATCATAACAGTTTAAATCTATTAAGTCATGTCTGTTATATATTACAAGGAATGCAAGGATAGCCCCACTAGCAAGATAATTTCAATAATGGGCCATTAGTTTTACAGTTTAGTGCCAAATTTGAAAACATACGTTGTTTAGACCACAATGAAGGGCTGCATTTTGTCTTCTTCCAGCTCTCAGTTATTAAGTGTATATTTGTACTCATCATTGGCTTGTAATCCAGATTTAACAATTTATTGTTTCTCTTTTGTGAGGCTCATTTTTGTGTTTAGAGCAAGATCTTTTTTTTCATGTGTTCATAATTACTTGGAATATTAGCTTAGCTTCTGTATGGTTTTTAGAGATATTTTTGTTCTGGATTTTTCAGTGTTTAATTCAGCTGAATTCACATTACCAAGGTCTTCTACAGGAATTGGCAGTCAGATTGCAATTCCTCCACCTCTAAACCTTTCAGAAGCTCCTCTCTTACAAATTGTTTTCAGCAAATGAGATTGTATTATAAGCTATATAGGAAGTGTGTTTTTCAGAGTGAGAAGGAGGTTGATAAGGTTGTTCTAAGGGAGAAAGAAAGTGGGAAACAAAGGAAGAGTTACTCAGTTATACCATTTTTCTTCCAAATGTGAAATTCATGCTGCAAGGCTTCTCCAAGAGAGTCTTTGAACAGAAAAAGCACCCCCATCTTTTATAGATACCATCTATTACAAGCATCTGATGGGAAGTATTCTGGAAAATCCTTCTTTTGTCTTTCTAATACAGGGCAGATGCTTACAATCCCTTGTAGGATTCAGCCATTCCACAGACTCCAATTCTGTCTCCAGCATGAATGCATGAAAATTCATGTTTAACATTTCACCAAATATGCTAAGAAGATATTGTATAAACTACCTTAGTTTTGATTGTTTGTTTTCTCTTTCTGAATTATAACTACTTGCAGTTCCCTATTAAAAAATAAAAATAAGAGAGGAAAAAATTCCTGTTGTGGCAGAAATCTGCATGGTAGCTGAATTTGACATTTTGAAGCACTGCAATTTTGACAGAAAAGCGAAGGCATTAGAAACAAGGTGTTATTTCCCTGTTCAGAGGAAGGGAAGGTTGTTTGTATGACACACGTCACAGAAACAAGCAGTAAGAAATACATTAATACCAAGATGTTCAACTTCCATATTGTAACAGACAGCCTGTGTAACACATTTCCAATTAAAGTGGCAGGATGTGCTACATAAAACACAGTAATCTCTCTTGCAAACTTTCAGAACAGTTTATCTGTGCAGTTGGCAGTGCTGGTAAATATTTAAAGCTGACAGACATGGATCAGGAGCCCAGTGTTTGTGAGGGGAGAAAAACCTGACAGTGAAAAAGAGCTGGTTGTATATGGAAAGGTCATTCTGTCTCCATCTATCTGTCTCCAACAGCTTCATGTGATGTTCACATCCCTGGGAAGAAGAGACTGTGCTAAATGCTTCATCTGTTTTGATTCCAGTTCTTCAGGGTTGAGGGCCTTTGCTGTGTCATCTGAAATCTGACAGCCATGTAGAAGCCAGGTACTGGAAAGTATGGTAATCCACACATGGCAGCAAGGCTCAGCCCGGCCTCGGGCCTGGGATCCATCAGCCACCTGGGGCTCTTTTCACACATGTCTGATAGCTGTCAGTAATGAAGCTGCAAACATCCCGTGTGAAGTTGATGGTCTAACTCTTTGCACCATAAGTGGGGATGCTGGGAAGGGAGGTGTGGTTGTGTGCCATTTGTCCCAGAGAAAGGACCAATGGTGCAGTGGTGGTGTTAGCTTTTTTTTGCTTCATGTCCCCTTGAGGTGACAGCTACCTGGATAAGAAGGTGGGAGAAGTTGGACAGGGAGTAGTTGCTGTCCCTTTTTCCTCTCTAGATCTGGATTGGACCTATCACTTATGTGGTCATCTCTGTTTTCCTCTTTGCTTTGCTCAGCAGCTTTTTAACTTGAAGTGCCCACCTGTGAGGCCTGACCTCTTTAATATCAGCTGCTTCACTGCTTCTGCCTATCTTTCCCCTGCTGTTGTGGCTCTTCCCTTCTCACCTTGTGCAGTTAACAAAAATCATCAGTTTTTATGGTGTGCTGTTTCCATCTTATTTTATCCTGGGAAATGTGTTCTGTAGGAAGAAAAGAGTGGAATAACAGAGCTGTAAGGCAGACAAGGGAGGGGAACAAAGAAGAAGGGAGATGAGAAGAAAATTTGAAAACCATAATGCTTTATAGTTCTTATAGTATATTCTTTTTTTCTCTTCCCTGCCCCCCCCTCCCCCCCTTATCTCAGAAATACATTTATTTTAGAATTAATTCAGTAAAGAGCAGAAATTAATACTATATAATTGAAGCTTGTCCCTCATTGAGGGGAGGAGAACACAGTTAGACTAGCCAAATTCTTTTTTCAAGGGTAGGCACTGCAGTCTTTCCTTTTTGCCTTGTCAATCACACATAATTATTACTTTCTGTGCTCAGAGACTTTTCACTGTCATGTAGATTGATTGGAAAAAAGCATGTTTTCAGAGCCTACCATTCTTCTGATGAATTAAATAGTCTTGCCATTCAAGTTAGTAAGAGCAGGATTTGACACACATTATATATGTATACTTTCTGCAATACTTGAAAAACTACTTCGATTTTCATAGGATTTATCTTTGGCTCATAATGCCTGTTATCATAAACATCAGCAGTTCCTCACAGTAAAAATTTGGGCTGTATTTGCTATCAGAAATGCCTCTTCATGGAATATATACTATTTTCTGCCTTCTGCAGGCTATCACTCTAAATTTGTATTTAATTGGCACCTGTGCCCTATTGAAATTGATGTTCCACCTAGAGTGTGGGCTCAGAGCCACACTACCAGATGGACATCAGTGCTGGTATGCTGGAGAGCCAACATTCGCATCATGTACAAGTGCGAATGGCTAGATTTTCCTTTACAAATAGTGACGTTGAAAATCTTACAGGGCTTTTGTCTTTGAGGTGTGAAGGATGTACCAGTGTGTTCCAACTCCACAGTTGGAGTGTGGTGAAAAAAACTGTGGTGTTATGAAGCAGCTGTTCAGCTTTTGTAAACCAGGGCTGCTGTTCAGACAGAAGATGATTACAGTCTCCATCCTCGATTAGCTCTCCACGGGGCACACTCTGACTTTTTAGTAATATTATTTCCGTGACTAAGCCAACTTTCTCATGGAATACCTCTGCTGAATACTGAAATCTGATCTGCACTGCATCCCATGTAGAAGTCTACCTATTACTTCTGCTCAGTAGAAGCTTTATAAAGACGGCTTTGGCTAAAGGGCATTGCTCAAATGGCTATTTAACTCCCCTGTGAAGAAGCTAAATGTTAAGAAAAAGAAATCAGTAAATGTGATGCCTTATTATTCTGCAGCATTTAATATACATTTCAATACTTCCTGTTCGGTATTTCTTTTCCTTTCTTTAGGCAATTAGCTGCTAAGATAGAAACATAACAAAAGCTAAACTACACAGGAGAGGGGTTTTCATCCCCTTGCTAATGCAAGTGCAGACTCCAAATCTCGACCTGAATACTCTCTGCAGATTGACAAGCGGTGCATTAGTCACTCTGTATTATGTGTGAAGAGTGCCCCAGCTGTGTCATTGCTGAGGTTAAAAGGTGTTAGTGCTTGCATCTTTTAAATGAGCATAGTAAATGAAAGTGAACAATTAAGTAAGAAATTTGGCTTGCTATCTCTGCGTGCTGTGTTTTATTGTGGAGTTGCCAGCTTCTCTGAATGAAAATACAAGAGCAAATTAAACAGCTTTATGAACTCGCAGGAGGAGCAGTTGTTCTAGTGGCTTTCATACAGATGTCTAATTAATTCTTGAAGTAACCCAAATTGTTCTTTTGTGATCTGTGAATGGGAATTTGTGAGGAACCTGTGCAGATGAAACTCAGTGAATGGAGAACCAGGATTTAATGATTAGCTGGCAGTTTGCGGTTGCTGGGTCCAGAACATTTTAGTTATTTTTCTCATTAATATTACATTAGTAAGTTAATGAAACATTTGGATGAATATGTTATAAGTAATAAGGCATTAATATTATTCTTTCGAGCAGTCAGTTATGCTAATGGGCATCTGTCATATTTTTTTCAGTGTTTATTTGAATTATTTGTGGGAATCCTAAAATAGAGGCATGTAGCAATTAAAAACCAACACTGGAATATTGTCTACATTTGGCTAGTAGCTGTGTACTTAAACCAAAAGGAAATCTTACTGCTGGAGAAAAGTTCACTACCATGTAACTGTTACTTCTATCTTGATAATTTTAAAAAGTGTCAGGTCAAAAAGTTGAAGGTGTTCTTTTTTTTTTGCTCCCAAGCCTATGCAAAATAAATTCATTTAAAAATCTGTATAAGTAGTTCAGTACAGAGTAATTTAAAAATTCCTGAAATTACTGAATTTAACTAAAGTTATTTTTATGGAAGTGGTATTTCTATTTGCTGTATCAGTACTATGATATTACTTTCCCTGAAGAAAACCTATTTAGTACTGTGGTGTCAAGCCAACAGCACTTTCACAGTATTAATCCAAGCTCCTCCTTTTGGAAGTGCATTTTATGTATGGAGTGCTTGTATCCCAAAAGTGCTATCAAAGAAGTCAAAGTTCATTTTAGTAATGGTTGAAAAGGTTTTGCTCAAGATTGTTTGGGATAATATGTGTATGATTTTGTTAATAGTTCTTTTTATAGAGGAGGATGGAGTTAACAATGAGCAGAAACGCTAAATAGCATTGGAAGTTTTGGAGGGAGCACATTAAAGTGTGTTCTAGTGGGTGGGCATCTTTAACTGTGAAATGATGCTTACACTTCCCATGCAGGGACACTGAAAGGAACTTTACATTTCCTTGGGGAATAGAAGAGCTTTCTTACTTCATCCTCAGTTAAAAATGTACACCTTATGACTTATTCTCTACTGTATTTTTGTTTAACTTTGGGAACAGCTAAGAATTCTACTATTGTCTTCTCCTTGATCAGGCATTACTGATTTTCAGGAAGATCATAACATGTAAGTTTGCTTCTTGCTTAGCAGTACCTTTCCCTTTAAAATTTCCACATATGCTTGCTCTTACAGTAATTTGAATTGAATGTCAAATTAAGCTCACCAGAGCTTTAAATCAGTCTGATTTAACCTATTGTTTTCATAGTGGAGATGTAATTTATCTCCACGTAGTATGATTGAGTAGACTGGAGTACGTTTCCATAGATCTACAAAGCTTTATCCAGCTCGCCTATAAAATGGAAGTAATTTCTTGTAAAAGAAAATCTCTCCACTTCACTGAGATTTAAAATAAGCCCCTCAAGTCAAAATCTGTTTGTGTTTACAAAAGTTCACTTTAGGATAAAGATATAAAAATATGTTATTGTGGCTAGATATATGTATGTATAATGTTTGCTTTCTGTTGTTGTTATTATATTTTCTTTTTTAAAAGACAAGTTTCTGGGAGATAGAAAATCTTGTTTTTATTGTGTGTGTAGAGTAGAAAATATTCTGATCCTGGAGAACTGTGAAAATGTCATCTGAATACAATTAAATCATTAATAAAATATTTTTTTCACTGAAATGTGATCTGTATTAATAATTATTAATGAATTGATGTGGGCGATATTGCTGTCAGAAATGACAAGAAATTGGCCTTACTGTGATTTGATCATAGGCAGTGTACCAGGAAGCATGTATTTTCCACTGTAACAAATGATTGCTAGTCAGCTGAAATCATACCTGATACAACTCAGGATCTAAGAACTAAAGGTAATCTGTACTCAGCTGTAATTGTAGCTTAAAAATTGCTTTTTTGTTTTGTTTTGTTTTACCCTAAGCTATTTGTATTTAGTAAATTCACACAATATCTTATGAATATAAGGACTTTGTTTATGTATATGCTCAGTGTGTATTAACGTGCATCCCAGTGGAGCATTTTCTTTATTAAGAGTCTGCAAACTCATGTAGAAGGAATATGAAAGCTTAACTGGAAGGAGTTACATTAAGCCTGTAAACTACAATTTAATAAAAGAACAATCTTTGCCTTTGTGACAAGCTGCACCTGATCAATATTGTATGGCCACCTGCCTATTGACATAGTCTTGAAAATCCTGCAGGAGGAAGAACAGAGTCTGTCTTTTTTGGCTCATGTGAATCTGCTTTTAAATGTATGTATGAATAAGCTTATTTTATGAGTAACTCTAGAATCCAAGATGTTACCAGCATCATGAGCATTTCAGGGATTATAATGATATTTCATTTACGGCATCTGAATATACAGAAATCTAAGTTCTTGAAGTGTGTGTCACAAATATAAAATAAAGAATAGCACTGCTTAGCCTGCTTGTATATGCTTACAAAGCATAAGCTGCACTATTGCAATGTGCATTCATAACTCTTAGGGCAGTAAATAAGATTGGCAGCTACAAGTCTGAGAGTTTGTCTCAACTCCCACAGAGATAAATAAAGCCAAAATTTAATAGCCAATGTGCATGCACACACACATTTTAATACATAACGGTTCCTTGTCAGATTGTCACTCTAGCAATACCTGGAAGTTTCTGAAACTCCAGAGCAGTTGTATGCTATAATACAGCCAATGTTAGTTAGTCATTCTTTGCCAAGCACAACCATATGTGGTATAGCTAATTCTCTGTAACCCCTTCAGTTTTCTGTCACAGTTAGTGCTAATGCACTATATTATTTTCCTGGACCCATGACTTGTGCCTGGTCTCCCACCGGGCTGTAAGTGACAGCTCAGTCAGGACACTTAATGCCTTCTGTGGCCGTGTGTCAGCTGCAATGCACTATTTTGCACCTTTGTTCAGTGGCAGTGATGGTGCTCCATAGCAACGTCAGCCTGCAAGCTGTGCATAGGCTGCTCCGTGAGGCCAATGGGGAGCCATTAGGGGCTGTGGAAAATCTCCAGGAAAGATGCAAGGTGCCAGGCACACAAAGCAAGGGTGGTGGAAATGCCACTGTCTGTGTGTTAGCACCATAATCATTGCTAAGCTCTCATGAATATGCTCAAGGGTTGCCAACAGTGTGCCTTTTGACAAAATACTCTTTTGTATTGATTGGAAACCCAGGATAAATATTAATTTATAATGTAATCAAAGGTGCAGCCCAGAGTAGCTATCATGCATGCTGACTGTGAGATTTGAAAGATTTATTTATGCAAACTAACGAATAACATTATGTGTAAAACAGATTTTGGAATGGATTTGCACCAACTGATCCTAAAAATTCCTGCAACAGGAGTGGAGTCCTACTTGCCCTATGTCCTATCCAAATACAATGAAATATAAACCACCAAGATATAAAATTCAGTGCAAATTTTAAAGTGAAACTCTAATTATCCTGAAATTGTAGCACTTAGAGGTATTCTAATGAAAGACAGCATTGTGAATCAAGCTTATTCTAGCTTTCTATAGCTTGTTAGCTACTGCTGTGCACAAAGCTGAGGCTTAAAATTCTAGTTCACAAATTTGTGCTAAGCATTTCTGAAAATCTTAGCTCCCTCAACTTTTCTTCATAAGAGAGGTGTTCCAGCCTCTTGATCATCTTCATGGTCCTCGTCTGGATCTGCTCCACCAGCTCCACATCCTCCTTGTGCTTAGGGCCCCAAGCCTGGACAGAGTACTCCAGATGAGACTTCACAAGGGCAAAATAGAGGGGGAAAATTCTGTCTTTCTTCCTGCTGGCAGTCCTCTTTTGATGCAGCCCAGTATGTTGACCTTCTGGGCTACAGATGAACGTTGCCAGCTCTTGTCCACCAGAATCCCCCAAGTCCTCCTTGTCAGGGCAGCTCTCAATGAGTTCTTCTGGTCTGTACACATATCTGGGTTTGCCCTGACTCAAATGCAGCACATTTAGTTCACATGGGTCACTTGAAGTCTGTCCAGGTTCCTTTAAGTGATGTAACCACCTCCTGTTGCAAAAAGACTTTTTTTTGGTGTATACATTTGCCATGTCAATGCCATATGCCTTGTACAAGTTATGTGAAATGGGCCAAGGGCCACCATTAACTTGCCAGAATAAACTACACCCATATTAAGTAAAGGTTTATTACAGGATGACTTATAGAATCTGCAGAGGACATTGAGTACAGAGAAGCCTTAACTTACAGCGCCATAGAAATACTGGAGAATGCATCCATTGTACAGAATTCTGTAGCCAGCTTTTTGGTGATTACTTGACTCTGTGGCTGGAGAGTTGAAATAAGCTTTTTAATTTTGGATTTTCATTTTTTTCAGTGTATTTCCCTTTCTTTGTGATCTTGTTCATTAGTTGATATAAAGTTTATGCAACAGCAAAGTTTTATTCCTTCTTTTCTTTTCTTTTCTTCTCTTCTCTTCTCTTCTCTTCTCTTCTCTTCTCTTCTCTTCTC
>JAPSGF010000071.1:3552170-3679907 GCA_035772895.1 Perdix hodgsoniae
CTCTTCTCTTCTCTTCTCTTCTCTTCTCTTCTCTTCTCTTCTCTTCTTTTCTTTTTCCTCCAATTTTATGGTCATTTTGATGTTTTCCTTTTATTGTGGCTAAACCATAACTTGCAGAGTACTGAGATGAAATAGAAACTGAAGACAAAATTACATTTATTTATTTATTTTTAAATTTCCAGGATATTTCATCTATCTAAAGGGTATAGAATATGTTAACAAAAGCAAAACATCTTTTTTTTTGGAAGAAGTTGTTTTCAACAGAGGAAAAATATCAGCAAAATAAGATAGTCACTATTGATGTTTTCTTCCTTCCTAAATTTCAGGTGGGAAGACTGTGATGCAGGGATACTTTCTTTAGTACAGATCTGAGGCAAAATCAATGTAAAGTATGTCAACTTCCCTTTACATTGAAAGCATTGGAAGGCTTATTTAGAAAAATTGACCATACCATCTTTTAGATCCAATTGCTAGGGGAACAGACTTCTAATTTTATTAGAACTGGAGGAACTAAGTGAAAGCATATATATTTCATGCTTCCCACATGAAGATTTGCAGAATGGGTCACACTGAGCCCAACTGCCCATGCTAGTGTACTAGATCTTCACTGCACTTCCCATGTCAGCATTTGGGCATCCACTAAAGATGCCCATCACTAGGACACCATTAGTCCATCACTAAAGATTTTCCCGTAGTAAGTAGCACCAAAATAACCAAATAACCAAATATCATTTGCATATAAAAAACATAGCTCTTTTAAAAATGATATGTAATTTAAATGTAAAGGAATTGCTTATTGTAACACACAAACCAGATTGACAAAGGATGTTATTATGGCTGAAACTGATTAAAACAATAATTAAGTAAATTGAAGAAAGGAAAGGAAAAATCTATCCTGAAAATGGAGAGTAAAGTTGTAAATTTCACCTCAGACTGAGGAATCTGCCCCAGCTTCTAGCAGCTCCTCTGATCTTGTCCCTCATTGACTGACATGCTCAGAGAGGGTATACACTGGAGAAACTACTGGTTTGAGATGTTTCTGTTGCATATATAAAATTATCACTAGCTGTTTCTCCCCTCCTGTTTTGCAATTGTAAGGCTGTTGACTATCTAGTGCAATACCATTTAGAATGTTAACCTTTATTTGTATCGGCCTTCAAACTGTCCCGGAGAGGGTATTTTTAGTATCTGGTGTCTTCCTCCTTGGCTTATTACAATAATGAAGCAAGTTTGAATATAGAGGATTTAAAGTTTTAATCTGAGGCAAAGAAGTTTGCTGAGTAGAAATGGTTGTATAGCATGAGGTTAAATGCTTTGCTGAACTGGTATTGCTCTATGTACACACATACAATTCTTCCTAGGTTGTTAGAGGAATAAATAATTTTTTTTAATACATAATCCAATTTTGAAGTTCCAGAACAATGGTAAATGGAGTATAATATTCCTTGTTCATGCAAGAGACATTGAACAATGGTTTGTCTGTCCTTACATTTGCATGTTCTGAATGTTCTCCATTGACATTGTGTTGACAAGGAAAAGTTTGCAGGATCATGTCCTTACATCAGGACTTGGCCTTAAGTGTCTAGTGACCTTCTGTGCTAGAAGTGTTTTGCAGGGGCTGAAATGAATTTTACTTACTTTGACATGTGCAGATTAAGATGTTCTTTGCTTCATCACCCATGAGAAGTAGCATCATGAGCAAAGGATACTGACTCAGCAATTATAAGAGCTTTAGAAGTCTTAGTATCAACATAAATTTTCCCGCCACTTTGTTGGGTAATTTAGGGTGCCAGGGTCAGTGAGGAAGTATGAGGCAGTGAAAGAACCCTACTATTGTTGAATAGTTCACTTTATCCACTCTGCATCTGTCACTGTCTTTCTATATTTATCTACTATAAAGAATATCTTATAGCCTATTCATTTTTTGTAGAAGAATATATAATTTCAAAAATATATTTCAAAAATAAAAATTCTTTAAAAAATCCCCCAAAAATATCTCAAAACCATATGATGTCTTGATATTTGAAAACTGAGATCTTGCAAAGAAGGAGGAACTATATACAACACTTATTTTCTCCTCACACAATTGTAGAGTAGTTTGGTTTAATTACAGTTGTGTTTTGTTTTTTTTTTTTTTTTTAATTTTGGGGTTTTATAGAAATTTTTTTTTTTTTTTTTTTTTTCTTTTTCTTAATCTTCTTCTTAACATCTTTTTTTTTTTTTTTTTTTTTGCTAATAACCGGTACTTTGATATGACTTTATTAGTCAGCATATGGGTAATACAGATGAAGAATAAAGTCACAAATGACAGACAGTAAGGGAAAAGGCTGGGAATTACATATGTTGTTTTAGATATCCAGAGAAGGGAGGAGAAAACCATGAAGTTGATTAGTTCTATAAAGCTTCCCCTTCCATAGAGCATAGCAGAAATGGCTTGGCTTTCTAGAAATGTTGAGAAGAATGATTTTCTTTTCTTAACATTTTTTTTTTTTTTCCTGATTATAAAGCATTAACCAAGCATCCACAGTGGGAAGTTCAGGATTCTTCCATCCTAAACTAGTTGCCTTCAGATTTGACTCGCGCTGTAAACTCTAACACCTTGACCAAATAGTTGGGAGCAAAGAGCATGTCCAGAGGTGTCCTCCTAAAATAGGTATTTAAGATGAGTCATGTACTTAAAGGGATCTGTATTTCTTTTTTGGTTACAGGTACTTACTTTAAGGTTAGTTAAAAGTCATTCTTATTTAAAGAAGAGGGAGCTTCCAGCTGTATGACTTTATTTGAAATTTAATTGAAATTTATTTTTTTATTATTATTATTTATTTATTATTATTATTATTTTTTTTTTCAGGTGCTGATACATGTTTAGGTTTGGGGCATTTTGGGGGGGGTTAGGGGGGCAGGATAGGAGTTGGTATTTATTCTCACTGTTTAATTTTTTGTAGAAAGAATACACTCCTTTTGAAAGTAAGTATATGAAGCATTGAACTTATGCTTTTAGGAAGAGGAATCTGCCTCAACAAATATTTCTTTAACAACCACCCTTTTTTTTTTTTTTTTTTTTTTAATTGAAATGTTTACTGAGGATATGTATAGATAGAATTTGAATGACAAATTTTTAATACTGCCATAATCTGAAAAGCTGTGGTGGTTGGAGCTTAAAGTCTAGGGCTCTGATATGGAGGATTCAAGAACTTGTATGGCAATTTTCTTACATCCCAAGTCTTTTCTGTTGAAGGTCACCTAGGACAAGAGGGTAAGTGCCATGAAAGAAATTGAATGATTAGCTTTGAAAAAGTGTTGTAATTCCAAGATCTACAGCCAAATTAATCTGATCAGTTCTCCTTATTAGCCAAGTCTCCTCTTTTCATGAGAATACATTCTCAGCTACCACTCTGATACTTTGAGCTGTTATTTTACTGTCTCCAAAGTGCCAAATCCAAACGGCTTCACAGCTACTAAAATTTCCTGCACCATCTCTACATTGTGGTATTTTCAAAATACAGTAGTCTGTAGCTTTTTATGCATGTAGATACAGTGTAAAATTAATTTAATTCAGTCCTCTGCAAGAACTACTTGCAGATCATTTGCATTGAGTGTATTTTTTAATTTGAAACATGCCTTTGAGACATCAGCTTGAGAACTCCCAGTATACAACACTGCTGCAGCAAAACCCATTTGGTGCCAAATCAAGGTAGGTTGAACTTCTTGTAGAAATAACAGCGCTTGGGCCTTCTGCTGCTGAAGATGTCTGTATGTTGTATGTTCTCTTGTATGTTAGTTTCATTCTTCAACATTTACCAATACTTTTCTCATATACTATTCTTTTCCTTTCTTCCTTCCATATGATTGTATTCCACATATAAAATCTCTCTGCATGTGAGGTATGTTTCATAATGTGCCCCCAAGTGACATACAGTATCTTTAGTATTCCTGGAAGTAAAAGCAAAAAGCAAAAAGTAAAAGTGCAGTTCATTTCATTTCAGTGCATTTTCCTTTCCCAAGTAGTTATGAACTCTCTATCAGCTTAGCAGCATAAGGAGGAATGCTGCAGAAAGTATCTGGGTCTCCCACAGTTCTCCAACCACACATATATAAGATGGACCTAAGATGACAAGTGACCTTGCAGTAGATTCTGCTGCTTCCTCTTAGTTATATGAACCAGCTGAGGCTTGTGTCACATGGTACAAATTACTGGAGCAGCCTATTGCAAGTGGTTTTGCTTCAATTTAAAAAAAAAAAAAAAAGTTCACTATGTTCTGTGTTTTTCAATTTATCTTTAATCCCTTATTTTGCTTCTGGATTGTCTACTTTAATTTTCAGATTATTGTGGGTTTGTTTGTTTGTTTTCCTGACAGTAAATAAAATAAAGTATCCTGAATGTTGCCAGGAAGATTCAGCAGATTCTGAAGGAGTTGTGAAAGGCAAAGAAAGAAAAAATAAAAGAAAGAGCAGGACTTTATTCTTTTAATTATTTTTTAATGTCATCCTGCCTCTTCAATACAACAGCTAATAGTTCTAGTTCCCATTGGTTTCTACAATGTATAGAAAACTGGCAATGAATGTGAAATAAATAAAAGATTGATGGGAAATGTCATTTTAAATTCAATAGGTCAGATTCTCAGCTGGTATAAAATAAAGCATTGTACATCTCCATTTGTTTAAGGTCAGGCCTAATATATTCACAAAGAGCCATCCTATATAGCCATTTTATATAGTCATATAACTTTCCAGTCTGTTTTTCATTCCATTCCAAATCTTCCCTCAGTTGATGCACATCTAAAAATCTATTAAAGATCATGTGTGAAACAACATAAAATCTCAGGTGTAACATTATGGCTTTAAATGAATTATTCACATCATGTTTAAAAAAAGAAAAAAGTCCAAAAAATAACCAACTCAGAGCTTTGATTCTACTTTAACTTCAGTTATTCAGGGAAAGGGTTGTTTTGTAGTTCTAGCTGGAAGGCCACTGGCATATTTTTGGGGATGTTTCCTTCTATGTTTGCTCTATCCATTAGCCAAGCTGTTAATATTGTAGAAATTAAGTATTTTTTCCCTGTATGGCATTATGAAAATTGAAAAATTGCTATACAGAAAACAATCAGCACATTTCAGTAAATAAAAGAGGGAAAGAAAAAAAAAATCTTATGTGATGAGAGACTGGATCTGTCTGCAAGTTGCATGTAGAAATAAGACAGCTGGATATTTTCTGAATAAAGTAAGGTCCTATTGCTTAAATGATCTTCAGTGTCCTTCTGCATGTTTACTTTAGAAGCCTTCTGCTATGAATAATGACTCTGACCTTTTTGACTTTTCTCATGGTATTAGGTGCTGGCCAATATGCACAGAACCAGCAGGAGTCAGTCCTTAAAGGAGCCCCAGTGAGATGCTTTATTTCCTTAGACCTTTTCTCATTGTGTTTTAAAGTGTTATCCGACATCATTCCTCATATCAGCATAGAATGTTCCCCAACAAGAATGCTAGAAATTCTATTGCAGCAGAATATACCAAATCACTTGAAATTTTGAACTGAATTTATCCATCTTATGTGGTGCATGTAACATAGTTGTTTAAAGTTACTTTGGTCATCTTATCAAACACAGGCTGCTATTAAGTTCTAAGAAATCAGTTCTGTGAGTTGTCTAGTAATGTAGCATTCAATACTGAACTCAGTTTTAGGATACTTTTTTTTTTTTAGTTTCATATTTGCTGAAGCTAAAGGTCATTCTCATCTTTTATTGCTTTTAAAATTAAAAGTTTAATTTTTTGTCTAAATTTTGCATCAACTATTGCTCGAGGATTTGAGTATCCAGGAGTCTTCATAAAGGCTCTATTTAGTAAAGCATCCTCAAGAAAGTTTTTCAAAGGCTGATTTTTTCCAGATTTTTGTTGTTGGTTTTTTTTCCTATTATTATTATTATTTTTTTAATTTAAAAAGGTTATGCTATTTGCATTCCTGTTAGTGAATTCTTTGTGTTGCACTGATCAGTCTCTGAGAGTTTCGAAAGGCAACAGTAGATCTTCCTTTGTGTAGTCTGTCTGTGGCAAGGCAGCTAAAGGCATATCCTAGGCTAAGAGGTTGTTCAATAATGTCAAATGAATCCCTGGAGCTCTGCTCTCTGTCATATTATTTTCTGCAAATGCTGACACAAATGAAGTGAAGCATTTATTTATATTCACATACCTATTATTATGGTAATAGGACTGCTATTGTAGTATCAATATGAGAATTTAAATATATGAGGTGTAACTTTGTGGGGTTTTTTTGGTTTTTTTTTTGGGTTGGGTTTTTTTTTTTTTTTTTTTGGTAAATGATTACTGTACCATATTTTTCCAAAATTGGAATGGATGCTCAGGTGCAGTTGACAAATAATGTGACTTGATTTTTGCAAAAATAAGGACAGAAATGGTTTGGGAGATTAAATAGTTAGGCAGCAGGTGATGGGATATACTTAACTGCTTTCTGTGTGTATATACCTAGTAAGATATGACAATTGTGTGACTGCAAAGGATACTTTAGACCTTCCAATGTGTTGTGAGGCAGAAGGAGAATACAAGTTTTCGTCATTCCCCAGAGAAGAGTACCCATTGTGAACTCCATTTATTGAAGTGCATTAATGTGCTCATAAAATGTTTTTTTTTTTGTTGTTGTGGTTCAAACAGAGGAGAGACTAATTTAACCCTTAGCTTGCAGAAACATCCAAGCACTTATAATTCCCATTTTAATTAGACATTTAAGCATAAGGAAGCACCTTTGCTTGTAAAAGGCAAACAGATTTAATTTCAGTTGCCTAACTGACTGAAAAATATGACTGATTTACATCTGTCATTTGTAACCATTTGCTGATCTGTGAGTATATATATATAGTTTTTGCTCCTATGTGCTTCTGAACTTTTTACAGTCTTTTAAAAAATTGATTACTAGAATGAAGGAAATCACTAACTAGTCCTTCCTTTCAGCTGTTGCATTTGAAAAAGATTTTAAGGGAAAGTATTGAATGTTCTAGAAGTTCTAACTTACCATTGTGCTACTATTCTAGGTCTAACTACTGTTTAGTTTTCCATACACAAGGAATTAGGTATATAGAGATAAAGCTTTTTAAATTAAGTGAACCATCATTAATTTTGTTTCCTTTTCCACTTCCGTACCAGTTCATTACTTTAAGTGGGATGCTATGGAAAAATAATGGAAAAAAAAAATTGGGGGCTTATTAATGATTCAAATCTTTTTTCTCTTTTCTTAATGTTAGCTTATTTATCTTTTCTCAGTCATAGATGTTGGCTATTATCTCTTCCTCATTAATTTGAGGACTCAGTGGTTGCCACTGTTATTTTTGGTTTTCTACAACTCTTGAGTATAAATACGCAGTTACTTTGAAATTTTTCTGTCCTTTGATGTTTCTTTTTATTTCATTCTCTGGTATATCTCTCTGTGATTTTATCATTCTACAACATCCTTTGCCTCAGGCTAAGTTCAGTAATATCCTGCAGGAGTTTGCTGAGTCTTTAAGATGTATCAGTTTCTTAATAATGTTACAGGAGTTGGAAAGTGAAAAAAATGCTCTGTTTTTAGTAGGAGTTAACTGGCATTTTGACAGATTTACTAATACATCATTTCCTTGAACTTTTTATCAGAATGATCTCTACACTTTTTGTTGCTCACCCTCAACTCTGGTAAAATTTATGTGCAAGCACATACAAATCTGAGTAGGTCACTCTGGAAGTAAGGCCTCCTAGTTATTTCCATGGAAACCACAACAGGTACAAATAGCACAATAAGACTATTTGATAAAGCAAATTCTCAGCTACAAAATGCTATTTTTCAAAATAGTCACTACCACTAGCTTTACATTTTCACCAGTGATGAACAGGAACCTGCATGCTGCATTCAGAGGAATCTGAATGATCCACAGTTGTCAGCACTGCTGAAACACACTACTCGCCACCACACTGTGCTCACATCCACTGGTCTCCATGAACATTCAGCAAGTGTCGCTGAATGGGTGCCGTTTTTTCCGCATGGAGGAACTCAATGACACACCTCTGTTTCATCTGCACTTTCATATCAGACGTCATTCTGTCAGACTGCCCCTCTGCTACCACCTGTCACACAGCAACAAAATGTAATGGAATGTAATTGGGAAGGTTCAACCTCTACTGCCGTACCACTACCATTTACCTCTGACGTTGTGGACCAACCTAATAAAAAAGAAGCATTTCTTTCAGAACAACCCTCATACATATACATTCGTATAAAAATGTAGCATTCTGATTAACATTACTGGCTTTGAATTTTAATCCTCCCATTCTTAATCTTCAAGTCTGCATCTCAACTATGTGGTAGAATGCATGAACTCTTCATTACCTTTTGTATTTTCCATGCTGTAATTGAGTGTCTAGGTAGCCAGCAATTGTTCTGTCCCTGGTCAAGGGTGTCTGTAACAGATTTACCAATCAGAGCTGTCTTTCTGTGTAATCAAGAAAATACATGCTTTTGTCTTATACTGTTTTATTTCTTTCTCTATTTTATGTATTCAGTGGGATGTGAAAAGCTCAGGGGTCTAGTTAATGAGAGAATGAAAGATCATGAGAGAGAATATTTCACTCTTAGGTCACTAGTTCAAATGCAGACTAGCTTAATAGTTCTGTGTAAGTTGTTACTATCTGACAGCTGCTCCATAATCCGTGAGAGATGGAAAATTTGTCACAATCTAGTTTCTCTGGCATATAGATCTCTAATCTCAACTTCCTACAGATAATTATCTGTACAGAAATATTGTTTATTTTACCCTAGCAGAAAATAAGGTGGAATATTATTAAATGAAATGCTTTATGTGGAACAAAGTTGAAGGGTATTTGAAAGCCACTGTGAGAAAGGAAGAGATACCACATACTTCTATGTTCTACTGTGCTGAAATTTTTCCCTAATTAGTTGAAGGCAACAAAGATGCTCTGCATCAGACAACATGGGTGTAAATTTACTGGAAGTTTGCTGAATAAGCACAGAATAGTAGTTTCAAACTGATTTTGAAATACAAACCAAATGCATTAGTATTTTTCCTTCCAATTCAAAATCAAAAGTGGTAGTATCTATTCCAGATAGTAACATAAAATTCTTAGATTATACTGCCTTGTATACTAGTGAAAGTTAAGAAAAAAAATAACTGAGGTGTTTACATAAATGTGGTGGTCACAGTGGTGAATTACTCAATTTTTACTTTGTGATGCTTAAAATAATAAAAAACATGTCTATATATTGTATACATATCAACTGAATATAAGATCACAGAATCATAGAATTGCAGGGGTTGAAAGGGCAATTGTTTTTAATACGCTTTAATAATAATTGGAGGAAATTTTCAGTACTTATATGAAGGCACCAAATTTCTTAGGAATTGATTCTGGAAAATGTAAGAAATAAAAGAAGAAAACTGAGGACTTAGTATGTCCATATGTCTGTGAGTCCTAAATGGTGAATAAATTTCCCCTTGGCCCCATGCAACAAAGTACTACATAAATATTAAAGTCAAACATTACCACAAATGGGAGAAAAGCAAGCTATGCAAGTAATTACGCATGGATCAGAGATGTGTTACCTTTCCCTTTTCTGATTTAGAAATGAAATATCTGTGGGTATAACTCCTTTTAAAATATGAAATCAAAACTACTGACATCTGTTCTTGTTGTATTTTGTGAATCATAGAATAGCCTGGATTGGAAAAGACCATGATGATCATGTAGTTTCAACCCCCTTGCTATGTGCAGGGTCACCAACCACTAGACCAGGCTGCCCTGAGCCACATCCAGCCTGGCCTTGAATTCCCCCAGGGATGGGGCATCCATAACCTGCTTGGGCAACCTGTTCCAGCGCGTCACCACCCTCTGTGTGAAAAATGTGTCTGTCTGCTTGAAGGATATGGGAATGTCATAGTCTCTTATCCATTCCTCAAACCTTGGGAATCAAACATACTACATAGTTTAGGATTTATTATAAGACTTCTCATTTATTTCAAGTTAGCATACTTTATCAGTTTCTTAATTACCCAAGGCCTCAAGCCTTATTATCAGCACTGCACAGCATCTGTATACCCTTCTGACTTCAGCAGCCATTACAAGTGTTCAGTGATTGTCCAAATCAGACTTGTAGTCCAGAAGGAGCTTCATTTTCATCAGCGTAAATTCGTTTTGCACTTTGGTGCATCTTGTGAAAGCTCATCAGGTTAATGCAAACCCAGTCCAGCTGCTAGGAGCAGAGAAACCTGATTTTGAAGAGTTTTGACTGTTACAAAATGTAAGTGATGCATAGTGCTGATATATTCGTATGGGAAAAGAATATCATCTCTGTCAAATGATAGAGTACATCTGAGCAGCTGCTTTTTATGTGTAATTAGAAGCCAGATGTGGTAGAAAGCTGGTCATTTAGCGTAGTTAACAGCAGACATTAAAAACTTACTTAATTAAAAGAAACTTACAGCCAATACATTAACAGATGATGGAAATTGGTAAGCATAAACCAGTTTTGATTTAGCTACAGTGCTTTTCATTAATTGTGTGTGTAAATTAGCAGCTACATTTATATGCATGTAAACAGCTATAGTCCATTTTGGCATTTTGTGAATTACAATCATAAAATATTCAATTCAATTTTCTTTTTTTTTTTTTTTTTTTTTTTTTTTTTTTTTAATGTAATGGGAATTGTGGATCGTCTGCTCCTAAAGACCCTTTTTGCTGTTTTTAGCACTTCTGTTGTTCAGTTAGCTTATCTCAGGTACCCGTGCTCAGAAGGTTCTTCCTGTTACTTTCTTCAAATTAAAGGAACAGATCATTTTCTCAAGAATGTTTGCAACTTTTAAACCAAATAAGCATGTATATATCTGCACTAAAAATCTGAAGAGTTGGTTTCTTAGAATTTTAGTGCTTTGAGGCTTTAGTTGAAAACAGGACTCTAAATAAAATTAGCCCATGATCAGCAAACAGAATACAGTCTCCATTCTACGGGCATTTCTATGTGAAGATGAGCACTAACAAATAAAGCCCAGTATTGAAACTGCTTGTGCACACAGTTGTTTCTTTCATTTTCAGGATGCATACTTGTTTCATTCCGATGTGATTACCATTTGTGATGTACAGCCCAATGCTGGAATCACTGTTTACTATAACTTTCAAACTTCCCAAGATGCTACGTTGTCCTAAGACTTTATAATTTAATTTATTTGTTTTTCCCATTTTTATTGCAAGTGCAACTTTTTTTTTCTTGAAGTTCAAACTTGTCAAAACAGCAAGAGAATTTCAGCCCCTTATTTGCAAAGTGAGGTGTTTCACATGTACATTGGTTCATTTTTCAATAGCTCCCAGTCTGAAGAGCATCTGATGCATGGACTCAGATGCGAATTATCCAAATTGTTTATTACAGGTTCTCACATCACATATACCTTCACAGGTTTTCTTTTTCTAGCTTTTCCACCCACCCCTACAACATTTCTATCTACCTTTACATGTCAGCAGAGCATTCTACAAAACACTCTTCAACCATTCATGCAGGTACTTATCCAATCAGAGCCGTGAGACGTTTTTCTTCTAGAGGTGTCCTTGGTTCTCATGCTGTTGATCTTGCTCCACAGCTTCTGCTCTGAACAGTTTTTCTTGTATTCCCACAGTAAGTGAGGTGGACACTGTTTTAAAAATAAGCTTTTTAAAAGGTTGCTTGGGATCAAGAACATGGTGGAAGTACCATGTGGCACACACTGTTGAACATGTGTGCACGATGTTTTGCACTGTAATAGGTGCTCACTGATTCAGTCTTGTCTAGAATGAAATCTTGCAAAGTTGAAGTTTAATGGAATTGTAATGCAACTTATTGTTTACTAATACTTAGACAGCAAGAACAATGTGAACAGAGGCAAAAAAAACATCTTTCATGCAAAGAGGAAATGAAAGTGGTACTTCTGGTTTTCAGATCCTTTTGGATTGCCAAAGCACTTTTGAACAGCACAGAAAAGCCTATGTTCAGTGCAGCTCATTGAGATAGCACAGTGTATATATTATTAAAAAAAATAAATGGTGAAATCTTTGCATAATGAGGGCATATTTGAGAAGAATGTGTTTTATTATGTTTCATTCAAAGTGGAGCGGGCAAGGGCAGAGACTGTAGTATGCAGTTAAAAATACCATCTATCATATATGGTAAACTGAAAAGAATTTTCTACTTTGAATAGTGGAAGGAAAGGTCTGTCTGTAAAGGAACAGAAATTGCAGACAGAAGAAAAGCTGAAAACAAGAAGAAAAAAAAAAAAGATACCATTTTCACCTATCTGAATTAGAGCCTACAATGAATATTGCATTTTCTGATTAAAATTCAAGCTATTCTTTTTAATAGCTTGAGTCTTAATGTGATGGAAGCATTGGATTGCCTAGATTGGATACTGCTTCTCTCAATCACTTTTTCTGCATTGAACTTTTCTTTTGTAATTTATGTACATGCAGATAAAACAAAGATGGGAGTTTATAGCTTTCTATTGATTAAACTCTTATTCCAGTTGATTTAATTAGGTCCTTTGCTCCTTGAAAATCAGATCTGAAGCTTAGATACGGATACATTGCTTAAGGCATTCAGGCTAAGGTGATGGAAGGAAGCAATGAGTCCATTGTATATCTTTTGGGATTGAGAGAGGTGCATGAGCTGGAAAACAATCACCTGGGATTTCTTGCCTTTAATGAAAGACTCGTATTGAAGCTGGGAACAAAGATGTGCAAATGAAAGCATGGATAGCAGTAGAAATGCAGACCGATAAAGAGGGAGACTAGCAAACTGTACATATTTTTATTTTCTTGATGTGATTAAAAATAAATGTAGCAGACTGAAAGATGGTGTTTGGGATTTATGCAGCAGCATGGTGAATGAATTTTATGTATAGTTATTCAGAATGCATGCAAGGATGTTAGCAGACTGCATACCAAGTACTATTAAAAAGTACTATAAGGCAAGAACAATTGACACTGCTGATTGCTAATTTCTATTTGGCAGTACTTATTTTTAAAATGATGACAAATAATAAGACATTTAATCTGACAACTGTTTCCTAGCATGGCATACCTTTTGTGGAAGCTTTTTCCTCTACTTAAGACATCCAGTTTTCAACTCACTTGCATTCTTCCAGGTGCAAATACCGAACAATTTTTATATTCCCTATATATTTTCCTATGATCTGAGAAGCAACTTTACATAAATATGGAGATATAATCCTAGCTCTAAAATAGCAAGTTGTTACTGCATGCTTAAGTGAGTCAAAATAAGAAACTCCAGAATAATATTAGTGTAATTCCTATAGTCATTTCAGCAAGTTTTAGTTCAGTAAGCACCTGTATTTTCAACTTCAAATTCCAACTGTCCCTATTAAAATGCTAAAAGTTAGCATAATAAAGTCTAAGTTCACTTAAGAATCGCACTTACAGTACCAAATCTTCAGGCTGGCTCTGGTAAAGCAAAACACATTGATATTAATGGCTTTAACAGCATTAATTTTTCTAATGCTGTACTGTAGAATGCCTGTTGAAGAAAATGATCCTCCTTTCTTCAAGCATGAGTAGTATGTAGGTATTGTCTTTTTTGTGAATGCTACCAACTGTCTTCTTTTTTGATCAGGTGACAAAGTGGAGAATCAGGATTAATGAACTGAAATGGTGGATGGAAAAAAGATTTTCTCATACATTTGTAGTTGGAATACAAACATGAATGTTTGTATGAAGTGGAAGATGAAATGTGCACAAACATCAGTCTCTGGCAGCTAATCCCAGCTCCTACTTAAAGCTGTACTAACTTCAAAGTTCACATTCTTGATATTTTTATTGGTATTTTCTTCTATTTAATGGACACTAAAATAAAGACTACAACTTAATCCCGAGGCAAGTTTTCAGAATTCAGTAGGCAGGAGAGACAGGTTTGCTTGTCTCTGCTCCCCAGTACCATATGAGCAATGCTAGTGTGGTATAAACTAAGACAGAGAGTACGGAGATATATACCATCTGTCCCAAAATTCTCCAAGAAAAACAAGGATGTCTCCAACAGTTGTAAATGGGGCTTTACTTTCTGTGGGGACAGTGAAATCCAGACCTTTATGACTCAGTTCCTTTGAGTCTTATTTCTTTTTCCATGCTAAACCCGAGTGGGAGAGCAGGTAGAAAAGAATGATTGATTCCTGATAGAAGGAGGTGGCTGTCTACAAATAATTTTGTGTTGACAACTTCAACCCTAATTGGCTTACTTTTTCAAGGGAGCTTTTAAAGCTCGTTTTCCTAGGATCAGTTGCTGTGATCTCATAACATTTAAAATGATAATAATCATCATCTCTTGTAAGAGCTGGATTCTGTCATCCCATTTTCTCACTTCTCTCTACACATCAGGGATTTTGCCTGATCTTGCTGGGCATAACCATCTTCACTCCATGGCCACCATGTGATGTGGAACAGGTGTGTATAGACAAAATTCAGAGGTGGTGAAATAGTTACAGGTACATCATATGTAAGTGTAATAGGGAAGACCATGGATGAGTATTTGGTACCAAGCCACAAATTCTTCTGAATTCCAGGTAGTGTGAATATGACTGGACAGTTCTAAGCAGAGCTCACATAAAGCAGTATGGATTTGAGCTGCTCTGAGCCAGCTGGCATAGTAAGTAGGAATTGATCTGAAGGAAGACAGTAAGAATACACATAATCCATGACAAACTTGGAAAGACTGTTGTAAATCTTCCTGTGACGCCAAAGAAAATATCACACAAGCTGAGTATTGTCATGGCTTTCTTATAAGATGCTTTTTGGAAAGAGTGTTCTGTAATATGATTTTAGACTACTTCTCTCCACTTCCAACATGACTGGCTCTTTCCCAACCCTTATTCCCAGACAAACATATTCTTTTAAATGTAGAAATATCTTTCTTTGTCTCCAAGGGTTGAAGTTAGATTGTTTCCTCCATCTTTTGTTTCTTGCATTATCATAAATTTGTTAGCACAGTATCTCTTTGCATGAAAGAGGACAAATGTGTTTAATTATCGTTTTGACTTGTATAGACATATAGCCTAACACATTCTGGTTTTAACCCCTTCTGTCTCTTCAGTAACATATGTTTTGAGTACGGAGGAATACTTGGCTTTCTCCACGTTTGTTCTGATATTAGAAGGTAATTAAATTTAACAGAAATATACATTCAAGGAATGCACAGAAAAGCCTGAGTAATTACTCGCACGGACTTCCAGCCAAAGTATAGGACCCAGTGGAAATAAGCTAGCATTGTTGCTGGCAGTGTTTTATACCGCTATTCATTATGATATGATATAAAGTAAATGAGCAATATCCGGGGCTGGATATCCAACCGCAGTTGTGAGCACTATGTTCACTGAAGCATACGGGGGGAAAGCAAAGGAAGTTTTCTCCAAACTTCTGGAGAGGTGTAAGAAAGTCTGAAGCCTAGCATGAGGAACCATCTTTATCAACAAATTGTCAGGAGTGATAGTTTGCCCTCTCTCACAGAAAAAAAACATCCTGCTGTGACATGAGGTAAACACAGCTAGTTGGTTGAGAGCACTCCTTCATAAGAAACAAGGAAATGCTTCTTGCAGTGTGAGTCACTTCAATATCCTTTACTGTCTGTTTCTCTTGATTGTATCTTTTAGCTCAAGTGGAGTCTTGAGACTAGTGGCCAAGTCTGTGATATACTCACATCTGCCAAAGTAGTTCTGGTTGTACATTGTTACAAGATTAATCCTCAAGTCTCTACTGGGCTTAAATGACATTTCAGCTAGCAACAATTAAAGGGAGTGGAGTACACACTGTTATATAGGAGATAATATCAAATGATTAATATGTGAGCTAGCCATTTTTATTCCCTCATTGAAAATGTGCTGAATTATCACTTCTGCCAGAAATTTTGTAGTTCTTCATCCCTTTGCATATCTCATGTGAATCATTTTTGGCTTCGGTACTAGAGGCTTTTTATACAGGATACTTAATAATACATATTGAAAAGGGCAATTCATATTTCTTTGATAACTAGAGCTTTGGATTCAGTGGTTTGTTTTTCTTAAACTGCAGGCTGTAGGTAACGCGTGATTTAATAAAATTACTTGAGCATTCCCTTCTGAGCACTGATCATGATAGAATAATACAAATGATTGATACTCAGCTCCTTTATGGTAAGCCAAAAAAACCTGGTCATGGTGTTGTAAAAAAGAAATAGCATTTTATAGCAGCAATCAAATTGAATGAAAGCTAATGAATTAAAGGGAGACATTTTAGCACCTATTTTAAAGAAAATTCCAAGAATTTATGGTATGCATTTATGTAGGTTCTTACATAGGGTTCTTTTTATAGAATAGATAGAATACGTTTTGCTGTCACATTTAATATTTAACAAAAGCATCCTAACAGCAAAGAAGGCATAACAGGGTTTACTAAAAAAGACTCCAATGCTTTGATTAGAATAATTAAATATTCTGTAGGTCTGTAATGAAATTTATAAATGAAATAACATATATTATTAACTGTGGAAGGAAGGGTGCAGTTCGTCTATAGTAATTTTGTTAAGCATAAAGCCTACTTGTGAAGACTTGAATATTTTCACTTTGAGATTTTACTTTGTGGGCTGTCCTCTTCCACATATGATACATTCATCCACCCATCCAGAAGGTAGAGATTTATTATTGCAGATCTCTGATAATTCAGTTGTTATCTGCTAATGGAATAATTCTGTGTTTGTATAGTCCCCTTCTGTAATCCTGGCTGCCTACTCTTGTTACTGTTTTGGAACCTAAATCATAGAGTGGGTGAAAATAAAACAAAACAAAACAACAACAACAAAACCAGAAAATTGTTTACATGTTGGGTACCTATATGAATTACAAAATTACCAGAACTGAAGAGAAATGCTAAGTGGATTGTGTTTTTGTTTTTCTGCTGTTGTTGTTTTATTACTTTTTTATAGTGAGGAAAGGAACTCACAATATTACAAGCTTTCATTTTGATAGCTGGGGACATAGGGAAGTGGGAAGAGGCAGCCAAGTCCACTGAACAGAGTAGAAATTGCTACTGTCATTTTCATGTCAGAGGTGGTTTAGGGTTAATTTGGAGTCCAGAAATAGAACTTGCTATTTAACAGACCCTCTAGGACACACCATTCCTAGGGAGACATTCCTCAAAATGGGTTGGAGCTGGAAGAAGTTTGGCTGGGGTTGTGAACTACTGACTACTCTTCCCCTCACCACTTGACCTTCTGGACAACACATGACCAGGTGCTTCTCCCACACCTTGAAAGTTCAGTATTCCTTGTGACATTAAGCACTGGTTTAGTGCACACTAATTGTGGATCAAGTGGTAGTTCGTTTTGCTCCTTGAGTCAGTTGTGAATCACTGTTGTTAATTTACTGCTGACTCAGTGTGAACCAGCTGCTCTATGTGCATTGTCTCTGGCTAGCAAAAGGAAATATTTTTCTCTAATATTTTCTAATTTATTTGTTTACTCTTGGAAAGCGTAGGAAGCAAAATTTTACTGTAATATATGAGGGAGGAGAATCCTAGGTAGAGATTATCAGAAGATCATGAAACGTATATTTATATATGGCAGGATTTTAAATTTTGGTGTTTCGCATTTATGTAGGCTTTCTGTATAAGATATTAAACATTACATTTTTAATATATATATATTGTTAGATGCTTTATTGTTCCCTTTGAATATTCTCATCTCACTGTAAGAAACAAGAGACCTAATTTTAAGTGTAAAACTACTGCATGAAGAATGACAATATGCAGTCATAGAATCATACAATCATTTCAGTTGAAAGGGACCTTAAAGGTCATCTAGTCCAACTCTCCTGCAATGAATATGAACATCTACAGCTAGATCAGGATGCTCAGTGCTCCATCCAGCCTGACATTCCCTGTTGAGCAGCATCTGCTGCATGTTGCATATGCTCAGTTCTAAGGCACCTGTGCCCGGGGAGTATCTGGGAAGGACAGGTTCTCCACCCTGCCCTTGGTAAGCACTCTGAGGCCTTCACCAGCGCCTCTTGCTTCATCCCTGCGCAGCCACAGCTGTGAAAGAGAATGTCTGGTCTTATGTGAAGTGGTCACCTGGGTCATGGCAGTCCATGGAGGAGAAGGAAGGGTGAAAGACAGAACCCTTCTGTTATCTTCGGCTGCTGCACTGGAAAAAAACATCCCAAGGAGAATGTTGCTTCTGTTTGCAGCAGGCTGTGGTGCAGAGCCTTCTGTCTCCTTTCTGTTTCCTGCATCCTGCACTCTTCCCTCTGAAAGCAGGTTATCATCTACTACCAGCTGTGAGTCCCATAAATACAACTCTGTGTGATAAAACTCTTCCAATATCAGTGGACACTTCTTCCAAGTCAACCTTCTTGTGAGCTGATCTTACAACTCCTCTAACGCAGTACCTGGGTGGCTCACTTCTGAATTAGATGCTTAAAGTGGTTGAGCAGGCCAGCTGTTCAGAAGGCTGGCAAGAAGACCATGTCCTCAGGCACCTTGTTGTAACCTAAGAGGAAGCAGTTGAGGTGTTCATTCTCCAGGCAGCAGCAGAGGTGCCACAGGAGTTCATCCAACCGCAGGGGCAATAACTCTTATGCCACGCTTGATGGTATATGGTCATCAGGTGGCAAATCATGTATGTCTTAAAGGCCTGAGAGGAAAGGTTTGTGCCAAACAACAGATAGAGTCTGCAGACAGTTGAGGAGGAAGCTGTGGTGCCAGACATGCCTGTCTATCTGCCTGACAAATTGCATCTCTGCCACAGCACATTTTTCTGACCATATCATGATGCTGGTGAAGCCTGCATCAGCTTACACAGTGCTCAGGAAGGTCTCTGAGTCATTGAGCTGAACCCCACGCATCATTTAAATGGAAAAGGTGTGCATGGAGGAGGTGACCAGCTTGATCTTGCAGGATCCTTGAGAGGGCAGTACCTTCAGGCTGCAATCAAGATGTTTCCAAGCTGCTTTCATTCGGTTCTGGAACCAGCAAGTGGTTTTCTCCATGCACTGACAGGAAGTCCTTGCTGACATCTCTTCCACATTTCCCAACTCCGTGTGGAAGGTGTGCCTGGTAGGAGGTTTCAGTGGCACTATCAGGTTGTAGCAGAAATTGTCTTCATGGGCACTCCGTCCTTCATAGATGCAGATCGCTCTGATGGCTGGCTGCAACAGATGCCAAACAGCATGAGAAGGACTCCAGAAAAAGCCCAGAGCTGCCAGTGCTGCAAGGTGGCAAAGAGCAGGGCTCCCTTGGCCACCCCACCCTGCTTCTGGCTGTCCTGCTCCATGCTGTGCAGTGGCTGAGCCACATCCGAACTCAGCTTCTCTGCATGCAGATGTATGTGCTATTGCACTTTCACACCCATATGGTTAAACCCCAGCTCAGGCTTCTGCATGATTCCCAGCAAAGCAGGATGGTGAAGACCACTTGAGTCATGGCCTCTAGCAGGTGCACATTGCACTTACTGAAAGCCTAGGCTGCAATGCCATAGTGCTGATTCTTTGACAGTTGCCTAACATGACACCTCCCTCCCCACCCCCCTTCCCCCCCCACTGGGACTTGTCCTGCTGCTGTCACAGCCACAGCCACAGCCACATCACTCCTTCACTTTCCATTCTCCTTCCCTTAATCAGTCAATATCAAAACTTAACATATAGCATAGTACAGAAGTTTCAAGATTTCTGCAGTATTATTTTATACCTGAAAAAAAGAAAGAAAAAAATAAGAAAATACAAACTCCATGTGAATAAATAATTTAGTATTTTCATCAGAAATATCCTCTTACCTTTCCCCAAAATATCTACTCCTTATGTTTGTGAGCCCAGTGCTTCCAAGTAAATTGCTGAAAACCACAAGGTAGTTTTTTGAAGTAAGAATTTCAGTAACTGTGTTATAGTTTTGGTTTTTTCCTTTCACACACGAACAGAGACAGCTGGTACACTGAATAAGTTGCCTTCTTTTTCAAGGTAAAGTGCATCTAATGTTATATAGATCTCTACTAACTGGAGCAGTCTTTTTCTGAGGACAGGAAAGAATTTTGGCTTACCAAAAATGACTATACATTAAACTTTGTATAATATTGTTGATTTATTTATTTTGATGCGAATAAAAAGCGGTATTCAAATGCTTGATGATCTGTAATGAGTGCTTTTATTTTCCTCTTTTTCATTTTTTCTTTATTATATCTCATGGATTAAGACACTGCAGCTTAACCCATGTGTATGAAGGAAAAAGCAAGGAATACAGCTACATAGGGGAAAAATGCACAACAGAGGAGAGCAAGCTGATCTAAACTGGGGGAAAAAATGGGAGGCTGCTTCAAAGCAGCAAAGGCAAGCACAAAATCTTATAGCCACATTTCCATAAGAAGCTTCAGTTGGTTATATATTGTTTATATACGTGTACAAGTACGTGCTCTACGTAAACAGTTACTTTCTTTGTTACTAGCATAGCACTGACCATCTTAAGACTTAGCTGACATTAGTAAACTGCTTGTTCAAATTAGGTGTACTGTTAAAGACCATTTCTCTCAGCATATTTTATTGCAAAGGCATGAAGTAAAATGAACTTTTAGACATTTATGGGAGAAAATGATAAAGCTGTGTATAGGATGGTATTAACAGGGGAAAAACTGAATTTAAAATGCCAAGAGCAAAGAGCAGGCAAAAAAGGACAAAGTTGAGAAATGATCTGAAGACACTGGTGCATGAAACACAAAAGGGTTGTAGAAGGATAACAAGAGTGGATGAATGTGTAAAATTGTCTAATTTCCAAGATACTTAGGCTCAGAATTGCTGTTGTCAGAAAAGCTTTTGTAGATGTTCATGTGTCAAAAAATAATCAGCATTTTTAGCTGCATGACTGCTTACAAAAACGACCCGTATCCACTTCGAATCCTAAATGGATTCAAGAATCTTTGATCTTCAGGCTGTTTTATGCTTTTGGAATTTTTACCCATTCTGGTCAAACCTAAATGAAGATAAAACTAGAAACTGCATTTAGAATGGGTGTAGACGGTGAGCATGAAACGCTCCGCATGAAACGCTCCGCCCTCGAGCAGTTGCTAGTAGCAACCAGATAAGGTAGTAGTGATGTAGGTGTTTACGTAAGCTTAGAGGGGCGTAGACGAAGTTGTGCAAGGTAATATAAACCCCTGTTACGATTCAATAAACGCCATTTTACCTTCCACCACATTGGTGTGCACCGGGGTAGATGGACAGACCGATGAGTCCCTAACGATTGCGAACACCTGTGTGAAGCTGAAGCTGGCATTCGGCTTCATCTGGTGACCCCGACGTGATCCTTAGGGAATAGTGGTCGGCCACAGGCGGCGTGGCGATCCTACTCTCTCCCGTCTCCCTTGGGGAAGGAGGCGATGACCCTAGAAGAGGGGGCTGCGGCTTAGGAGAGTGGATGCTGTGGATGGACTACTACAGCCTTCCCACCAATACCAGCCGATTTTGAGTGTGGGGCGAACCCTATACATCCCCCAGCCGTAGGGTTAGTGGTATTGGTGACGTTTGGGAGGGCTTGGGAGCCTAATATTTTTAGCTCTGGCGGCTCGTCCCAGAGGGAAACATTCAACTTTGTCAGCAAACAAGATACCTTCCGATAGGCAATTCCGAAAGGGAATGGCTGATACGATGTAATGGAGCTTGAGAATATATGAATCAAAATGAGAACCAAAATCTTAAGTGAGCATTTAGCTGTGCAGGTAAAAAGGAAGAAAATTATCTTTAATATGTAGAAGAACCAGCAGAAAGATTTATGTGATCTGGATTAGGAATGATAGGGAAAGGTGAAACAAAAAATGATGTTTTTATTAAAGGCTTGATTGACAGGGAGAATGCCAGTGATGCAGTGCTTGAGTGGGAAGACAAAGAGATCATTTTGGGTCCTGTTAAGCCAGTGGCAAGCCAGCTAGGTGAGTTATCCCAGAGACAGCTGAGGAAGGAGATGAGGTAGCAAAAAGGTCAGGAGTGGAGAAGTTAATCTGCTACTTGTCAATAAAGCCGCTTATTTACCGTTTAGTAAGTGTCTTCAATATGTGTATGTTAGAACAACAACAACAAAAAGAAATCAAAAAACATTGATAGTGACTAACTATTTTTAATAAAGGATGCATTTACTGCAGGTTTCATGACTTGAAGGATATGTCTAGCACAAGAAGTTTCTTGCATTTTCTATCGTAGTAACACTGTGCTTGATTTATGTTTGAATGGAGACAGCAATCCATTAAAATAAATTGCCTGAGTGTTTGCCCAGCAGGTCAGAGTAACTTTCATGTGTGAATTTAGTGTTTTAGACTTACGATTAGACTGACAGGCTGCACTATATGGAAGAACAGTAAAACTATATTGTGTCATTCCTGCACTCTTCTGTATCTTCCTTTTTTCTAAGACTGTGTTCTGAATCTGCTGTGTTTTACATGGTGTACAATTCAGGGTTTTCCAGACATTCAGAGAAGACATATTTTCTATACAATATATCCCATAAAAGGGAAAACCTGAAGCATGGTTTGCCAAGTACAGAGTAAATAAACTGCTTAAAGAATGTGATTATGTTGTTGACTTAATTTATATGTAAATGTGAGCAAGGCTATTTAAAATTAGTGCAGCAAATTGCTAAAAATGGAGTTTCATAAATATCAGTTTTTGAAGACTTGAGTCTGAATATTTAAACAGGGAAAGTTTTTGGCAGATAAATTTTGATTTTCTCAATGCCAAATTTACCCATGTAAAACACAGAGTTTATTTCCTGCTGTAATTTCTATTT
This sequence comes from Perdix hodgsoniae, assembly GCA_035772895.1. Lineage (NCBI taxonomy): Eukaryota > Metazoa > Chordata > Aves > Galliformes > Phasianidae > Perdix > Perdix hodgsoniae. The sequence goes on from JAPSGF010000071.1 coordinate 3,574,983, forward strand.
GTGCACTACGCTTTTACTTGCTTTGGTCTTCCTTGCCTGCAGTGATACAACAGCATCTATTGCTTTGAAGCATGTTAGCAGCTTGTCAGTTGTATGTTATTTTGTATTTGATTGTGTTTTATCTGTGAGACTATTTTAAAGCTGATTTTACTGGAAAAAGGATGCAGTGCTTTTCTAGACATTCCTAAAGGTAAACCTTGTCCCTGTGTTCTGCTGAAGTTACTGTCTTCCAAAATGCCCAATAGAGTGAATCCTAATATCTGTGTTTTTAAGGCCAATGCACAGCAAAGCAGCATATGTTGGCATCTTCTTTCTTCCTGATCTAAATTTAACTTTCTTTCCTCATCAGTAGCAATTTCAGAGATGAACTTTAAGTGCTGGGAGAGATAGTGTTCAATTTATGAAAATGAGATGTTGATTTATCAACTGCTGGCACTTCAGTTCACGGCCTGAGCAGTTTGAATGCTTTGCATGAGCAGCGTCTTCTGGAAGTAGAAGACACCTTGGGGAACTGTGAAACAGTTATTCATGGTATCATCACTTCAGCCTAAGAGGGAAAAGCAGTATTATTTCAACTGATACACATTTACTTCAATTGCTGCATGTTTAGGCCAAAGAAGCTCTATTTTTATTAAATATTAATTTATTAATTATGAGCATATATAGTTCAAGTTTCAAATTAGTGATTGCTATGCAAGACAGTCTTATACTGTGAGCTCAGATGATTATGCTAGTGCATCTCATTTTTCTAGAAAAACATTTGTAGCTGTTACTTGCTTTTCTCCAGTTTAAAAGTTTAAGGATATTTCGTACTTTATAAAGCACACTTTTTATGGTGCTTAAATTTAATTTCTGTCTGTTAATACATAGTAGAGATCTAATAGACCAGAGCAAATTAAACATACATCTTTTTTAGGGAAATGACTGGAAAGTGGCTTGTGTTATGAGTTGGCAAATATATGAGTGAGGACTTAAATTTACTTCTTTCTTACTAACAGGAAAAGAACTAGAGGACAGTAACTCTGAATCAGTTTAATTTGTGTAAGAAATGTGCCCTTGGGGCAAGTTGTGAACTTCATTAATAATGATTAGTTCATCTGAGTATATGGTGAATCATAATCTCAAAATGTAAGCAAATCTTTATTCTAGCTGTATGAACCTGCTGCTTTCTTTTCACTGGTAATAGCCTTAGTACTGCAAATAACCCATCTGTGTGGATCCAGGTTTCCAGACCTTTTGGGAGGACGAGCTTAGGGAAGGGGTAGGGTTAGGGAAAGGAGTGGAAGGAAAGACAAGTTAATAATTAAAAGAAATTATTTTTAAAAATTAGCTACAGTAAATGAATAAAAATTATCATGAGTTCCTTTCTTAAAATATATTTCATCAAGTGTAGTTTGCCTTTTCTGTAGTGCTAGAAGAGCACTTGCGTTCTAGAAGTGGAAGTACAGCACAATAGCACAAGCCAGCACAAACACAACTTTTTCTAACATCTCACTAATGGCCTTCATTTCTGTTTCCGTTTGAGAAAGTATGATATTGTTGCTTGATCTTTTGTTTCTGGCAGCATAGGACTTATTAGAGAAGGAACGCCAGTTTATTTCAGTTATTTCCAAAGCGAAATGAAGTAGAAACTTTTTTGAAAGTCAGACAATGTTTCTCGTGAATCACTCAGCTTTTTAAAAATTACACTGGCACAACTCTGTATAGTAGTCATTCATCTAGTAGCCCAAGACTGAGAGAACTGCTTAATATGCTTAATATGCTAAAATACAGGTGATTATTAAGTCACTATTCTGTGAACTCAGCCATTTTTTCTGTCTTCTTTCCTAAGAATTCATCAGTGATCAGTTAGTTTGACTGTTGCAGTTTACTACTAGGAAATTGCTTGTTCCCATCTATAAAATTCCAATTGACAGCTTCAGTCCAGCTCAGGAATATTTAAGCTGTGATCTCTTAAGATTTAGGAGATAGCAATTTAGTTATTTGGCCCACATCATCAAATTCCTGCTGATGTGACTGAATTTAGTGATTCATGATGTTTTATTTTCTTGCCCACCTGAGAGTGATTATGTAGCAGTTTCTCTATTAGGAAAGGTCACACCGGTTGTGGCAGGCACATCCATAACTTCTAAAATATGTTTATAGCTGGTGTCCGTTACAGTTACAGAGAGTGTGATACATGTGTGAGCATCTGATTATGCATTTGACAGAAATGAAGTGTGTGAGGATCTGTGCTAGAAACTGGGGATCTGCCAAAATCTTAGCCAGCTAATTGGAATTTTTGGTATGTTAGGTATACTGACAGAAAGAAATCTTTTTTTTGTTGTTTCAACTGAATTTTTCTACCAGGAATATTCCTGGTGTGAATGAGAACTGCTGCAAGGCTTTGGTTTACTCTACAGTCTGGGTAGCTGGAACTCCAAAATGTGCTGTTGTGAGATGTGTGTTTTTCATTGTATATCTGTGCATGTGAATATTACTTTGTTTTCCATCAGAATTTGTCAGTTAGAGTCATAAAACCTTAATTTTCTATACCATATCTCTTGTACATTTCTGGTCCGAAGATTTTTAGTATCTTTGACCTTTCTTTTTCCACAGTAATACTTAGAAACAAAGTTTAAAACACATTCTCTATTTTACTGTACTTCACATGCTAATGTACGCTAACAGTTTATTGGTAAAAGATTGGAATTTTCTGGGAGACTTATCACCTGGGAGATTTTCCAGGCTGAAAACATTCAGTCTGTAAGATTGAGTTCTTCTGCTAGCTCTTTAACAGATACCTTCAGACTTTAATTTGTGTTCCGGAACTGAGGAGATGATTAAAAATATGTTGTAATGGATTTACATAAAAACAAAGAATCGAGGTCAAGGGTGGTGGGAAAAGGCATGATGCTCTTTAAAGGATTTATCTGCATTTTCAAATTAATGTTTAGATGACAAAATAAACTTTTTTTTAACATATCTTGCTAAACTTTAAAATGCATTTTATTTGGAATTTCAATTACACAGAAATACTGGAAGTGAGATTTCAGGTGTTGCCTCAGATTCTCTGTTCCCTCTTATATGGAGCCTATCACACTCTGAGTATCTTGCCAGCAATATATTTAATTTTAATAATTTGTTGATAACACATGGATTAAGTAAATCCCTTTCATAAAGCATAATCAAGAGAGATCATCAGGGTTTACAGAAGAGGACTTCTCTGAATGTAGTGTGTGGTCCCCGTGCCCCTGCTGGCCGTTCTCCTCATGGAAATGGCTGAGCTCAAAGGACTTGAGTTCAGAAAGGTTCAAGTCCTGTATCTTCTTAACTTTCCCTTTCAATTAATTCCAGATCGAAGAGGAGATCTGAAATTCATTCTCTGCCACATAATGTAAGGCCCACCTTTGCATTGCCTAGCATCTTCTTCCCACTTATCTGGCATGCAGCAGTGCATGGACCATTAGACAGAAAACTGGTAACAGTTCTGTCCTTTCTGAATTTGTCTTGGCGCTGAGCATGGCAACACTGATCTTTTCCTCTGGCCCAAGGACTCGCAATCTCAGGAGCCATAGAAGTGGCGTGACTTAGAGTTTCATTGTGTTGGGGAGGAGGTGGGGTTAGGATACTCCTTGCCAGTGAGGTGAAAGCAATGGTGAGATCACAAAGTCTACTTCAGACATGAAACATAGCAAAAAGCTACTGTCTGTGATCCCAGAACAGCTAGAAGGCCTTCTATCACTATCACTATCGCTATTGCTATCGCTATCACTATCACTATCACTATCACTATCACTATCACTATCACTATCACTATCACTATCACTATCACTATCACACTTCTATCACATAGAGGGAGAAGCTCTTAGGCTCTCTGGGATGGGGACAGGATACAGCTTTCTGGAGGTGCAGGCAGTCTCCAGATTTCCCTCATAGTGATGGATGCACTGCTCGCTGCCCCATGCTGCAGCTGATTGCTGTGGTCTCGTCCAGGGAAGAAAAGGTTGCTATTAACAACCATAACGACTTTATCAGATCAGTCTCAGATTCAAAGGGATTCTGCCACTCTTGCTGTATCTTCCTGAAAGCTGGAGTCTTATTCCTTTCCCCCAAGGAGTTAGCATTTCACATCAGTCTGTTTAAGCAGGAAGCAGAAGATGTTGAAAGTCCCTATATTGTTTAAGCTTCATCTTTACTGGTGACCCCAGAAGGATGAATGCATTTCTGGAGGGAGCTGAATATCCTTTGAATTCTGATGTAAATTTCTGTGCCTGAGAATGCTTGTTAGTTGGGCAGGATCTGCAAATCCTTTCTAATTGCTCCAGTTCTTTTTAAGGCCAAAAGCCAAGCTGTTATTTTAAGTTGAACCCCCATAGTAAAAGAATCCTGGCAAGCTTTTTTGCCACCAAATACTACAGACCATGGTCCTAAAATGCTTGTTTTTTTCAAGAGCTTTGCAGTGAAGAGCCATTTCTCTCTTTTGCTTTGTGCACTAAGACTTCCTCTAGTATTCCTTTTTGTGTGTGTGTGTGTCACAGTGTTAAATTTATGAAAGAACATTTACTGTGATGACAGATAGAAGCATAAGTAATATGGTGGTTGGATATGCACAAAGATTTCCTCACGCACTGAAGTGCAGTTTGGGCTTTTCCTTGCACTGAGTGACTATTGCTTAGGAATTTGAGAATGTTAATTCCAAGTTGAAGCACAGTTTCACAACACAGGTTATGCCAGAGCTGTGATCTGAGTTAAAACCCTAATTTGCAGACCAGCAAAACCTCAGAACTTCAACTTCGCCACTGACTATGCTACCCTGCCTGACAGAACCTAAATGATAGCAGCGTGTCAGCTCTTTTAGTCAGCTTCAGTTTCTTTCTGTATGTGAGATGAATAATGATGCATGCAGAAACGCTGTCACTTAACTGGTGAGAATCTGAGAGGAACAGGTTTTAAAATGGTCCCTGTTTGGTCTTGACTATATAGTTGCTGCTATTCCACTCAACAGTAAAATCGATCATAGTTTAAATCTTTGTCCCCACACTGTGTACTCAACAGCATTGACTCACCCCTCTGCTATGTATACACAGTACATTTTTTGTCCTTATTTTTAAGTTATATGACTGAGATTTATAGAACTGTGTGATCCATTCTATTTCACTGTATTTGCAAAATTCCTATCAATTTTCTCCAGTCTGTATGTAGTGGTTTGTCAGACGTGTACTTTTGATATTGCCACCCCAGATCTGCTGCATTTTCCACAAAGTAGAGATGTATTTCATAAAGCCTGAGGTATACATAACTTGGTCAATTTGGTAGTGTTGAAGTGTTATCAGTAATTTTCTGTTTCCCATCTGTGCTTCTGAGCTGATATTTCATGCTCTCCACTTCATTAACAGTTGGGAAGTTTTGTAGGTGGTCAACGCTTCTCTAAGCACAAGGAGTTCAGAAAGATTACAAGACTGGTATTTATAGTGTGAACTTTCAAAAGCTTCAGTGAAATCTCAGATGCTCTTTATACCTGTGTGTGTTTTCTTTTGTTTTAAATGGTGAAAATAATTCAAAAATGAAGATACTCTTTTATATATATAGATAGATAGATTTCTTAACTAATCATTTTTTTTCAATAAACGGGAGGTAGTTTCATTTACTTCACTTTGTAAGCTATTTCTAGTTATGCAGCTAAGGGTCTGTCATGGAAGTTTTTTTCATTTATAGCAACAAGAGTGCAACACAAATTATTATTACTAGTCAATATTACATACCAACAGTAATAAAGGTTGGTGTAGAAAAAATAAGTAGATTTAAGTACTTGAATTTTTACTGTCATGGATTTTAGAACATAACTGTTTGGTAGAGGACTGAGTAGTCCTCTTTCATTTGAAAGCAACTACATCATGTGTAAAATATTAATTTTGTTTATCATGTCAACTTTTTATGAATATTTTGTTTTCACTGGGGACTTCTATGCATTTTACCAGTCTAATAAATTAAGCAATTCACAAGCCAAATGCTTCTTGCTCTTGATGGCTTTAGGGGACCTTGTCATTCCCTGTAGCCTTCTCTCAGACCCAGTTGTGTGGCTCTGAAATCACTCAGCTAGTAATTAGGTATTTATCAGATTGTTTCTGAAAAGGGATGAGACAGTTATCTGACACAATTATCTCTGAAAATTGAATCCCTCTTTTCTGGTCCTGCTGAGGACATTCAAAGGTACTGTGAATGTTTAAAGCCAAATGCCTTTGAAAAACCCTTGCTTCTTTATGTCAGGTAAAACAGAGGAGTCCAAATGCAGTCAAAGGAATTTTTTTTTAACCTTTCAGGCACTGAATTTTCTTTCTATCAAACATTGTTTCTTTTCTACTTGGCTCCATTTGGAAGTACATTTGACAACCAACCACTTTACTCCTTCAAATATCCCCTATTTAAGAAATACTGATGATGTTTGTATATTATTATGAATATTTTTTAAATGCAAGTTCACAACCTTTCTTTCATAGATATTAACCTTTTGATTAATTTGTTCCATTGGAATATGTAATGAGTTAATCTTAGTTTCAGTTTTACTTTTAAAGAAAATATGTAACAACTGCATTAGTAGTCCTATTTTTCACTGAGTCTTTTTTTACCTATGATCTCAGAAACTTTAAGGTAGTTTCATGATCAAAAAGTGCTGAGTATTTAGTTCCAGGATAGCAGGTTTAAAACACAGTATCTCACTTTGGAAAGCATGCAGCAAGTACAATACCCAGTCTTTCCAAACAATCCTTTGAAAATCTTGGAAGTCAAGGTTTAATTACTGGCTTAATATGCCAGAGAGGGGAGAAAGAGGTGATGTGTCTGTAGCATAAAAGTTCTTGTTTTGTTTAGATCATTCCTTGACTGTATTTTCAAAAAATCAGTAAATTCTTAACATTTAGACAGCTCTTAAGATGCGTCTAACAGAAAACACAGGAATGAGTCCATTGTTACTGAATTTGATATAAAGTTATATTAAAATAGAAGCATATTGTTACTATTTTGAAGAGATACCATTGACTTTTAACAAGTTCAAACCCCTTGGAAGGAATGTATTGTGGTTTAACCCAACAGGTAGCTATGCATCACACAATTGTTTGCTCAACCCCCACCTTCTCAGTGGAATGGAGAAGTATCGGGAATTTTTTTTTAAAAAAGTAGAATTCATGGGTTAAGATAAAAACTTTTTACTAAGACAGAAAAGGAAGGGAGAAAAAAAAATAGTTAATAGGAATGGCAATAATAATTGATCTGCAAAACATGTGATACACAAGCAATTTCTCATCACCTAGGCCAATGTCCAGCCAGACCCAAAGCATCTACTGCCCACCTAGCTAATTCCCTACCATTCTTCAAGTGTTTTTTGCATGATGTCATGTGTTATGGAATATCCCTTTGTCCAGTTCAGGTCAGCTGTCTTTGTTATGTCCCCTCCCAGCTCCTTGTGCCAGCTCAGTTCCCACACTGGTGGGACAGTATGCACTGGTGTGTTATCACCACTGTTTTTCTCCTAAAGCCAAACCATAGCATCATACCAGACGTAATGAAGGAAAAATGAACTCTGTCCCAGATGAAACCACAGCAGTTACTGAAGTTTGAACAGAAGATACTTAGTTACTATATCCCTTCATTTTTGTACAAAGAGTTTATTCAAAAGAAAGATAGAGAAAACTGACATTTTCTCTAGGAGAATAGGAGAGAGGAGAGTGGGATAATATCTGTCTTCTTCTGCATGACTTTTTCTGCATTTTACTGCTTGCCAGCCACAAGTAGTATTCCTAATGGGAAACTTCCTTTTCACTATTGATTTCTACTTTTTTCCAGATTTGAGAAGCAAGAGAAATACCAATGGTGTTATGTCATAGATATTGCTTTTTTTTCTTTTTTTTTCTGAGTAGCTGTAGATGAGCATCTGATGATAATCCTATAATTTGAGTTCAGAATCAAGCCAAAGTAGTTCAGTTTTCTTTCATGTTTGCTGAATTGCAGATGAAAAAAGGGGAAATTTCTCTAAAATAGAGCAAAGTATTTAAAAGATAAAATCCTTTTACACAGTCCAAGAACTATGTTTCAAAATAATCGTATTTTAGAATTGTATGGATTGAGTTGGTTGAAACTCCAGGAGACTGCTGTTCAGGCATCTTTAATTATAGAGAAACTAGTGATCTGCACCTAAGAAAAGCTAAAAGTGTCACTTTCTTCTAGGTACTAGAAAACAATTTTAATAGATTATAGATATCTCTAAAGCTAGATTGCCTCTGCTTCTCCAACAAGTGCCTTTGCATGCATGCAGGTAATGTCCTGAACAGTAGAATATTTCACTAATACCATTCTTTCTTGCTTTCTTATATTGCTTCTTGACAGTGATGATACAAATGTCTTCACACCTGCCCTCTGTTTCCACAGCTTTTTACTGCATCAGCAGTTTCAATAAAAAAGGCTCATCAACAAAATGAAATAACCTTTAGGAGTTGAGGAAAGTTTTGTCCAATTAATTCACTGCTGAATCTCACAAGTTATCTCCCCCACGAGTGGCTGAAAATAAAATAGAGGACAAAACATAAAATACTGCAGGTCTGTGCAAGAGAATAGTTTGCAAGTTAAAATTGATTGTTGCATTTCAGGGGAATAATCAGCCTGAATATAAGAACTACTGAGATGAACACTGCATTGTGTGTTTTCACTTTATCTATACTCTAGTAACCTATGGAATCAAGAAGTTATTCCAAACAAAACTCTCATCACAAACCTCTTCACCTTTCCATTTTTGACCATGCATTGAGAACTGTTCACAGGACAAATTATTTTTCCTAGTGTCCATATACCTTTTTTTCTTTATCAAGCCCCGAAACACATGTCAAGCATAGTAGCTCCATTCTGTCAGTCTCTGCTCCCGGACCACTTGATGCTGATACCTTTTCTAGACAGTCTGCACTAAGAATATTATGATTAATTTTCTGTGACATTCTTCTCTCATTTTATGTTTCATTTTACTACAGCATTTCCTGAGACAGTATATGGGCTGTTGATTTTGATGCTGTGGTTTCTGAACAGTGCAGCAGTAGGCTGAAAACCACCTCTGGAGATTGCTTGTTTCAGCCCTGTTTAGGTCAAGGTCAGCTAGAGAGGGTTTCCATGGTATATAACCTGTCAGGTTTTGTATAATCTCAAAAATGAAGATCCACATATTTCTGGGCACCTTGTTCCACTGTCCAGTCACCCTCATCGTACAAATATGTTTTCTTATTTTTAAATGGAATTTTCCATGTTTCAATCTGTGCTGGCTACCACAGAGTGAAATCTGGCTCCTTCTTTTTTCATTCTTTCCCATCAGGTCTTCATATACATGGATCAGATCCCCCAGTGCATTCTCTCCCGAGGCTGAGAAATCCATCTCTCTCAGACTCTCAGCAACAGATGCTCCAGTCTCTTGGTCATCTTTACTGGATTTGCTCCACCAAGTCAGTGTGTCTTGCAATTAGGAGTCAGCGCTGGACCCAGTACTCCATACCTAGCCTCACCAGTGCAGAGCAGATAGGAAGAATCACTTCCCTTGACCTGTGGTTACACTCTGCAGAACAGCCAAAGATACTTTGCCCTTCTGGGCAGCAAAGGCACCTTTCTGACTTAACTTGTTGTCCAACAGGACCCCCAAGTCTCCAGAATATCTTGATCCATCACCCTCTCAGAGACCAGAGGTGAGTCTGACTGGCTCTGGTTATTCCGTCTTAAAGATAAAAGGGACTTTTGCTGTCTTCCAGTTCTCAGGAACCCGAGAAACCTTTTCATTGTCATGATCTTCCAAAGCTAATCAAGAGTGGCCTCACGGTGACACTGGTTAGCTCCTTTGGCTCACATATGTTAATCCTATTGGATCCCAGGGACTAATGTGTTCATGTTAAATGATACCTAATCTGACCCTCTTCTACAAAGGGCAAGTATTCCTTAGTCTTAACTTCTAGTCTCAGGAGCCTGGAATTTGTGAGGGCTAGTCTTTCCAAAAAAATTGAAGTGAAAGAAGATGTAGAGTACACGCACATTTTCTTCATCCTTTGTCACCCCATTTAGCAGCAGACCTTCTTTTTCCTGCTCTTCCGCTTGATGCTTAAGTACTTGTGGAATCCTTTCTTGTTGCTCTTTACAAACCTTACCAGAATAACTTCCAGGTCTTTGTTGGTTTCCCTAATCCCATTCTTGCACATTTGGACATTGTCTTTGTATTTCTCCAACCATAGCAGGCAAAAAAGAGAACAGGAAGCACCCTAACTTAATTTGCCCGGGAGAGACCAATATTCTGGGGCTAAGGGACAAAGTTTTGAACCTAGAAGCATACAGATCACTGTTACTTTTCTTGAGTGGCTCCAATTCACATAATTATGGGAAATCACTGTTTTGTTTGGATTACGGTTTTCTCTTCTTTTTTTTTTTTTTGGTTTTTTTTTTGTTTGTTTGTTTTGTTTGTTTGTTTGTTTTTGTTTTATTTTGCTTTCTCTTTACACCTGTTCTTTGACGCATTTCAGGTCATGCATCATACCCTGCACTACGTATCTATTGAATGATGAATGTATTGATTCCTTTTGTAGAAAGCATGTTCTATTGCTTGCTGTCTCATTTATGGACACCTCTCTGAGGAAATTCCTTTGTTAAAGCTGTCCATTGTTCAAAATTAATCTCAGTTTATTTAGCCAGTGAAGTGAAGGAAACATTACAAATTAGCAGAGCTTCTGGTAGAGAGATTACTTGTGAGACTGGTGGGAGGAAAAAGATTATTCTTTTGTCGTATGTCTAGTTCATCACACTGAGCTTTCATATGCAGGCAGTTCTGTAGTAGGTATTTAGGATTTAGCCAGAAGTCTGGATTTCTGTTCCCGCCTCCCAGTAGGATTCAGTGGACGAATATGGGCATAGCTTTTTCTTTTTCTCTTTTCTTTTTTTGTTTCTTAGAATTATTCTAAGGGAACTACCACTTAGGCAGTAAATACATCAAGCAAACAATCAAGTTACTTAAAAATCTCAGTAGGACTGTTTATATATGCCTGGCTAGAAATGCAAATTGAGAGTACAATGAGTACATTTTTGTTTTACACAATGCTTTTCTCTGGATTAAACAAAAACAAAAACAAAAGCAAAAGCAAAACAAAACTACTGCATAAAATGAACACAAATACTGTATCATAAATTGTAAAAACTTTCCTAGCAATTGTTTATTAAAAAAGCGAATGCTTTGCTATAGTAAAACATTAAGCAAGGTAAACTTTGTGAGTAGATGCACATGCCAGTTCCATCGAGCTGCAGTCGACTGAAACTGACCCTGAAAAGATCACAATCCAGATCCACCAGTGCTCTATACTACTACCTACTGTGGTTTAGACAGATTTATATTTTTATAGCTGATTTCGTCTTAGTAGAGTTGATTTACTTTGTATTCGAAAAAGGAGCTGGCCATTTCTCGCCCCTAGTTCATCGACTCTTTTTCATTGTTGCTCCTAATTGGAAACAATGTATGGCATTACTTCCTTCTCATTCTCCTAGAACTCCAAATAAATTAATTTTAACAAAGACAGGATATTTAAAATAGTAGAGTGAAGTTCTTAATTTCAGTGATAGGTAACGTTACTGATGATAATGCACAGAAGGAGGATTAAGCTCAAAAGTAGTGTCAGTCTAAACATAAATGATGAGATAGCTGGAGTCTGGTTAATAGACATGGAATTCTGTCTAATAGACAAGAAAAGGATTGAATGACTGAGAAGCTCCATCTAATTAACAGCAGGCCTAACAATGAATGAAGATTTTTAAAAATACCTTGCACTCAAAAGTAGTTTATTTTGTTTCAGAAGAAGTTTCCAGTTTTATATCTTCAGTAATTTTTTGTCTATTAACTCCTGAACTGTCTTTGGCAACAAAGCAGATCAAACTTCTGATTCATCTTGTAATTAAACTATCTTCTTCAATGTAGTATTTACCAAAGACTGTAAATCTCATAAGAATAGTTTAGTAGTAAAACTTATTTTTTAAAAATTAAAATCTTGATTGCTTGACTTTTATGTTCTTTTCATCAACTCAAAATCCTGTGAAAATGTAGTCATAATGAGTTGCTTACCATTTCTGAAAAAAAAAAAAACAAAAAAACCTTAAATAGTCAAATTGTTGTTTATTTTAAGTGGTTTGAGGGAAAATGATTAAAGAAGACTAAAGGAGAGGGAAGGAGAGAGAAAACCAGCATTGTTTTTGTTGTTGTTGTTGTTGTTGTTGTTGTTGTTGTGACTTGATGTCTTTACTTCTGCTCCTGCATGCTGGGCTGACTGTAGTGATAAATAGCAGTATGCTTGGAAAGTGGTAGAAAATAATTGATTAGACTCTTTCTCTTAATTTACAATAGTGCTTCTTTCTCCTCTGTGCTTGTACAGTTTAATTTGCCATTGATTCTTTAATGATTATAATGTCATAGAAGAAACAGTGTTTATCTTCATTGTGTAGCATGGACAACACTTGAATCTTTTCTTGCATGTTCTGGTGCAGATCTGCAGTCATTTAGTATAGTGTTACATGAGGTCTCAGGAAAGCTGAAGTTTATATGGCTAGTGCATCCTTTTGTCACTGGCAACACCTAATTAGTGGCAGTCCTTGTTCTACAGTGTTAGTTTTGTAGTTCAGACACTGGAAGACTAATTGAAGGGTAGAACTGGAATATTTAACACAATTATTATAGTCAAAATGTGTCATGATAATGCATGGATATGAATAGAAGTTTAAATACTAGGGTTACTCTGGAATTAATACCTCTTCTGTTATTCTTGGCTCGTGGCATCAGAGGCAGATGTTGGTAGTGTGGTAGTAGAGAACATAATTTTGGGGGGGAACATAATGTTGGGGGCATTTCTGGTTGCAGCAACTATGAGATAGTGTAGTTCTGGATCTTAGGAAGAAATAAAGCAGTAAGTAGGATTGCAACCCCAGACTTCAGGAGAGTCAACTTTGACCTCTTCAGGGGCCTGCTTGGAGACATATCATGGGTGAGATCGTTGGAAGGGAAGGAGACCCAAGAGAGCTGACTGACATTCAAACACCGCTTATTCCAAGCTCAAGATCAGTGCATCTCTAAGTGTAAGAGATCAGGCAAAGGTGCCGGTGACATTCATGGATGAGCAAGGATCTCATGGAAAAACTGAAACGGAAGAAGAATGTCTGTGGAATATGGAAAAGTTGTCTGGCCACTAGAGAGGAATATAGGAACACTGTCAGGGCACACAGATGTGCAACAAAGAAGGTGAAGATCCATTTAAGTCTGGTGACGGAAATTAGCAATAACCAGAAAGACTTCTTTATGTATGTCAATAACAAAAGAAAAACTAGGGAAAAGTGCTGATGAATGAGATAAATGCCCTGGTAACAGAGGACATAGAGGGATGAGTTACAAAACACCTTATTTGCTTCAGTCTTTACTGCTAACATGGTCCGTCAGGAATCCTAGACCCTTGAGATAAGAGAGTCTGGAGAAAGGAAGGCATCCCCTTGGTCAAGGAGGATCTAGTCAGATATCATCTAGGCAAACTCAATATATACAAATCAATCAGCTCTGATGGATTGCACCCATGAGTACTGAGAGAGCTGGCAGAAGTGATTGTCAGGTTTCTCTCTATCATCTTTGAAAGGTTATGGAGAGCAGGAGAGGTTTTCAAGGACTGGATGAAGGCTAGTGTCACCCCAGTCTTCAAAAACAGCAAGATGGAAGAGCTGACAACCACAGGCCAGTCAGCCTCACCTCTGTCCCTGGGAAGATTATAGAAATCTTATTCCTGATGTCATCACCAAGCAAATGGAAGAAAATAAGGTTATCAGAAATAGTCAATATGGGGAAAATCATGCTTGACCAATCTGGTACCCTTTGATAATGTCATGACCAGTTGGGTACATGAGGGGAGAGTAGTGGATGTTGTCTACCTTGACTTCAGCTAAGCTTTTGACATCTTTGTAATGAAGCTTAGTAAATGTGCGATAAATGAATGGACAGTGAGGTGGACTGAGAACTGGCTGAGTGGCAGAGCTCAGACATGGGATCAGTGGCCTAAAGTCTAGTTGGAGGCCTGCAACTAGTAATGTTATCTACAGTTCAGTATTGTGTCTGATCTTGTCCAATATCTTCATCAATGACCTGGATGAAGGGATAGAGTGCACTATCAGTAAGTTGCTGATGATACAAAGCTAGAAGGAGTGATTTACACACTAAAGGCTGTGCTGCCATACAGGGGGACCTAGACAGGCTGGCAAGCTGGCCAGAGATTAACCTGATTTCAGCAAGGACAAGTGCAGAGTCCTAAACCTAGGGAGGAATAACAGCATGCATCGATGTAGATTTTGGGCTGACCTGATAGGAAGGAACTCTGCAGGGAAGGACCTGGGTGTCTTGGTAGACAACAGGTTGGCCACAAGCCAGCAGTGTGCCCTTGTGGACATGAAGGCGAGTGGTATCCTGGAGTACATTAAAAACAGTACGGCCAGCAGGTCAATGGAAATGATCCTCTCCTTCTACTCTGCCCTGAGGAGACTGCATCTGGAGTCCATTGTTCTGTGAGAGAATTTAGTAGAGGGGAACAAAGATGATTAAGGGCTTGAACCATCTACCGTATGAGAAAAGGCTGGGAGACCTGGGACTCTTAAATCTGGAAAAGAGGAGACTGAGGGGGAATCTTATGAATGCTTATAATAGATGGGAGTCAAATGGATGGGGCCAGGCTCTTTTCAGTGGTGTCCAGCAACAGGACACAAGGGCAACGCACACAAACTACGACTTAGGAAATTCCATACAAATATGAGGAAAAAAATATGTACTTTGATGGTTACACAGCACTGGAACAAGCTGCCCAGAGAGGCTTTGGAATCTCCTTCTCTGAAGGTATTCAAAACCTGTCTGGACACTTTCCTGTGTCACCTGCTGTAGGGAACCTGCTTTAGCAGGGAGTTTAACTAGGTGATCTTCAGAGGTCCCTGCCAACCCCTACAATTCTGTGATTCTGTGGTTGTGACTGGGTGCCTTTTGAAGATCTCTAAGGACTCCACAACATCTCTGAGCAGCCTGTACCAGTGCTTTATCACTCATACAGGAAAGAAGTAGTTCCTGTTGTATAGACAGAACTTTTTGTGTTTCAGTTTGTGCTCACTGCCTCTTGTCCTGGTGCTGGGCACCACTGAAAAGAGCCTGGCTATGCCTTCTTTGCACTTTCATAGCTTTGTTATGTAATTTTGTCAGCTGGCATTTAAGAATCATAATCCAAACTTCTCATCTCAGTGTATGTGTTCTCAGTTGCAAGGGAAATAAACACAGGAGAGAGAAATAAGTGGAGGTATGGCGTTATCGAGGCCCAGCGTAGTTATTTTTTCTTGGATTAGAACTTCATGCATCATCCTGCCTCTCAGTTCCAGCCGTGTTCAGTGGACCATAATTGTTAGTTGACGTAAGGCAGTTATGATTATCTAGTAACTTGACAAATACATGAAATATCATCTCTTTTGTCACCAGGAACTTGATGTGAAGCCCCAGATATTATACAATGCATGAATCATTGTAAGCACACGTTTTATTTTGAACTGAGATAAAGGCCCTTATTAAAGCAACAAAGCAAAGCAATAAAACTATTGCATTTCTTTTAAGATTGTATCTATTCAAATAAACATTTATCTAAAAAACTTTGAATGTTTTTAGAAGCTTATGATTATCTGAAGAACACCATATGTTATTCAGAAACCTGTAACGGAAAGGCATTGCTGTACAGACAGGTATACTGTATACGGGATCTGGAGAGTTCTGGCCAAGAAATACTGAGCGCCAACAGAGTTGATGTGCAAGAGAACAAATAGGATGAGCAGAAGTTATTTCTGAACTGTGGTAGAGTTGTGAATACTTCTCAACCTACAGTTCTGGTCAGAAAATTGAGTCTAAAAGTCACCTTTAATCAAAAGATTCTCTTCTCCTGTTAAATTCAAATTTCCTACCAGTCACTTGAAAAGTTTCATCCCTTAATAACACAAACTCACTAGAAAGATCGCTTAACAGCTGGAGTTATTACTGGGTAAAATTGTCCATAGTCCTTGTTGAACAAAAACACATCATAAAAGGAGTATTGTTTTTTAACCCAGGTTTTATAGAAAGCCAAATGCCACTGACGTACATTTTTAAAACATAAGCAACTATCTTGCTGAATTTCTTAATAGCTTGAGTTAAATCATAACCAAATAGCATGCAGCACTTTTAAATATATATCAAAACTGCTCATGTCTACCTTTAAAACATCTTTTTAGGGGTTGGCTGTTCTGTAAGGATATTTAATGTATTTTTGTATTGTAGTTTATAACTTTCTAATTGTTAGAAAAAATATGACATATTTACTTTTATGGCTGACTGTACTGAAACCAGCATACTTGACACAATCATGCTAGGTAAAAATATTTGGGAATAACTTAAATTTATCATTAATTCATCTGTTCTTATTTCCATTGCTCAATGCAGGTAATATTTACGTTAGCGCTGCTGAGCTGGTGTAATGCAAGGAAGGACACATCATGAAATGGAAACATTATCCTTTTTTGGTCATAGTAGCTGCATGCAGCCTTTCCAGATGTCATCACTTACTGGGTCAGCTTATTCCAGGTAGGTACCTTTTATTTAAACATAAATGTTCATATTTTTAAGAATCATTTTTATGATGTCAGCGTGAATACACGCATGTATATACATAAAACTCACTTTCCACGTGTTCATGGGGGGTGAGTTTAGTAATTTATGAGCATATCTGTCTATCAACATGCAGGATTTAATAAGTGCTGTGGTGTCTGTGCTGCAATTAATTGTTTGTCTTTATTATAAAGGGCAAAATTAAAAAAAAAAAAGTGGCCTGAAAATCAAAGTAAGAAAAGATTAAGGTGGCTATTAAAACATTCCTTTGATTAGTGCTATTGGAGGGGGGAAGAATACAAAGTGCAGAAGCTGACTTGAAGATCAAAGAGAATAGGAAATCTATAGAGAACCTTCCCGAAGAAGGAAAACAGCAGGCCATTGCAAATGTGAAGTAGCTGAAATGCTACGTCTTCAGTGAAATTCTACACAGTGGTAATCATGCCAGTGTCCGTATGTGGAAAGTATTACTAATATAAAGAGACAAGTAATAAGTGTGTTTAAAAAACAGCAAAATGCTGTCCAGCTTGAAAGAGAAACTGATGGGTAAATTGAACTGCAGCATGCAGCATTTTTTTGGTTGAAGCAAAGTACCAGAAACAAAATCTGTGTTGTTTTTTTTTTTTCTTTAGAACAAATCAGTAAAAACATCTTCTGAGTCATTCTGAATCATCTTCAGTACTTGTAATGAAAAAAAAAAAACAAAAAAACTTTTATTGTTATTGCTAATAATGTACACTCTTTCAGTAAAATGTAGGAAGAACCAGTAGACATACAAGGAAAATATGAAAGTAACATACTGATTTTTTTGCTGTGCTATTTTTCTTTCCTGTTTTGCATTTGGATAGTAATCTGAAGACTGTACTGCCTGGATTTCTAACTTGAATACACTGTGCATACAGATTCTTTTTGCCTATACAATTCTTCATATATACAAAAGCAACTAGTTCAAACATAAACTACTCAGTGAAAAGAGAAAGGAAAAGATTTTGCCTTCAAAGATTTGTTGTCCTATAATGAATGGTAGCTCACAGAATGTAAATTAGGGAAGTGAGTTGATATTGTTGTTTTTTTTTTTTTTTAATCTAATTTTGCGGGATTCAAATGCATTATGTAGGAGATGCAAAAAGACTCTGGAATAAAGTAAGATGCAAGTTAAAATTATCATTTTAGAAGTTTGACCTCAGACTTCAGAAACCATTTCAAAGCAATTTACCTGTCAGAAAGACATCCACCACTCTTTGTAAAAGGAACGCCTGCAGATCCAAATGTATTTGCATGATATCTACCTCCAACCACTCACACTGGTTTCAATTTAGTCCTAGTTTTGTAGACACTTCTAAAAAGGCTCTTGGCATTGTATTACTTCTTCCATCAAATTAGTTTCAGAATAAAATTTCAGGTGACATTTTGATTTTGTCCCTGTTTTGTAATTTTCATCACAGATCCGATGCTTGAACCAGGAGATTACTCTGCTTAGCCAGACGTTCATGTGCTCAGCCTGGCTGGCAGCGTGCCAGAAGCATGAATATCACAAATGATCAAATATAGCATGGAGACTGTTTTGTTTTGTTTTGTTTTTCCTTGAAGCAGTTCAACCCAATCATTTTTGCTCTTTTCGTGCCTTTTTCTTACAAAGCTTGTCATTCCTAATTTTTTTTTAATTGCACAGAAAGAGATCTGTCAAAATCTGAAATATTTTCATTCATTTAATTGTGGGGGAGAAATAATGCTTCTTTGGAATCCTGCTGTATTCTTAAACACATAGAGATAGAGATAGATACATAAATATAGGAGGAGATAATAGATTTTCTGAGGATTGCTTAAAGCAGTAAACTGGTAAAACATGTCAGATCATAGCACTGTTAATTGGTGTATTGTTGTTTTGTTTTGCATTGTTTTGTTTTGGTGAGAAAAATTCCTTTCAAAATCATTCAATTAATTGTTTTAGATAATTTTTTTCCTTGCTATAGAAACCTTTAAGAATGGAATTTTATTGTTTCAAGCTCTCAAATTCTCAACATCAAGAATTGTTCCGGCTTACTGATGACAAACACTCAGAAATTTGTTAATGCTTACCCTCAGAACTAGAATTCTTGACTTCAGTAAAATATGACAAATTTTAATGGTGGTCTTACAACTTTGAAATGTTCGTTGCCATTTTTTCTGAATCTTTTCATATATTCTTGTTGAGTCTCCCGCTTTTGCATATGGGGTCCACAGGGAAGTACTGTCTCTCCCCTTTATTAAAATCACGGCTGAGCCTTTCATCTCATGTCATTACATCTTACCTCTAATTCACATATAAAATACACTCGGTGTTCCACTATGGCTGTCTCTTGAGGCATAAAGTACCTCTGCCTTGGCACATCTTTATTTAATCAGGAGTTGAGCATTATCTGGAAGGATGTGATATTTTTTTTTCTTATTTTTTTTTTCTTCTTTCCAGTTGCTCTGCATATTTAAAAGCTGAATAACTTGATTGTTGATTTTAAAGTGCTCTGATCTAAGAAAACATGGCATTAACTAATGCTATATTATGTTTGGATGCATACATTTTTCTCCGTGTTTTCAATTATGTCATTGAAACATTTTAAAGTTTGCATTTACTACACTGTCAAAAATACTTAAGTGCAACAGAAGAACTTCAAATCCCACGTGTAGAAAAAGTCTTGAATAATTTATATTGGACACATTGTTGTTTTGTTTTGTTTTGTTTTCAGTTTAAATAGAGGTGGGCACAACCTTTCCAAATTTGTGATTTGATAGCAAAAGCAGTACAAGCATTTCTCATTGACCTGGCTGGGCTTGTGATCAGGTCCTTAGAAAAGAGTAGTGTTGTGTAAGTGAAAGTATCCTCCATCCGAAGTGGAATAGGTGCCACATATGTGGGATCTAATCAATCTTTGAGTCAACTGACACTGAAGAAAATACCTTCACTATCATAGTTTGTCTCTTTTGACATGAGACAGTTATTATTCATAATTAAGCTTTCATAAATGGAATCTAATGTTTAAGTAGAATATGTATCTTTTGCCTACCTTTAAAGCCATGATAAGGAGTAAGTTGTCATTTCTGGTATCTAAAAATATGTAGTTGAGAGCTTTTATCAAGTTCATCATAATTTACTAACATAAGTAGCCATCTAGTTCAGCCTCTTCAAGGATATTATTATTATTATTATTATTGTTATTGTTATTTTTAAATATAAATTAACTTTTCAGTCCTTTAGAATCTGTGCTGTGGATAGGTAATACAGCTTACAGATTTACAGGTGTACTTTTTTAACTGCTTTTCAAACTGCTGGAATTATCTGATTATGGTACTCTGGGTTTATAAGTGTTTGATACATTTTAACAAGAAATTCTGTGTTATTGTGGTTTCCCTACTATCTGTGAAGTCATCATGAAAAGATGGCTCCTAGCACTGAAAGATCCTCATTTGCTGCTTCATAAAGATTCATTCTCCTATTGTTTTAAAGTGCCTGAATGAAATTTCGATTAGATATCCAAAATAAATCTCTCAATGATCTGAGTAAGGTACTGAATAGCTCAGTTAAGAATGTACCTAGTTTTACGGTTTTGCAGGTTTTTCTGAGAGCAACATTAAAAAAATGAAATGTTCAGCCCCACTTAATCCACAGTTTAACTACTGCCTGTCTTTTGACACTGTCTCTGAGGCAAAGGAAAATGGATTCAAATTCTGTACAAGCCCCCCGTTTGTGAAACTGTAAAGGACTCGCTGAGATAAGGAAATTAAGAGTGACCAGTACTCCCTTGATGCTTTTTAAAAAGTAGAGGATATAGATTTGCATTCCTTCATTTGGAAAGAATAGATTTCACCCATTCTGAGTGAACTATACAGCAGCTGAGCTAATAGTTAAAAAGATGGCATTTCTTTTGATTTTATTTTTGTATTGGTTTGAAGTAGCGATGCTCATAATTATTTTGTGGTGGGCCAGTGAGCTTTTCAGAATACCTGGACAGGAAAGTCTAGTTTGTAGATCGGTGGGGAAATAAGGGAAAGGATAGATACCAAAAACCTCACAACTTACGTAAAATCTGAGCCTTCTCAGGAAGAGGTCCTTTAGTCCCAGAGGAATATTAACTCTAAAGTCAGAAGGACATGATTTATCAGATTTTTACATATCAGTCTCCAATTTCCATATGAATTCCTCTTATTCTTTAATTGAATATGAGAGAAAATGATGATAACCTCTAGCTAATTCTGATTAAAGACATATGTATAAGATTGAATGTAAGTAGGCACAATTACAGAAAAACTGAGGTTTGAACACACGTCTGGAGATCATCTTGTCTGATTTTTTACTCAGAACACTGCTATCATCTGAGGTAAATCAGGTTGCACAAGATCTTGTCTAGCTGAGTTCTGAGCATCTTCTAGGATGGAAATTTCATAAACTCTTTGGGGCACTTTGGTGTATTTTTATTCCCCTTAGAGAGAGTTGAAACTTTTAGTATTGCGGTTTGTGACCTTTGCTTCTCGTCCTTCCACTGTGCAAGTCTGGCTGGCTCTCACTTCCACAAGACTTTCTGTAAGGTAGTCTTGTAGTAGTAAGGTACTTGAAGTCTACAATTAGATTCCTGTCTTAGAGTTATGTATGCTAAACCAACCCAACTCCCTTAGCCTTTCCCTGTTTTTCCATATGTCTCAGCCTCTGACCATCTTAGATACTCATGGATATTCTTCCCCTTTTTTTCTATTTTTCTTTTTCTATTTCTCTCTTGGAGCAAATGGTTCAAGAATGGAATGACGGCTGGATAAAATAAATCACCACTTCACCTGCTGATTATGCTCTCACTAAAGCACCCCAGATAGTTGGTAGCTTCCTCTCGGCAAGGGCACACTGACAGCTCAAATTCAGCTTATTCACTGGGACCACAGATTTTTGTCATGTCCTTAACTTCCTGTCATATACCTTCTACCACCAAAAGGATCTGTTGACAAACTAGTGGCAAGAAATACTTTATTTTGGTGCGCATTCTCTCATTTTATTTTCACAGGCTTTAATGTATATCAGTATTGACTATAAATTACATCTTTGTGATTCTATTTTGCTGTAACTTTGATAAATGCATCTGTAAGTGATGCATAGCAAGGGATGATAATGTATTGTTTTCTTTTATATGTGCCTTGAAGTTTGTAGACAGCGATCAAATTCAGAGAAAGTAGTCAGATGGGTTAAGCTTCATAGAAGTTAAGGATCTTGTGGAAAGATGTGCTTCTATCATTTGCACCCAATTGACTTGAGGTAGACAGAAGTCAGATTTAAAAAACAAAAGATAAAATAGGTACCTTTTGTTTAGCCCCTACAAAGATGAATCTTACGCAAAAATATTTAAGAAGATAGGCAAATAACAGTTTTCCTCTCTTTTCTTTTTTTCTTTTTTTCTTTTTTTCTTTTTTTCTTTTTTTCTTTTTTTCTTTTTTTCTTTTTTTCATCTGCGTTCGCAGAAAGGCCAGCTTTGTTTGTGTAAGAGCATAGTCCATACTGTAACCTTTTGTAGAGGGGGAGCAGTACAGCTGAAATCATCTAATCTGACCACTGTGTATTCTTATGCATATGTATAATCATTGGTAAATATAAACAACAATATGCATTTATCACTTGATAACTGACTGAAAAGACATTCTGTCTCATCTGTCCTTTGAAGTGCAGGTTAGTATGTTATATTATATTTGAAAACATATTTGAAAAATATGTTCTTCAATCACAGCATTCATGAATAGAATTCTCAGATTAATTCACATTCCTATTCTCTATGGTGTCAGTTTTTTTTTTTTTGTTTGTTTGTTTTTGTTTTTTTTTTTCCCAGGAAGGCGGGAAGGTAGGCAAAGGTTTGGAATACTTATCAAGTAGAAACGTCATGCCATGAAAGGGGACAAATGTTGAAGCAGAAAAAAAAACCTGGCACATGCCTTGCCTTTCATAGATTGTCACTGAGTACACTGAGGTCTTAATAAATAAAAAGATTGCCAGCTGTACTTCAATTAATGGCTTCTTTAATAGCGTTTAAAAAGAAATAAATAAAGCAATATGCTTTATTTAGCTGACTATATGGAGATAAACCAAGAGGCAGAATATGCTGCAAGATACTTAAGGAAGAAATCCGTATTCTTAATCTAGCTGTACATCATGCAACTATTCTGCTTTGACGATGTGACCTCTGTGATGAACCTGGCTAGTAGAGCACATGTGCTGCACCATCTTCCTAATTAAGCCATCAAAATGCACTGGAGCAAACTGAGTGACTTGCATAGACCAGTGTAAGTAATTTTAGTTCCTCTATTGCTTGGTTAATAGAAACTGACACTGTTCTAGATTATGACTGATAGAGGTTACATGCTACAGCTGCTCTTATTGTGCCTGCAGGTAGACCATTTTATAAGCAGTTTCTGTGCATATGTAACAAGGAGGCACTGTTACTTATTTCTCTTTCTTACTTTTTGAGGATGTAATCACAGAGACATTTCCTCCTTTTCTTTTTTCCCTAGAAGCCCTTATCTGCAATTATTCTCAAAGCACAGAGATAGTCTACTTGTTTTTAATGCAGTAAAGGAACGCTTTCCAGAACTGATCTCAAAAAGAAAGGATGTCTACTAAAGCAATTAAAAAGGTAAATAAGAAAAAATGTCAGCAGTGACAGTTGGACTCTTAAGAGAAAAAGGAAATATTTTTGATATGGGTTTCATTGGCCTCAGCTTAAGCCTTTGTGAACATGTGGTATGGATTTTGAACTTTTTATTGTTATTCTTCACAAATAGTCTTACTTGAAGCTTTAGATGAGATTTTTTTTTCATTATTTATTTATTTATTTATTTATTTATCATTTCCTTTCTTGGAGACAGATATACAAAAACTATCAGACTGGCATAGTCAGGCCTTGAAAGTCTCTCAGTCATTATAAACTTACCGTAAAAACATTTTCTAGTCTACATAGTTCTGTGGCACTCCAAAGCACATAGCAAGGCTACTGCAGAGGAGTTTGTGTGTCATAATCTAAGAATGAATTCTCTTGAATTCTGTAATTTCATGAATGTTAATGAAGAATGTATGTATTTTTAGATAATAGAATTTTGATCAGAAATTATTCTACATAAATTAAAACAAAAATAAGTGATAAATTGTCCTGAGAAAAGTCTTCTATTGGCTTTTCTGTAAACTTCTACAAAAGTGCAGAGCAAAATGACATAGTTTCTATTTAATCTAATCTTTATTTAGGTGATCAATCTCTTAGACCTTGAAAGTAACTTAATAAATTTAACGTCAATTATAAAACTAATTTCAGTCATATCAGTGGAAGAATGTAAGAATTTACAAGGATGTTTTCATACTTATGACTACTCAACGGGTTTCTGCATGCTTATCTATACTTATTTTTAGTATTAAGTATTTTAATATTTGTCAAATATATTTTACAATTTCTGCATTGATAAAAGTAGTTTAATTAAACCTGTATCTATATATAGGGGAAAAAAAAATCCTTTTTCAGGGACTGCCACCTTATTTTTGTACAAAATTCACAGGAAATTCCTACCTTTTGTCTAGTCTGAATTTTAAATGATAGTAGAATTGTTGGAACAAAATAAGTCATATTTTAAGGTTTTACTCATCCTTAGCTATTGAATTAATTTAACACTAACATCTATAGTATTTATACTGTATAGTTTATCATGTTATGAGTACAGCAGTGAGTAAATGACTAGTTGCTGTGTGTTCCTTATTCCATTATTTTTCAAGTTTATATTTTTGTTATTAACAGCTTAAGTATTTTTTCCTACATTGATGATTGTATGTTGGTAGTCAAAATAATACGTCAAATATGGTGTGTATATTACTTCCAAATCAGTCTACCAAGTTTACTCTTTTGAATAAAAACAAAAACACCTAACTATTACAAATGATTTTTCTTAAGGCATTCTTACAGGCTACTGTGAAGATAAAAGACTTTTTGACAGTGATATGAAGCACATCTGGTTAGCCATTTACTGTTGATCTTCTATGTTTAGATATTTCCTTAATTACACTTCGGAGGCTTCTTTCTTCTTCTTTTTTTTTTTGTTCTTTTTTTTTTTTCTTCTTTTTTTTTCTCCCCAGTATTTCCCTATGGATAAAATTTAATTATATTATTTAGAGCTTGCTTTATAAATTAGATCATAAATGACTGAAGTTTATGTCTACATCATTTTGACATGCAGCTGATGTGACCTCCAACGTCACACTTTTAATATATGAAAGTAAAAAGGCATCTAGGCAACTAATGATACCTGACAAAGGGATGCACTGCTGGTCTTTTTGGTCTTTTTTTTTTTTTATTTTTATTTTTCTTCCCTCTCTCTCTCTTTTATTTGGAGTTATACCCTTCAGGGTTTATTTTACTTACTGCACTCTCTATTAAGTATGATTAAACTGTTCCCAGTTCTCTGTACACCCATCTGAGTCATCAGAGTTAAATGCAAAGGTGTAAAATTTAAGACTTTCATAGAATTAAAGAATGGCCTGAGCTGGAAGGGACCTTCAAGATTACCCGGTTCCAACCCCTTGCCATGGGCAAGGCTGCCACTCATCAGCTCAAACTGCCCAGTGTTCCATCTAACCTGGCCTTAAGTGCCTCCAGGGATGGGGCACCAGAGCTTCACTGGGCAGCCTGTGCCAGGGCCTCATCACCCTCTGAGTAAAAACATTCATTCTAACATCTAGCCTAAATTTCCTCTAATTTACTCTAAAGCCATTTCCCCTTGTCCTCTCACTGTCAGACCACGTAAGATGTCAGTCCCCCTCTTGTTTATAAGCTTTCTTCAAGTCTCTTCAAGGCCACAATGAGATCTCCCTAGAGCCCTCTTTTATCCAAGCTAAACAACCCCAACTCCCTCAAGCTTTCCTTATACGAGAGGTGCTCCAGCCCTATGAGTATCTTCATTGCCCTCCTCTCGATCTGTTCCAATAGCTCTACATCTTTACTGTTCTGGGGGCCCCAGGCCTGGACGCAGTGTTCCAGATGGGGCTTCACAAGAGCTGAGTAGAGGGGGACAATACCCTCCCTCTCCATGCTGGCCACCTCTCTTTTAATGCAGCCCAGGATACCATTGGTAGACTTCTGGGCTGCAAGAACGCACAGCTGGCTTGTGTTCAGCTTTTCATCCACCAGGACCCCCAATTCCTTCTATGCAGGGCTGCTCTCAATGAGAATAAAAAGGCTGCTCTCCAAGTTATGTACAGTAAAAAATATTTTATTATATTTAGTAACACTTCTTTAAAAGAGTTTACCACACTCAGAACCGATCACTTGCATGTTTTAAAATTAGTCAATGTTTAAACATGTATTCCTTCGTTTAATCATATTTGTTGTTAAAATGTAGATTTTAATTCTTGAAATCTGCTGCAGATTTAAGCTTCTTTGCCAATTGGCATGTAACACACAAACATCCTGAATTTGAAAAGTGTGATGCTCTAATGATGCTGTTCCCATGATCTTCCCTTGTTGCATCTCTAAGTGCAGATTTGTTTAGAGTTGGTAGTTGATAATTTCATCTAGCAATCAGATCAGGACTAATCGTGCTAATTCAGAATTGGACCAAATGGAAAGGCCAAACCCTGTGGATGTTCATGTCTGTATCTTCTGCTGAGGAACTGGGACATTTGGAAATGGAGTGTATAAGATCTAAAAAAAATCTAAATCCTTGTTCAGTGGCATGTGTTCAGTTGCCTCTTTAATCTATTCTCTGATAACTTGTACACAGATTCATTATTTTCTAGTTCCTGTTCATTTCTTTTGTTTTTTATTATTCGCTTTTATTACTAGACATTACAAACTACTATCATCTGTTTATTATCACAGATGCTCATGATTGTCTTTTCTGTAATCTTTAGGTTAGCTTCAACCAACATCGCACAAAGAAGTTAGCATCTGTTCTAAAATGTCAGCAGTTTGGCGACATGCCCACTTGTATTGGTTTCTCTTTCTACTTTTAAGTCGGAGCTGTTGCAGGGGAGAAAGATTCTTTATATTATTGCTGTTTTAGCATTTGCCTTTGACAAGGTAGTTTTTATATGTCTTATTACACAGGTCAAAACTGGTACTTGAATCTTATAGGACTCTGTTCTAAATTTTCAAAAAAAATGCAGACTATTCTAAGTTAAAACTAGGATTGCAGAAAAACTAGGATTGATGATTACTGTCTACCTTCCTTCCAAGTTTATTTTCAATTTCTTTAAAATCTATCATTTTCAAAATTTCTCTGTCCTTGAAAGAGCTTGCTGTATAGAGAGGTCAAAATGTTAACTTCGGGTTCATTCCTTTCCAGCATTCACACAGCTTACAGATTGAGCTCTCATGGCTAGATTACTTATGGGACCTGAGCTGCCTTATTTAAAGCTAGCTGGAAACTTGACTTTACACTGCAATCTGCTGTTCTTTCACTGTCTGCAGTCTTTATTTCATACTGTAGCTTTTCTTGCGAGACTTCATGTTGTTTTATGCTATTGCAGACATTTTCAAAAATTATAGTTTGCACTTGAAATAGACATTTAATTTCTGTGATTTTAGTTTTTCAGAAAGATTCCATTATTACAGTTTTTTTGTTTGTTAGTTTTTGGTTTTTTTCCTCCTGTGGCTTTTGAAAGACTATACAGAAAGTGGTGGTTTTTCTTGGTGTTCTTTTTTTTTTCTTTTTTTTTTCAAGAAAAGTTGTGCATGCTTGATCAGGGAATTCAGAATCATCTAGTATTTCAAAGGAATTAAGCACAGTGAAAAAAAGGATGGTTTAGGGTCAGTCATAGCTTATGATGGTATTCTGTCACTGTCAAGTCTGGCTTTGAGCTCTCATTCAAAATATTTAACCTTTCTATTACTGGAGAAAGTCCAATCAATCTACATTACAGTCATCTTGCAAGAAATAAAGGAAATCCCTTGGTCAGCGTTTGCAGAAGAGTCAGTTTTGCTAATTCAGAAGAAATGTCCGAATCTTATCATTAGAATTGACTAGTCTATCCTCTTGTCAAAAAAGAGTGGTAGCAACAGTACTGTGCACAGCTATAGCAGTAATATTTTTATTGAAACTGAAGGAAAATCTAGAGTAAAACTGTTTATTTCTAGTCTGATTGCATGAAATCTCTATTATAATAGATGATAATTCATGTACATAGCAAAGCATAAGCGATATTTTAATACTGCAGAGCCAATTTAACAAATTCCATTCAAGGGCCATAGGGCACTTATAATCACAATTAAATCTTGCTCATGAACTGACGTGTCAAATTAAAAAAGTAAAGTCGTTTTGATGAAGACTTCATCTTCCCATTTTAATCTTTAATATATTTCTGGATAGGGAAAAAATAGTGTGGGACAAGAACAGGAAAAAGAGGAAGAGAACAGAGGGATCGATGCTGAATGGCTGCTAATGTAGGAGCAGAATTGACAAGAGGCTGAAAATAAATGTGGGAAGTCCTTCGCTACCATCTGAGAATGATGTTCTACTTGTGCTTTACTGGATTGGATAGTATGAAGGGATCTGTATTTCTGCCTCCCTCAGACTACAAGGCACAGTACAGAGAAGGAGTTGCTATTCTGAATTTCATATTAAGATGACTCTTGGGACTTTCTGCTTAGTCCCAGGACTTAGAAAGTGCTCCTGGTGTACTGGTACTTTTATTCTGAGACTGTCTAGTTCCATATGATGAAGGACAGTAGGAGAGATGGCCAAGGAAATGCCAGAGAATGGATTATATAGTGAAAGAAAATCAGAGAAACAATTATAAATGATAAGGTT
This sequence comes from Perdix hodgsoniae, assembly GCA_035772895.1. Lineage (NCBI taxonomy): Eukaryota > Metazoa > Chordata > Aves > Galliformes > Phasianidae > Perdix > Perdix hodgsoniae. The sequence continues at coordinate 3,603,442 of JAPSGF010000071.1, forward strand.
GTGAAAAGTTCATCGCCATTATTTAACTGAATGAATATCTTTTGTGTCAGCTGAGAACATTCACACTTGAGGTCTATTTATGTCGTATTACCATGTTTAGTAAAAGATATAATTTCACGCTGTCCATATTGTCAAAAATCCTTTTGAAGATAAGCTAATGTGTACAATACTACTCTGTATGTATACTAGAAATTTCTTTGCATGTACAGTATTGTCTTTTGTGTTCTTTTTAATTTGTTTTAGATAGATCTAAGTAGGTGGCAGGGAGGACAGAGGAGGAGGAAGAAAGGAAAAGGTGTGCAGAAGGGTATAAAGGAAATGGAAGGGAAGACAAAGGAAGTAATTGCCGAAAGAATTCAAAGGCGATTTCCAAATGCCTAGAAGAATCAAGTTGGGAGAATATAATAGCATAGAGGATCGTGTTTTTATAGATTTACTTCCTATGGAACGATTTCTTTTTCTATCTATTTCTGTAATACAGTCCATCCATGCATCTGCCAGTGGTTTCTTAAGTGGGGTTGCACAAAGAGGCTTCATTAGAGGTCCACACCTCATTTCATGAATTGTCTAATTTGACTCTCAGGGCCCCGTTTTCTAGCAGTTTTGCACATTCACCATTAGAATTAGACATAATTAATTTTTCCCATCACAGCAGAATATTACTAGTGTGTAAAAAAATATTTAAAAACAATATCTGCATTATAACATTTTATCTGCATGAAAGGCATGGAAAAATTGAGTATTTTGGATGATAGGCTTCAATTCCTTTCCATTATTGTAATGGTAGAAATAATACTGTGCAGGGGAAAAACTATACTTTCGAAGTTCACATACATAAAGAGCATAGTATGCTAAGACAATGTTAAAATAGTACAGCATAAATTTCACTTACACAGCTTTACAGCTTAGCATATTAACTCATTCATAGGTCTGACTTTGTTTATAGGATCTGGGAAGGAAAGATTGATAGTTGTATACCCACAAGTTTCAGAACTACTGTATGTAAAACTTTGAATGTAACTGCTCAGAAATGGCAACCTAACAGTTTTATTAAGAAAAAAAAAAAAAGAAATAAACAAACAAACAACAGCAACAACAACAACAACAAACACCTTGAAGAAATACATAAATATTTTCAAACAGAAGAAAGAATGTTTACAAATTTCTTCTCAAAACAAGAAAGGCTGATTATGCACAAAAGTAGCATTTTTCGTCTCTGTGCTGACACTTGGTATTCTTCATTGAACTAGCTTCATGAAACTATCTAATGTTTTAGAAACTTGCATTTGAGTCGATTTCTTATGGTGTGAGTATGATATACTCAGTAAGAAGAGACAGTTGCTGCATCCTAGATGCACTGTTGCTCGAACTGCCCTTTCTAGTTGCCCGTTGTCTCCCTTTACTAAAGAAAGAGTTTGGATTTAACTTGGATCGAACAAATCCCATCCTTGGTGTCTGCTAAATCTCTTTTGTCAACTGGGCTGCTGCTAGACTAAACAATGGATATGATGTTATTTATCTTGCACATGCTTATCTTGCTATTATTCAAGTCAAGAATCAAGAAAATGAGAACCACGGTTTTATAGTAGCCCACGTGTGCCTGTTTCTTTCCAGGAAAACTAAAGCCCTGGGATAAAGACTCTCAGTGCTTGCCATAAGTAATGATCAAACTGAGGAAGCAGTGCAGGGTCCAACAGTTTAGATATAGCAGGGCAGTCTTGATCAGATTTGAGGGATATAATGATGATATATTACAGAAAATTATTTGTCCTAGCTTATTGTGGCAGCAAGGCCAAAGTATGTAGGAGGCTTGTAGCTCAAGTGCAGAATGGAGAGAGGTATTTGTGAATTATTAGTAAGAGAGGCAATGGCAACATGTAATATATTTCATTACACTGTTTGGACAATGTACTGTCAGAAATGAGGAATTTTGAAACCCTTTGGGAAGTCTTCAGCATGAACTTGTAAGGGATGTGAAAGGAGCCTGCTGCAAATCTTGAAGTGTGAGTCACAAGCTTCAGCAGCTGAGCCAGAGTGTGTCTGGTCTCAGAAGGGGAAAAAGAGTTATGCCGAAAGTTTAAACTCCAGACACAGTGCCTGAAAGCTAATCAGTCTCAGGAAACATAAAAGCTCAACCAAGTAAAGCACAAGGAAATAAATTAGAGAGTAGTTACAAGGATCTGAGTTTATTTCAGCTGGCATGTTAAATGGAGGTATCTGAGGTGGGGCCCCTCTGCAGACAAGGTTAAATTGGGTTGAATTATTCCTTGATTACTTATGTCTCTGCCTTGACTGAAGAAGGAACCAGTAATCATACCTTGTGAGTGTCTGATGTTAGATCAAGTTTATCAAGTCCATTTTCATCTGCAGATTTTCCATCTGTAGAACTTTCTTGGTAAATACTCCCGATTCCCTCTCTAAACTAATAATTGTGTTCTCTCATTTTCTGTTGAGACGGAAACATGTATGCCATGTACAAAGTAGTACCAAAATTATGAAGCAGTCTTTAGATTACTTGCTCAGGTATGGATAATTCTCATTTACATCCCTCAGATCCTGTAGGTTTTTGAGCTAACTGTATTGATGATAATTTTGGATAGCCTTAGAGAGAGATGATTAAATTGCAAACTATTTCTCTTTGTGCCTACTTTTCCTCCCTTCTGTGGGGAAAAAAAAAAAAATAAATAAATAAATAAATAAATAAAAAGTATTTAAGGATGTCATTTAAAAGGAGCATCATATGAACTACCAGAGGAAGTAATTTATTTCCAAGAGTTGCTGTGAATAATAAAGCATTTGTTCACAGTTTTAAGGATGACAACAAAATGAAATGTTGCAGGTAAATATTGTAATTAACATTCAGCTTATGAAATGCAAGAGGTGTTCTCCCTTGTGAATAAACTCTACTATATTACTTGCACAGAAAAATGGGAAAAAGTTGAGGTTTTACATAAAACTGCTACCCTGTCATTCCCCAAATGTTGAGTGTTATAATTTGCTCTTTGAAATATGTGTATGACATCCTAGTTTTGCATAAAGCCGATTAATATATTCAATTTAGTCTCAAAGTTGGAATCTATGTTTTAACTCACTTGACACATTTTTATAAAATCCTGCAATAACAACGTGATAAATATTGAGAAAAACTTACTCAGGTTAAGTTTATACATTTTGAGTGCTTCTACCACAACATTGTATCTCTTCCAAATATACATTTCTATATGTGCTTTTCTCAGTAGCATTAATATTTTAACATGTTTTTGCCCTATGTACTTGTTTCTCCATGAACTTTAATTGTACAAGTACTTACTTGTGTTACAAATTTAACTCGATGAGTAACATGCTTATTTTACAAAGCAGCCCCACAACCAGTGGCACTTTTCTATATAATGTGGTGGCTGAAGAATTCAGAAAAACAGACTTGAGAGCAGAATGTGTCAGCTTTTCTCAAAAGCAATGCTGGTGTAAGGTACTATGCACACACGTCTGTGTGAGATATGTAGGTTTTTAGAGATTTGCCACTGGAGAACACACAAATAGAGCACTGCAGGGATAAGAATCAATCTTTGCTGTTAACCTTGATGCATTTCCAAAATTTTCTTTATGGTAGTTAGAAAAGAAATCAGAATTTTCCAAGTTCAAGTGTCATTTTAAACTGCTTTCTGCTGCATTTTTTTTTAATGACACTGGTGTTTTGAGTAAATAAATTTTTAATTGTCATTATATAAAAAATTGTAAATAAATTGTAAATAAATTTTAAGCAATAATTGTCAAAATGACTAAAAATTAAAACAAACCTATATAGGTGCATACATAGATATATGTATTGATTGTGACTCGTTATACCTAGACTGCTGCTCCAGGGATAGACTCCAAAAGAAAGGGGAATAAATTTATGGAAAAAGTGTTTGTTTTTTGTTTTGTTTTGTTTTGTTTTAATAATAATTAGAAGCAACACAACTAAATTAAAACTATTTAATTAAACTAATTTAAATTTAAATTCCGGTACTTCTTTTGTACTCTTTCTCATCTTGCAGGCTGCTTGAAATTAAAATGTTGATCTATTCATTTTAAAGGCATCGAAGTAAACCTTTATATCAACTTTACAAACATATCCCAATTCTCTAGTTTGTGAGACGTATAGATAGCATTTGCATAATCTTACATACAGGTAATAAACTTTCACAACATTATTTCATTTCTTGATAGCTTGCTTTTTTACTCTTCCTCCTATACTCCCAATCAGAACTGAGAAAATTTAAATCTCACAATTACTCATATTTTCTCATATGGATTATCAAAAGCCTATGATATTTTATGAAACACAGTGGCTCAATAAAGTGAATTGGAATTTAGAAATCTAATATTTTTGTACTTATTTTAGTAAGTATTTTGTGTCTTTTGGAGAATAAAAATAGACAGGGAAGTATTCTTGGAATTACTGTGGAACCAATGGAGGTTACAGTCCTTGACGATTAATTGCTGCCCATAAATTCACCTTATTTTCTGATTAATGACTCAAGATGTTGATGTTAGTGTTTTATTACTCCTGCACTGTTACATATTTTGTGAATTATAGGCAATGTTATCACTCAGCATTGCAAGCATAATGAATACACATATTATTATTGCTTTCCCTTTGATACTGTTTATTACACAGACTTCTGCATGAATGATTTTATTTCTCTATTAATAAAAGCCCTTTTAATTTACACATATGTGAGTCAGTGCCCAAATATGGTTCTGATATAATCTCCATGCTAAGAATGTAATTCAGTGTAGTTGATTGCTGTGGCAGAGTGTATCCATATCTAAGGATATGAAATGCTGTATTATTTACTGATTTCTGAAAATTATATTGCAGAATATAGTCATCAAATTTCAAACTCTCATTTCAGTAAGGGAGTGGTGATTCCAGTTAATATGCTGATAATGAAAAGATGGATGATTTTCAGAACTAACAACCTGGCAATTTTATCATCTCTCAATCGCGATTTTCCATACAGAACTTTTTTTTTTCCTTTCAATTTTTTTGGGGGGGTACTGAGTACTGCTTCTACTGATGTGCTATTAATGGAACTGCTTAAGACTGAAAGCCATAAAGCCACAGAAAGCCCATCAAGTAATAATAATAATTTTTTAAAAAGTCTGTTTTTTTTTTTTATTATGATCTGAATGGATTTTGAAGAGCAGAGCTTGTTTGTGTGTTATGTTTTGCAAAACAGTGGTGTCCAAGTCCTGCATGTAGCCTCCACTGAAAGGAACAACAGATTGTTCATGCTGCGAAGTCCTTTCCTCTGAACTTAGCAGGGATAATGAGAGCACAACATTAAAGTATTGTGGAGACGGCTAGCAACAGGAAAGGAGAAACTGCTAAATAAATAGCTGAGAAGTGTTTACTAAATACATTTGTGAAATTAATTAGAGAGATGTAACAAAAGAGTGAAGAAAATAAAAGATGGATGTCCTAGAGTTTATATTCTTATAGCAATATTTTTGGCACATGCTCACTAGCTATGACAGACAAAATTTGAAGGCTGGTAAACAGCTCCAGTATGAGAACTGGAGCTGTAGCCCAAAGGCAAGAGAAAAGGAAACAAAAAGATGGAGCCCTAGAAAGAGTACATTTACTTCTTAGGAGAAAAATGAGGTAAAAAGAACACTAACTAAAAGATTCAGCTCTGACTGGTGACATGTCTGGCGACATGCATTAACCTCCAGTGTGCCAGTAAGGGAGATTTTTTGCTCACAAAATACAATTCAGACATGTCAGACAGCCACTGAAGTTTTCTCACAAGCCTCTAAAGTTACTGTATCTTTTAATACTTCTCCATTAAAATACTTCAGTAACTCAGCCAACTACTGTACATTCAGACAAATGTGCCAGAAAACTTACATGATCACATCTAAACTATTTCTAAATGGATTTCTCAGGAAATAATTATATTAGCGAGTGAATTCGGAGTAAGTGATATACTGTTTAAATTAGTGTAGGGATTAGGACTATTATAAAACCATAAGATAAGCTCAAGAGGAAGCAAGACAATGAATGGTTATTACTGTAGATTGCCTTGTAGAAGAATTTTACATGAATTTTACAAAGAGTTATGTATAGAGAAGCTGATCCCAAAACAAAAAGATAGTTACTTAATACAGAGAGAGAAATTGATTGGTAGCAAGAAATTCCAAATATTTTGCAGTACTTGTTTATTTTTTTTTTTATTTTATATTTCAAATGATCAAGCATAATGATTTAATAGTACAACTTCAAATGAATTGTGGAGCAAGATAGGCAACAATCTGGTAATTACCTGCCTTGCCAGTATAATTACCTGTTGAGATACTTTCAGTGTAGAATGCTGCAAGCTAAGGACTAAGTTTCCTTTTCCTTGGAATTTTGATTTTTAGGGGATTTATTCCAATTTGAAACCAAATTTTAGAATATTGAACAAAACCAGTACCAGCCTTCTAGGATTATCCATTTTTTGAGAATTAACTATGTTGAAATTAAAATAACTCCATGCTAATCTTCCGAAAATCAGCAATAGTGAGAAGGTGTTGCAAGTTCATAAAAGAGAACTGCTTTTTCTCTTTGGTAAATGATAATTGTAGCCTACAAGAATTTCATGAATATTTCTGAAGGAACAGAGACAAGAAAGATGCATATGAAATCCATGTTAAAACTGAAGACCATTATTGAATGTGAGATTCCATTTCTACCGGCCAAGTTTCTGTCACTGTATAAAGGCTAACTTCCAAGATGGCTCAGGTACTCACAGCATGACCTCAGCAGAACAATGCTGCAATTTGAGACCATTTGAGAACTTTTTTTAACTTTTTATGTAAATCACAGTTACACATATCAAAATTTCCTAATAGATTTTGAAGACTTCAGAAAAATATTCAGTCTAAATCTGCCAAATTATGGAATGAGCAAATTTCATGCCTATAGTATATAGTAGTGAAATGAGGTGGATTCAAAGAGGGCAACTGCCAGATATAATAATGACTATCAGTGGAGAAAGTACTCTCTATACTTGCTTCCTTGCATATTTTGTGGGGGATAAAGGAGAGACAGAAAAGAATGAAGACAAGTCTTCTTTTTGGACACTTCACAACATTGGATGAAGTAGAATACAGCTGAAAGATTTGGAAAATTGATTCACAGAAGGTAACAGTAACATACTGGGCAATAACAATACTAGTAATCACTCAAGCTAAAAGCAGGAAACACTTTGGCATGAAAAGAAAATCTGTAAAAATGTGAGAATGTACCATCAATTACTTTTATATATCTATTTATAAAATGTTCACTGATATAGGATCCATATTGTCATTTTGAAAATGTGCTTTATTGCCAGTCTGAAGATTCAGAATGAATCCATGAATTTCACTATGATTCCTGTTAATATTGTCCTGGCACATTTTTCTCAGTCGGATAACTGATTGCTGTACATAGAGTAATCTACCTAATTTCTCTGGTTAAATGAGCAAATCTGTAAGTATTGACTCATTGTGAAGTTGCCGTATGAAAGGAGACCTCCATCCAAAATATATTCATGCATTATTCATGTTGCAGTCTTTCTGTTCAAGTCAAATCTTACATATTTGAGAATGTGCATAATGTAAATCATAGCATGGTACCAGTACAAATTTCTGAGGAAATTTATTTGGATCATGTATTATGTGTATATCTGTGCAGGTGTGTCAGCAGTTCTGGACACCCAAGAGCAGAGTTGAGTTGTTTGTTTCAAGGAACCGATTGTGTTCCAGGTGAGAGCCTGTCCAAGATGTTTGTAATCTGTATGGACTTTCCTGGAATTTTAGAGCAGCTCAGATTGGAACAACCTTGGGAGGTCCCTTCTGATAACCCTTTACAAGGTTATATCAGATCTTGAAGATCTCCAAGGACTTAGTTTGCACAACTCTGTGCAAACTTTTTTGAATATCAGCTGTTCTCAAGGGAGCAAATTCCTTGTATCCAGTTAGAACTTATTTTATGTCAATCAGATTTTCTCATTTTGTTACTGTGCACCATAGTAAGGGGCTTGAATCCTCACAAATGGATCTTGGCTTTTTGTACCAGCATGTAGGTCCATCTGTCATGTCAGAAAAATGTTTCATAGCATTTACAATAGCAGAACTAATCAATTGAGTACATTTCCTGACAATTCTTTTTAACATTTAAATAGAAATTGTTTACATGATTTACTGAAATATGATCATTGCTCGCACAGTCTTTCCAGTGTGGGACTGTAATTTATCAGAAAGATAGTGATAACTTTATGATTAATCCTTTAATATAAAAATATTTTTTAATTGAAAAAAGACCTATAATGTTTGCATGCTGATCATATTGTGTAATGTTGGATTATCTAAATCTATGTTATTTTTTCATTAAAATAAATCTAGAGAATGCAGATTTACTACTTAGGTACCATGATCCTATTTCTTATATTCATGCTGTGAAATTAATTGAAAGAAATACTGTCTTTTTCAATTTGTCTGCTGTGGCCACTCAAACATATAGGGTGGGATGGGATAAGCTCTTTCATCTTTTCCTTTTATTTCAGAAAGCTAAAAGGAGATTTCAAGTGAAAAATGAATACATTCACTCACAAGATTCAGGCTGTGTCTATGAATGGGAAAGGAAATTTATTTCATGGCTTTTCCATCATGTTGTCAGATGCTTGTATATTTTTTTATTGCCAGTTATATTATAGTCATTTTAAAGTATTTTAAAATGTATTTCGTTTAAATAATTATTTCTTCAAGTAACTATTTCAAGCTTCAAATTCCTATTTTTAATAAGTATTACTATAGCTACTGATTCTATTCTTCATGATACTTTATGAACAGAGAAGAAAGTTGCATCATCATGTGAATATTTGCATTACATATCTACAGTGTGTTTTCTTACACAGGTTAGGTAGTGTTTCTCCAAATGTGAAATGCATATATATGATGTCAGATTATTTGAAATGAAGATGACAGTTAATTCACTACTTTCTGTTTTAATGACTTTTAAATACCAAGCACTCTACAGCAACAGAATAAGGAAAACATTCAAAAACGCAAATGGCGCCCAAAGTATATTTTATTCATATATGCACAAAAAATACATGTGGTTACTAAGGCCAGCAGCTGCTCAGTGGGTTGAATCAAGCAATAAATCTAAGAGGTTTTGAAGGTATATTTTTCATATGCTAAAGATAAAAAGTAGTGCAGAGATAAAGAAAAGGTAAGTATTCTCACATTCCAACTGAAGTACTTCTTTTTTTAAATTTTGTTTATCTTACTGACCAGAATAGGTACATATTATCCTGATCCAACTCATTTATAAATGTCTAGTGTACACATGTACGTGTGTGTTAACATTACAATTTACATAAGGAGAGACAGTAAGGTGGTTTCTACAGGTATGGAGGTTTATGAATTTCTGCATGCAAAAAAGAAGAATGCTACAACTAAAATATGCCCTTTCTCCTGATTCTTCTTGCTAAAGAGTTGAAGAGGAGTGGAAGATAAGCAAATGAAAGGAACATAGATGGGAGTAGCAGTATAGAGCTTTATATCTTCCCATAAAGCAGCATAATTCCACCACATTTATGCTAATTTTATTGACTACGTTGCAAGGGAGCAAATTCCCTTCGCTAACTACCTTTGTATTTGCTTACAGGCATGTTTTGGTTTCACCTGGGACAGAGCTATTTTTCTTCATAGCATCCAACATAATGCTGTGTTTTAGCTTTAGGAGAAAAACAGTGTTGACAGCATACCAGTGTTTTAGTTGTTGCTGAGAAGTGCTATGTAGATCCAAGGACACTTCAGTTTCTCAGCTTCTCATAATGTCCTGCCGGTGAGGAGACTAGGAACGTAAAAGGAGCTGGGAGGAGAGAGAAACAGTACAGCTGACCTCAACAAGTCCAAAGGATATTCAATTCCATATGACAACAATAAAAAAATATAAAACAGAGAGAGGTTGGCTGGAAGGACAGTTGCTTCTAGGGGACAGGACATTAGTTGGTGGGCGGTGAAAAATTTTGTGTTACTTGTTTTGCATGCGTATGTATATATATATACATTATATATATATATACATATATATATATGTATAACTATCACTGCTGTTATTTCTCTCTTCCTTTACTGTGTTAGTAATTTTATGTCAGTGTATCTCTTAGTAAGTATATCTCAACTTAGAAGTTCTATATTTCTTTTTTCTTCCGATTCTCTCCCTCACCATGCTGGGATGGTTAATTAGCCTCAAGTATCTTCACTCTATTGTTTGAGGAAGAAGGCAGAATAGGAAGATTGTCCTTGTTTTCTGCTGTATCACTCACTGCAAATAGATATCAAAGCTCATTAATATCATCAACACATTATGATGAAAGGATCAATCCTTTTATTTATTTACATACATTTCATTTTTGGTGCAAGATTATTTAAAACTGTTTTATAAACACATTGAAGCTGGAATTAGTCACTCTATAAAGGCATGCAGATGGAATGTGATTGGCATTGAATGTAAATCTTTTTAAAGATTTGTCAAGGCTTGAAGGGAGGGAAAATATGGATGATCAGAATTGACACAACCCATGGCTCTTCCCAGAATATGCATTCTAAATCTTAAACATAGTGATGGATTGCAGATAGTGCTGGTTGTTTTGGGGATCATTTCTTCTGATATGGAGATTTCCTTTATAACTGATTGGCATAAAAATATACATTTTTTTCCTCTTTCTTTTCCATGTTTGTTTTGAGAAAACATAAAATGAAATCAGCTTATTTTTGTTTGAGGATTAGGTTAGTTTTATGTCCCTGTGTGAGTAACAACATTCCTTAATCTGTTCAGATGTTACCTATTTCAGCTGTAGAAGGCATTTGGAAGATATTTGGAAGAATATTGTATGATGATGTTGAATTTTTTTGCAAAAGAATGAAATAAGGGAAAAAGCAAAAGCTGAAAAATAAAGATGTAATTTTAACCTCCACACACAGACAAATCAGTCAGAGATCGGTAGGTAAGAATAAATGGTAGCTCTTGAGAGAGGAGGGAGGTCACCTGCAGAGTCACATATGTCTATGTTGCTCAACATTTTTATTAACACTGAGAAAGAGGCTGTGTATTAGTTGACAGAATTTACTGATGAGACAAAGTTTTTCAAGGTAGTGAAAAACAAAGACTGATTATGATGAACCCAAGGAAAATATTACCATATTAAGTGATTGCAGAAAAATAGCAGATGAAACATGATTGAGATAAATGCGGATTGATGCGCATGGGAAATTCTAACTTTACATATGTAATGATGGATTTCTAGCTGACTATTATCACATATAAATGAGATTTTTAGTTACAATTAATAGTTTATGAAAATTTCAGTTCATTGCTCAATAACAGTCAGAAATAAAAGGCAAATCAAATGTTAGGAACGATTAGGAAAGGCATATACAATAAGGCAAATAACATTAACATGTAAAAATATAAAAATCTCGAATGTAATATTATTTTGAATGCTGTCTGAATTCTAGTACTTTTCTCTCAAAAGCATGTAGTGAAATCGGAAGAATTTCAGAGAAAAGCAGTGGGTATGTTTGTATGAAAGACTAGTCCTTCAGCCCTTAAGGTAGGATAGGATGGAGGTTATACAGCACAGCTGTAATGGAGAAACTGAATTTGGAGTGATTACCCAATAGCTTTTCAGGTTCAAGAACAGGAAGCATCCAGTAATGTTAAGAAGAAACAGGCGTGCAGTGGAAAAAAAAAAAAAAAAACAACAAAAAAAAACCCCATAATCTTGTTCTTCTTTTATGTAACAGAGAGAAAGAATTTTTGCTATAAAATGTCATTTCAGTAACTGACTGGACAAGTTAATGGAAGAAAAAGTGCTATTACATACCAAACAGCAATTTTAATTTTGTCAGTCCATTACTTCATAATTGCTGGATACAGGAAAAACATGTTATGGAAGCAACATTGTGTCCTTGCCCCAGTAATGCACTTTCTGACTGGCACTGACCATTGCCTGCTGCAGGTGGCAGGAGACAGACAGACCTTGGCAGAACCACCATCTGTAAGGCATGATTTTAAGCAAGACCTATATCAACCTACCTCTCTGTGTACTTACAGTGCAGCTTTTTCTTTTAACAGCTCCTCTGCTAAGTGAAAAGATATGGGTTTAACCTGTAAGGGGAAAAAAAAAAAAAAAAAAGCAATATTATGAAATGTTTTTTTTTTTGAGGCTAGAAGGAATTATATATAAAATTTTTCAGAGACTATGCATTGACGGTAAAATTTCTAAACTATAAACTTGCTAAGTCTACCTTTGCTGATAATTATCTGAATTTTTCCTTTTTTTTCCTCTATCAAATTGAATGCCTAAAAAAGCAAAATCAAAACAATTACTAGAAGCTCTATGTTTAAGTAACTTATAATTAAGTTGCTAAAACAAGTCCCATAGTTTTCAGAAGCACAGGCTTCCTCAGTAGTTCAGAGTGCTTAGTTTTCCTCCCGATCTTATAGAAGTTTAATCTTTTCAGGGGTCACTCTATGGACTGCTTTCAGTTCTCCTTTCATTGTGTCCATGTTGCATGCTCATACTAATTCTCTTTTGCATTTATATTAACACACGTGCTTTGCATTTGATTCCATTCAACTGAAGTCAATAGATATTTCACTTTTGACATCAATCAAAGCAGAAATGAGTTGCAGGCAAAGAACATAGAGAATATTTCATGTTGAAAGGGACCCACAAGGATGGTTGACTCTCAGCCCCTGGCTCCATATAGTATCAAGCCAAACCCTGTGTCTGAGAGAGAGCAGTGTTCTAATTCTTCCTGAGCTGTGGTAGCTCGGGGCCTGCTGCCCTCTGGTGAAAAATCTTTTCTTGATCCCCGAACTGACCCCCTGCTGACACAGTTCCAAGACAACACCTGATTCCCATATTTAGTGTCTGACACCTGAAAGATATAAATTAAGGGCCATTTTCACATGTTGAATATTCATTCTAGTCATGCAGGATGAGTGTAGTATTTGCAACCCACAGGTTTTTGCTTTGTGTCTTTTTAAAGACATTTTGAGATTTGCACATCTTGTGTGTGCTTTCCTTCTTTTACTTTCTATTAGGCTTTCTATCACGCTTTCTATTGTCAGAAAAGACTTCCAAAATATCTTAATAAATAATTACTAGTTGCAATGCTACCAGATGTTAATATAATCTAATTACCTGTGTGGGATTTGAAACCTCAGATTTTCTGAAGTTGTTGTGAATTCTTGAGTATGTACAGCTTTTGAAAGTTGAACTTTCAACAGTGCTAGTGGGCTTACTTTTAAGTGAAATTGTATTGTTTTTAATCTCTTCTATATTAGATTAAGACATTACTAAAAGTGTTATCAATGTGATGTGTTAGCACATGGTAGTGCATATGATAATTTTTTTTCCTAGAGGCCCTAAAGTAAGCAAATATATGTATATATATATATATATATATATATATATAAAATGGTTTCTGATTTTTGTTTGTTTGTTTGTTTGTTTGTTTTTTTGTTGGAGCCATATTGCTGAAAGAGGGTGGGAAAATGAACAGAGAATTGCTGGGGGGTATTTTCTACCCATTATAGCCAGAAGTGCCTTTCTGCAAAACTTTTGTGCAACCAAAAGTCAGGAGAAATAGATTGCCTTGAAGGAGTTAAAACAAGGCTAAGGAGTCAAATCTTTACTTTTTGGTTGACTGGAATCAGAAAACACGGAAAAATTGTGCCTGAACTTTAATATCATTAAGCCTTCTTTTCTTTTGCCTTTTTTTTTTTTTTTTTTTTTTCCTGAGGAAGGCGAGGGGGTGAAAATGATTAGTTTCATACGACCACAAAAAACATTTATTTAGAAACAAATTTTAAAACTGTATTATACTAATGAAAAGTTTTCACTACTACAGGCAAGTATTACTGAACGCTTCCTTGATGCATAGATAATATCTCCCCCAGGAAGGATCAATAAATGATCATGGGTAAAATATTCAGTAATGAGATGTGTATTCCTTCCTTGATTTTCATGCAAACTGCTTGTGCAGCTTAATTTAGTTCATTTAATATTGTTATGCTATTTTCAGTTATCCTGTACATTAGATAGCAATACTTTCTGCATCATAGTAATATATGAGAATAAACATTACTGAAAAATTCAGATTTTACTGTTATTATATCATATTATTTCATATTATTTCATATTTCATAATATTTTCATATTATATCAGTTATTATATATTTCTGTGTACCTAGAAAAGTTCTTGATGTGACACATTTAAAAACAATAATACACTATATTAAGTTCAGTAAATTGCTGAGCGTAAAACCAATTTATATAAATGCAGTGACCAAATGACTATTGATATTCATCCTTACTCTTCTTTATAGTGACATTTAAACTTAATTTTCTTAGGGAAAAGAAACTGATCTGTAAATTACACAGATTCTGATTGATAACTTTGGCATATTATCTGTATAGAGAGTATGGGGATCAAAATTGTTAGTCATAGACTGCAACTTCTAAGTCTACAACAAGTATTTATCTTTGGTCTGCAAAGAGTACGAAGAAATTGATTTAATGAACATCAATTCACTGCTTATTTTTCATCTCAGCAGAAAGCTTTTTAATGAGTGAAAGGAAGTCAGTTGATAGTGGTAGCCTCTCTAGTCTCTTTAGAGATTATCTACCCCTGGAAACTAATCCATGAAAATATATTTGGACTTTAACAATTAGTGTGACTTGACTTCATGAATTACTCTGGTATCAGAACTGACTTAATGTGTCATTTCATAATAGATATATGGGATGCTTGTTCTAACTTCATGGTTGAAGTCTGAAAAAAAAAAAAAGTAAACAAATAAAGATGTATTCTTTAAAAGTAATGAGTCAGTAAAATTTTCAGTACACTTCAATATTCAAGTAATTTTCATTCTTATTACAGTTTCTACTATAAGCATTGTTTGAATTTCTATCATTACTCACAGTCTCTTTTCTCTCCTACAATGTACATATATGTAAACACAAGTATTTAAATGAGTTGTATTTTTAAACTCTCAGATATATTTATTTTATAACATCATTACTATTTAAGTTGCTGAAGTGCATCATTGTATGTTGTGCTCAGGAATATGGTTAAGGAAAGGGAAGGATGCTGGTTTAATCTGATGAAAAGTAATAATATGAATTGAGGAAGCAACAGCATACAAGCAGGTTGTGTAGTATCAGTGTCAGAGTTATTGAGCTTGAAATCTGATCAAAGACAGGAATTACTGAAAGAAAGTGCTTTAGAAGTGGAAAGTCTTCTTTGACAAGACAAGACTGTAATAACCTTGACTTAGACATGGAATCAGAATGATTAGAGTCAGTGCAAATTTCAGACCCATTCCCTGACAACAAATAAATGGAGGTGTCGAGTCTCATTTTGATCACCTTCAATAATGACCTTGAATGCATGCAAATGTGAAATTTGCTCAATGGGGACTCTGTGGCAACTCTGCGATTCAACTGTGAAATTAGAGAAGCTTTTCTTTAAACTGGAATTTCACACCTGCTGAACTAGCAGTCTGTTTCTGAGTTACAACAGGAAGGAAATAAGCACTTCACAAAGTGGGGTTTCTATCTGTTTATTTGAAATAATTTCTTCTTTCTTCAGTTACAGCTAAATCAGATAGAAGTAAATCTAAATCCCTATTATGGGAATCTGAGACCAAATGAATAAGGTATTTTATTTGAAAATTATGGTCACTATATTTTTAAAATATCTTTTACTGTTGAAATAAATACTACAGTCTTTGCAGATGCTGAATAAGAACTTACTGAAACACTGTATGTGCACTTATTGTTCTTGAAAAGGAAACAACTTCTACTGAGAAGTAAAAGGCTTGTTACAATTACTAAATCAAAGAATAATAGATATCTACTTGATTTCATAGCTGAATCCACATACTCTTTGTAGACAGGAAATTTTTTACAGTACAACAGAATATGCATTAACTGAGGACTAGTATAGTATATCACAAGCACTTTCTGAGGTAATCAATTAAATATTGGTTCTGAAGGCAAACAGTACATTCACAGCAGTGAATATCAATTAGAATTGCATACTACTAAGCATTTTTTGTGTAGCAGAAATTGACACTTTCTGATTACACTGAGTTGTGTCATTTCCTATCTTGGCTACCAACTGCATCCAAGTTCCACATCCAGTTTGCTAACGACTTAAGTGACTGAGAAAATTAAAACTTCAACAGTTCTTACTGACAGTGTTACTAGGGGGAGTGATGTAACTTATTTCACAGACAGACATCCAAAAATTTAATCTGAAAGTGTAATTTATCAAAGTTCTGTCATGCTATCCTGCTCACTGCAGGAAGGAAGGGCTCCTTCCTTTGTCTCTATGAAGAGACATGCTAACTGCACATGAGATTAACATCTCAACTGAACTTCTCATGCTGTCTCTCCTGCAGGGCAAGTACATATGTGTATACAAAGAATACATCGCCTAACCCTACCCTACCCAGAAATTATTTTTATAAGTACAACAAATTAATATGAATCGTGTACAGCTTTCTTTCTTGCATATTGTTTCTGGTAATGTTTTATACATTTTCACTGAACACTTTTGTTTGTTCAAACACTTTTAATGAAATGAAACACATAATAGAATAGTACATTTCAATATACTTTAAATTATGGCTGTGTATAAATATGATATGCCATACAAAGCAGAAGAATCTCCATGACATCCTGGCATGTCTCCCTCTGTGCATCGGAGTGATGATGTCTACACTGAAGTTGAGATAACAATACTTATGTTTTGGAAGGCATTTTTGTGTTCTAAAGAAAAGGCTGTATTTTCCTTAGGTCTTACTCTCACTTGGCTGTCCTCGTATCTCATAAGTTTTCTGGTATCTGAATTACTTAATCAGAAACTTGGCAGGGAAAAAAAGCAAAGAAGGAAGTCTTTTGCTCTGGTGTTTAGGACAACTTTCCAGTCTTCAGTCTGTAGCTTTACTGTTTTGAATTGAGTTGAACTGAGACCGTGTCCAGTGCATGTCTCTTCCTACCACATTTGTAGGGGCTTTCCTGCTATAGCTATTGGATTGGTATAAAAAGAGAAGACCTCTACAACCACAGCCTTCATATGCTGAGTCTGTCCAGAGCAGCCAAGTCACTGTGTGATTTCAACCTTCATTTATATGCTTTTATGCTTTTACTACAATTGTCAAAAGACAGAATTTACTTGAAGTGGAATTTCAGTGTACATTATCGACTACTACTTTCTGGGATTTGAAATCAGTTTCAATTAGCTTAGTGAAAATTTTTCCAGATCTTACTGCATGTAACAGTGATATAGCAATGTAAGCTTTTGCATTTTACTGAAGTTCTATAGAATACACTTTGTTTTGTCTGATGATATTTTAATTATTAGTTAAGTCTGTAATTTTTGCAAGCTAAATGTGTTTCAGTATAGTAGTGCAGAATCCATAGATTTGGTCTGGAAAATGCCTTAGGCAGATGCTTATCTTTAGACTGATGAGGTCTGTTAGCTTTGATAAAACCAAACGTCTGCTCTCAGTCAGTTGCTGGACTGGGGCCATAGACTCTGTAATTGAGGAAGATTTTTATATTTAATTCTTTATCCATTTGTTAAAGTTTTTGATGAATTTTATTATTTTACACAGAATTATCTTTGTTTAATGCTACTGGTTTCCTAATGTAATTATCTTCATTGCAGGCTTCATTAATCATGTTTAAAGTACTTTCAGATATTCATGCATAATTTCTGTGTATTATTATTTCTTGGTTATTTAAATTTATTTGATGTCCTTAAATATCACAGGGTACTTACCGGTGTGTGTGTCCTCGGTAATAGGCTGATCTCATTCTCAAACTTAAGTATGCCTTTATTTTTATAAGGCTTAGCTGTAATAGAGAGTCTTTACAAAATGAAGTGTTCCACATAGTAGCTACGAGGAATATTCTTCCCTCCTAAATCAGGCCTACTGAAACTACTTCTAAAGGCTTCCCAAGGAACAGTAGACAGAGACTGCTCACTTGTTAACATTAGTTTGCATCGAAATCTATTTCAGCAATGGTATTTGTGAGAAACCAGTAGAAAGTAGATAAAATGGTAGCTTGCATTTGAAAATGAAATACATTTAAGGGTAAGGAAAGTATGACCCTCCTTTCCTAAGCACAAAGTTTAGCACCAGGTAGAACATCAAAACTTTCAGGCATGAAGCATATGTGATTTATTTATGCTTGTACAGTATCTATCATAATGCTTCTAATTAATGCCTATGACTTCTGCATTAAACAAACAATTATATTAATATCAGGAAATTGATACATTTTGCTAGTCGTAGAAGACAAGAACATTTTGAGCACTTCTGCTACTTCTGATACATCATAATAAGTCTTGATAATTCTCCATTAAGCTAATTAATTACCTTATATATTAATAATTAATTATTAAACAGAATGAGGGGGTGGCTTTAAACTAGAAGAGGGGGGATTTAGACTAGATATCAGGAAGAAATTCTTTATTGTGAGGGTGATGAGACACTGGAACAGGTTGCCCAGCAAGGTTGTGGATGTCCTCTCCCTGGAAGCACTCAAGGCCAGGCTGAATGGGGCTTTGAGCAGTCTGGTCTAGAGAGAGGTGTCCCTGCCTATAGCAGGGGCTTGGAACCAGATGATCTTAAAGGTCTCTTCCAACACAAGCCATTATTTTATTCTATGATTAATTATTACATAATTATATTTCCAATAGAACTGACAATAACTTAGAAAATTTTCAGGAAGTTATGAGATAATATGCCTTGAAAGGCTTTTTCATAAGCTCATAATGTGTGTTGAAAAATTTCAAAATTTACTCTGAGAATATTGAAGGAATATAATTGTTAGACTTTACTTCTGTTGATTTTTATAATATAAAAATATAAAACTAGCATGTGGTTTTATTGTTTAATACCTAACATGTTCCTTCTTAAATTTAATTGTACTTTTTTTTCTCTACCAATATACTTAGCCACAGTCTATATCCCCCGCTAGTTCACAGCTAGAGATTAATGCAATTACTGTAGTTAACGATGAGTGATTTAGAAATCTTCCTAGAAAGTGAAAACATACTTCTAAATTGTCCTTTAAATGCTGTTTAAATATTCATTCATTAGCTCATGCATATTTCACATGTTTCAGTTAGAGACAGGGAAAGAGGTGGGTACATTCACTCCTTAAGGTTTTATTCCTTCTTTCCCAAAATATGCGAGGAGGGAAACTGCACATCAGTAAAGAAACCCAAGGGCACTGTGAGATGAAACAAGGAGTCATAGCGCAGTTTTCAAATACTCCCTGTTTCAGGAGTAATCTTCACAATGACTATTTCAATTGTGTGTTTTCCTAAAACGAATTAACAGGGAAACTCTGCAGGATTATTGCAGAAGGTTGCTTCAAATCTAATGAGATTATATATATTTATTTGATAATTTTGTTGGTATTCAATTTTAAAGTGTTTTAATTCTAAATACAAAGAGTAGGATCTGACCTGTATTATTTATTCACTGGTATATAAAATACCAAAGTAGAAGAGGCAATTTTTGTTACTTCTAGTTCTTTTGAGTTATGACTATGTCTGGGTGAATGATTCATCCCATCAAATCTGAACCTAGCTAATAAAAACAGGATTGTTTTTGTTCAGCTAATACTAATGCCTTGGTATGTATTAGGCTTACTCTGTTGAACTATTGACCTCTTCTTAATCATTAATCAATGTAGTGACAGCTTAAACATAGAAGCAACTTTTTTATGACATTCTTATCATGCCTTTAATAGCAGAGATCAAATGTTTTAGAGTGATGCTTTCTGGAAAAGATGCTGTTCTTCAGCTTCTGTCTTCCCTTCATTTTATGCATTTCAGGGTATATGGTCAACACTGACCAGTAGGATGTTTAACTGTCAGTATTTGTAAGTCAGTGCTGAAGACACTTTATGTCCAGTTTGCTGCCACATAATCTACTGATGGAAGAAAGCTGTTATTGTTTGCTACCTTGCCCAGTAAAATTTGAAAACAGAGTTTTATGTCAGTTTCTACTTCTTTATGGCAATGATATAATTCAGTGTTCAGTTGAAGTGATCATCACTGCTGTATTAATCTGCAGGAGACAATATTAACTACGTGAATTTAGGCTTGGGTACACTTCTCTGAATAAGTATAACTGTGCTGAGTAAAATATGATGTTCCTGATGTTTTGCATGCTTTTTTTGTTTTGTTTTGTTGTTGTTATTTTTTTTTCCAATTAGGAGCTTTTCAGTTGAGAAACACGCATAAACAAATGGCTGCAGCCATCACTTTGTGGAGTTTATATTGAACTTAATGTTGCTTTTGGAATTATTTAAACAAAAGCAACAGTAACATGGAAATGTGTTTTACTGCATGGAAAGGAATTACTATTCTAATTTTAATTTCTAATAAGTATATGAATTGGTTGCTGTTTTAAAAGTTAAAAAGGTAGATCTGATTTCCAGCTGCATTCACTGTAACTTCAGTTGAGAAATGGTGGGGCCTGGAAGGGCTGCATGCAAAACATAATTTTATCTTAAAATGAGATCATAGCATTATCTCTTTTATATTTTAAATAGAGGAAAAAGCTGCACAATGTTATTTAAATATTCTTGTTCCACCTAGGCTTAGTCAATTACATTCAGGAAAATACTGTCTGTATATTGCAGCTCTAAATGATATTGCATATAGGAAGATGAGTTTAATAATTAGAATTGAAGATGAGGAAAATCATTTCAGGTACCTCTCAAATAGATGTATTAGTCTATGCTCTTTATATGTAAAACACATAACACTGTAGCAGAAACACTTTCATATCATTTCTTCAGACTCATCTGTATAATTCATTTTTGACTTAGTTACCCATGAGTAAGAGAGAATCCGAAATGTACACTCATAAAATCTATATGCCAAACCATGTTGTCAGTACTCTTTCTGAAATACACAGTTGAAACCAGTATCTATTATAGTGGGTAAGAACATGAAAAATTGAAGGATGATTAAAACAGTCAGTAGTGCTTCTTGAATATTCTTGGTTATATGGATGTAGGCCAAATTTACTGCTTAGCTTTGAAAGCAGCTATTAATTTTCTAATGGTCTTTTCCTGTTTGCTCATTTGAAAACTATATGAGTGATTTAGAAATATTATTGAGCTTACATTCACAAAATTGCAGCTAGATAAGAGGATATCCTAATTTATAAATGAGGATCTGAAATGCAGAAAAGCAGCTGCTTTCTGTGTTCTGCAGGAGACACCTCAGGTGTGGGTTTTTTAGGTTTTGAAGCTCTCACAGCACAGATCTCAATGTTTCACTTTGCAGCTGTAAGCACCTGACAATTTTGGAAATCAGGTATTTTGTAACGGTATGTACGCCTAAATCTGACTGATGGACAGAGGTCACTGACGAGATCATTGCTTCAAATATCTCAGCTGTCACCACACAAGAAAGGGCTCTAGGCCAGTTCTTTTCAAAGGCTTAAACACAGAACTGCTTTTTCTGCTCTTACCTCAGTGTCTTATTCATGCTTTCCAATTCCTATAACAAGGGAAACATAGCTGGTAGAAAACAGTTTCTTTTATTTCACAATGGTTCACATTTACCTGCAAAATGAACCCTTTGCAGAAAATGATATTTCCACGAATAGCTTTTTGCCTTGTTGGCTGTTGTGGCAAAGATATAAACAATTAATATATTTGAATACAAGTAGAGACAGATTATAAATTCTGGTATTTTCCCTAGTTCTGAGGCTTAGCTGTGCAATGTGAAGTATTTTTGTATTTTCTAGACTTAAAAAAAAAATTCAGCGGTCTTTTAAAAATGAGGAATTCATCTGAATCCTTGATTATGTAGAGTCTAATGCAGCAATAAGCTATTGAGAAAGTAGAAAATGATAACTTTATGTGCTTAATCACTGTACAAGATTTCAGTGCAACAGTATTGTATTTTCACTTACAGAAAAGCTGAATGAGAGTCCCCACATAGCTTAGTAAATTTTCATTTTACACATGACGATAACTCAGTCAGCACAAAAATAGACCTCAGTATTTGTGTAGAATATTTAAAATACTAATTTTTCTTTAACTTCTTCATGCATGTTTAGAATATACCATTGTCTTCTCTGATCAAAAAAGGATCATTCTTCTCAGCATGTTCTTTAGGGTTATCTGTACCAATGTAAAAGGAGTTGTAAGCGTTACATTTCTATACTCTTTTCATCAAAATGGAAACAAGAGATCCTTTTATAATCCTCACATCTTTAAGATGTGCTCATTACAAGTCATAAACTTGGTCTGATGCTAATCATGTGGTTGCTCTTAAAAGGTCCAACATAGTCTTTCAGGAAATTAGATTGGCTATGCTTTCTTGGTACTTTTGGTGGGTGGGAGCTGCACATGCTCATAAACCATTATCATCCACATGCATGGTCTCAAAATGTCTGTGCACAATTTCTGTGAACCTTTGCTCATTATGTTGACAGATGCACTTGACTTGCAAGTAACAGATAAAATAGCAATAGAAGAAGCTACGCCAATTAGCATCTGATTACAGGTCAACCTTAGCTAATACTTGTCAGTACTTGCTAATGATTGCATTCGTTAACCAATTTTAAGATTTTTTTAATATACATCTGAATATATATATTCGTATGTGTGTACATATATGAGTAAATAAGCGTATTTACATCTACCAGTGCAGATGGATTGTGCCATTGGTCATATTCATTGCTAAACGGCGTGTCATAACATCAAAGACACTGTATTCTGAATGATGAGAATTATCTAATTGATGATACTGACAGCTCTACAAAATATGAAAGTACTAATGTGATGAAATAATGTTAACTTTTCTTAAAATGTAGAGGATAAGTCATGTAAATACTGTAAAATCAATAACCTTTCTTTAATAAAGAGTGAGAAGATATTTACTAAAGGAAACTGGTGCTGTCACTCAACTGAAATCACAGAACATATGATTTCAATATAGAGAGAACAAGTAGTCTTCTTTCTATAATGTATATTGTTTTCACTCTTTGTCTAGAGAATGGTCTTTCCTATGATAGTATTATTATTAGCATTTATTTCAATGATATTTTGGTTAGAAAAAGGTGTAATGTTA
Organism: Perdix hodgsoniae; assembly: GCA_035772895.1. Classification (NCBI taxonomy): domain Eukaryota; kingdom Metazoa; phylum Chordata; class Aves; order Galliformes; family Phasianidae; genus Perdix; species Perdix hodgsoniae. The sequence continues at coordinate 3,626,653 of JAPSGF010000071.1, forward strand.
ATAGCATAAGGTTAATGTTAGGTGTAGGGTTACTTTGTTTTGTTTTGGCTTCAGAAAACTATTTTGGGGCAAATGCTGGCATACAGAGAACTTAGATATACAGCCAGATATTTTGCCTCAGAGGTTTATTGTCATAGTAAATGCTATTTGCTGCATGTGCTCTATCATGTAGAGTTGTTGGAGTGGACAAAATGTTTTTTGTTGGTGCTTATACAGAGTTTTTCTTTACTGCCTTGGTCAGAAAACAGGATAGTACACCTAAATTTCATGTGTATTTGCATTGTGATGCTTCTTTCCTTTGGATTATCAGACAATGACCCCAGCAGGACTTGTTTTGTGTTGCATGGTAACTCTTAGGCAATATATTCCTTCTGCTTAGCATGTAAAAAGAAATAGCAACTGGAAAATTTGGTGTGCACACTGTACTTATGTCCAGCAAGGATGCAACTCCTCAAAACTGGAACTTCTGTTGTACTTTTACCTGCCACATTCTCATTTCTCAGAAGCTCTTTATTCTCCTTCTCTGTGTCCAGTTGTCCAGGTTAGAATCTTTTGGGGTCACATTCTATTTATACAACAAGGGTTTGTACGAAACCAGATTAATTTGTTAGATCCATGAGCCTCATCTACATGTGGGGCTTGAACAAGGCCAAACACTGACCATGGGCACATCAGTTTGTTACGTTAAGAGTGGTGGTGTCCTATGCATACCAGCTCTGCAGCTTGATGCTGTAACTATCCTACCTTAATTAGGTTCCTTGTTGCCTCATTGTTCCTAGGTAGCAGAGAGGGCGTATAGATGTTTTGACCTAAATCAGAGCTGATTGCGGTAGTCTAGGTGCTGCTCTCCTCTTGAGCTGAAATGATTTAAATAAATGGTTTTCTCTAACTTATTCATCTTACAACTTAAAATTCACTACTGTACTCATTGTGTAGTATTGAAAAGCAGAACACATTTTCAACTTCCTAAATATCTCTGATTGAAATCCAATTAAAAGGAGAAAATTTGTCCTTCGCTTGACTAGACAATAATATTCCTGGCTGTAAATGTATATTTACACATAAACCTTGGAAGCAATACTTTTAATATGTCTTTCACTAGCAATGAAAAAGAAAAAGAAAAAGAAGAAAAAAAAAGAAAAAGAAAAAGAAAAAGAAAAAGAAAAAGAAAAAGAAAAAAAAAAGAAAAAGAAAAAGAAAAAGAAAAAGAAAAAGAAAAAGAGGAACACTCCCTTGAAAGCAAATAAATAAATAAAGTAAAACAAGCACAGGTGGCAGAAAAGCTTACTTCCACAGTGGAGTAATTGATAATTTGTGGATTTTCTTTCCTCTGTGAAGCCTTCAAGACAAGCAATTCCTTAGCGTATTGCAGTAGCATGCAGTACAGATGTAAGGGAAAGCTACGTGTCACTCATTAAGGAATCCTGTTGGTATGACTGACACATAAAGCAAATTTTTTTTGCCATTCTGATGTGTGCTTTCTTGCAGAGGGATATCTCAGAGACAAACCATTGGAGTAAACACATTTTATTGTCTTTTGGTGAGGAGATATTTATTTTAATGAAAGCGATCTGTCTTGTGTGCAAACACTAGCCTTTGCTATTTGATATGCACAGAAATTCAATCAGATGCTTAATTACATCTTAACATGAGTTTCAAACAGCTGGCTAATTCCCTTGTTTCTGATTAAAGAGATTACAAAAATAAAATTTAACATTGCATTTACATACAGCTCTAAAAGGGAACACTTGCCCATAAGTTTTAGTCATTTAGGAAATTCATGTCTGTTCAACACAGGGGATCAAAGCTTTTATCATGATAAATTACAGAATGACAACAGATTTAAAAAAAAAAAGAAATAGCAAATAGAATTTGTCAAATGTGCTGCTTGTTAATTATACGGCACGCTTTAGCTTGAAGATGCGAGTCTATAGAAATGTGTACAAAGTATTTTGTTTCATACTTCTCTTTTTTGTTTTGGGTGAAAGTATAGAAGTTAAGTTTGTTCGCTAAACTTTTCAATCCCTTGAGTTCAAAATACTATTTTTTAAATAGGATTGTTCTGAGCATATACAATTGTTACAGCTGATTTATTAACTGTTATATACTAGGGTAAAATTTCAGGTGTTTTCTGCCTAGTTTAATATTGAAGTGTTTTATTTTTTATTCATTTTAATTTCAATTTTTAATCTAAGGTATAGTTATTCTAATGTCAGAGTGTTTGACGTTTACATATATCTTCAGCAGTGATAGTATAAAAATTCTGTGACACAAAAGATGAAAAACAGCCTTTTGAAGAAAAAAAAAAGAAAAAAAAAGGAGTAGGGTACGGATTCCCAATGTTGTCATACTGACTTAACAGAGATTCATTTCAATGCATTAAAAAGGTATTGTTATATGTAGAGAATTCATGTGAAAACTTTAATATGTAAGAAGTGTCAATTGTATAAAAATAGGAAATATAAGGAGCTTCAGATGGCGAAAAGCAGCTAAGTGAACTGTATGCACGACTCTGATGCTGAAGGTTAGGAAGAAATATACCTCCTCCTTTTGGCAATAAAGACTGTGTTTGGAGTGATTCCGACACTACTCACACTTCTAAAAAATCAAATGGGACATATTCAAGTCTGTTGACAAAAAAAAATGGAATATAAAACAAATGAGAGGCTGTAAAGAATGTGCAGGTTTCTCTTACACTGGGAACTGGAGAGTGACAGATATCACATTCATATTTTACAGATGTCTGTGTGGGGGGAACTACCAACCTCCAGATCATATACTTCAATGTAATGTAACAGTGAAAGGGAATACCTGGGAGACTGTGACCAGACCATTCTAAGCAGAAAAATCTGTTTGAAAAAGTAAAACTCTTCCTTCTTGGTCTTTTCACATGTTACAAACATGTAAATAAATGAGCATGTTAAGAAGATTATGTCTGACATTTCATTTAGACTCAGTTGAGATCTTTAAGAGATCTCCTACAGCACATAGCAAATATACTGAATAGTCATGGGAAGCAAGCTTTAAGATTTGTGTTGTATCAAAAATGAACTTAGATATAGCTTATAAGAACTGAGAACAAGTGACTAGATTTCAGTGTCAACACCACCTCTTGGCCGCAAAGATTAAAAAAAAAACACAAAACAAAACAAAAAAACAAACAGCCAAAGTACAATGCCTGCCTGAGAGCTTCTGTATTATCCCTTCTAAATTATCCAATGGAAGAACAATGGGACTGCGTCAGTCTAAAGGCTCAGCTAGTGTTTTACTGGCTGATTGCTTGAAAAAGAATGGCAATAAAATGGCATTTCTCTCACATGCAGGTTAGGCAATTTCAGATGAAAGATTGTATTGGATAATGGTGTTTAATAGTCCTTAAAGGATTTTTTTCTTCCATTAATTGATATAACCTCTTTGGACTGCATTAAAGTCAAGAGTCCAATTCTCTCTGACCAGGTTCTTTATGATATTCTGCATGTGAAAGGTTTAATGTCTAATACCAGATTTTCTTATTTGACATTATCTGACCTTACCTGGGATTCTGATTTAGCATCTAAGTCAAAATTTAGCATCTCAATCAAAATACAAGTACACGTAACAAAGTATAACAGTGGCAGGATAGCTGAGTCACAATACAATGGCAGAATGTCCCTGGCTGCTGGGAGGGAGTATGTGGGTTCACGCCAGCTCCAGGCCTCTGCTGTCTTCAAAGTACTTCTTGTAATTTGTTCCTTTTTCTCTATTCTGTGTCGGACTGAATCACATGTTAACCTGTATCTCACCAGTCTGACTAGCTCAGGAGGATATTTGCACTCCTTTGATTAAGTCTGGGATGAACAGGTACAGAGCTGATTGATACACTCAGCTGATGTAGGTGTGCATTTGTCTAGCCTAAAGGCCACCCTCTGACCCCTTTGTGTTGCAGTGAGTTCAGCTTTCTTTGCATCAACAGCAGTACCTTCGTGAGTATGAGCCATGCCTCCTCCAGAGCCTCTTTTGTTATTGTAGATATTCAGTGATAATTCATAGTGTTTGCTTTTGATGTTCACAGGATATGGTGACAAGGAGGGCATAATTTAACCATACAGTGTATGAAAAAGAATTTATTTTGTTGATCATTAGGAAATAAATGCAATTCTTATACAAAATCAAGAATGTCATGGGGAAGGTTATTTCAAAAGTTTTAGACAGTAACAAATAAAATGATGTAGTCCCAGATTCAAAACCATCTGAAGGGTCCTAGGATACCTTATTTTTCCTCATGTAAACTTTGCTACCTGTGGGAGACAGGTAATTTTATTGCTCTTTCCTGTATAATTTCTATTTCTACTATGTACTGCCTTCGGTTATGTATGGTATCCAAATGTGATATCTTATTCTGCATTCCAGTGCAATTCCATGTACATTCACTGTTAGCCTAGCCAAGACCATCGGCTGTTATTTCCATCACAGTAACATCATCTTTTCTCATGCCTCCCTGATCACTTAGTACCCTATCACAGAATCATAGAATGACTTAGCTTGGAGAGAACCTTAAAAAACATCTATAAATTCATTCAGTAGAAGTAGTGAAGATGAAGGGAAAGTCGAAAGCTTTACTGATACTACTGAATGAAACAAAACAAAAGTAGTACAAAAGCTAGCATAAAAATACTGTGGGCCTAGAAATGAGAAAAACTTGCTCCAGGTAATGATGAAATTATATGTTTCCTGTATCATCAATTAATTGTCTCTTTTTAAGCTAAATAGATTGTGGCTAGTTAATCTTTTTCTGGTTAAAACTTGTTAAAATATCTTTTCAGTGATGAAGAGAATTACTCTGTAAACTACTTAAAGATTTATATATCAGAACAGAGGCTTAAAATTTCTGGTAAGAAACAAGGGTGACAGTGAGCTAGCATTTAGTATAGAGTGCATACACTGAACCAAGACCTCATATATTCCACTGAGGACCAAGATATACTTTTACAGGAATACAGTAGTGTGAACTCATAAAGTGAGAGTGAGAATGAGATAGAAAATGAGCTCTAGAGAATGATGTGGAATGTGTGGGCCATGCGGTGTCTGAAAATACTGAGAAGATTAACAGATTTGTTGGACTCTGCTAATCACTTCCATTAGCTTCTTTATGGATTTCATGAGGGCTTATATATCTTTCAGTTGTATTAGATATGCACCTGCATGCATGTTGCAGGCACCCAGTGATGCTTGACTGAACTCCAGATTTGCATTGGCTCATTCCACATGCTCCACTCTTGCAGCTTTCCTAGATCTTTTATCATCATTTTAACCAGATTTACCCTCTCCCTTATCTGTCCACACACCTGCTGTCTTAACTACTTGTTTGAAGCAGCAGCTTGTACAAGATCAGAAAAAACGCCTTCTCTAGAATGTAGTTGGGAGGTTCGGTACCACTCTCTTAAGTTTTGGTTCTCTTTGGAATTTCTTTTGCAATAGAGAAAGAAACATTATCTTTGTAAAATATGTGCAACAATTTTAGGTTAACTGAGAAGTCAGCAAAGCACATTAACTTAATGAAAATGTAGAGTTTCAATAAGGTCTAAGTGCTTTAATCTTGAACTGTTTTACTGCATCATAAAATGTTCATAATTAGACTGCTAAAGTTGATATTAGAGTAGAAGTCAATATTTAGTGGGAGTCAAGAAGTAGTAGGACACCTCAGTAGACCCAGGAATATTAGTTGTTCACATTTTGGAAAGAAAGGGTTTATTCTGTCTTTATGCAACTTCTTGCTAGTACAATGGATGCTAGGATGATAGTTTTGATTATATATTTCTGGTACATTTAATTGCAGTCTTCATTAAATATATCTATGTATATACTCAGCTGCTGTTGATTTGTAGTATCAGTTTTAACTGTGGTAGGATTCAAAGGTCATCATAGAGAATATCTTCCCTGGTTAGTTAGATTTTTTGTTGTTGTTGTTTATTTTCTTTTGTTTGTTTGTTTTGTTCGTTTTTTCTTTTTGCCAGGAATATTTTTTTCTAGAGTGAAAATTTAATTATTAAAAACACTATGTGCCATTAATTACATCGAGTATAGAAGGATTTCCAAATGTTTAAAATGCTACATTTGTTATTTATGTAGGTATTATGTAAACTAGTCTCTTTCACTGCTGTTTTAGAAAGTAGGGCATTCTTGATTTGTTATATGGTTATATTCCATTACTGGGAATATCATTGTTACAAGTGTTACTAGTATACAGCAGTGAACAGTAAATATGTAGTTGTCATTTCTATTGAAAACTAGTTTGGGCAAAATAAAGCCACTAGTCATAGAGGGTCCTGAAGTTTTCAACTACATTTATTATGATGCAGTTCTTCCATGCATATTGCTTGTTTTAAAACTGGACCTCAGTATGCTATCCAAAGTACCAGGCAAAAGTCACTACAACTGTTTCTGTGAGGAAAAACATAAGATCAATTTAGGCCACAGCTAAAACTGCAATGCAGTTAAAGGAACTTGAAAAAATAACTAAGCAGCACTGTATGTCTATCCATAGTGCTGCACTAATTCCCATTAAGTAAGTAATAGATTGGCTGTGATTATAAAAGTTTTACAAAAACAAAAAAGGGTTCAAAAATATCATTTAGTTATTTTTTGGAGTTTCAACAAAATATATTTGTATGTCTATATTTTTGATGCAAACTATGTAAATGTAGCACAGAAAAAACTAATGCCTTTGTAGCCAGTTCTGGAGCTCCTGAATTTAAAGGAGGCATGATGTTATCTGGAAGTTCAACTAAAACTGGTTCTGAGTGTGAACCTTCCCCTGGGAAAAATGAAAACAAGGCTAAACTCGGGGTACACTTTGTGTTCATGGCAGTGTGACTATTAAAGCTGTGATCCTGAATTTGGAAAAGCAAAAGTGGAACAATTCTAAATCTAAGTAGAAATGTTTGTGTGCTTGTAGCATGTAAAGATTATTAGTAATGGTGTTGCAATTACTGTGGCCTACGGTGGGAAGGGGCATTTTGCTGTGCTCAGTCTTCACTTAAAAAATTCAACAACATTTATGTTTAAAATTTTACTTTTTAAAACAAAATTCATTCAGAAACAAACTTGCATAAGCATGCAGTCATAGATTTGGGAAAAAAAAAGAAAAAAAAAGAAAAAAAAGAAAAAAAGAAAATTTTTCTTCTTTCACTGTGGGAAAGAAGCATGCTGATTTTAGGGAGCACTGTTAGTTCCTTTGTGATCTTTAGTTTTCATGAGATTTGAAGTGGCATCTGAATGTATTAAAAAATACGAGTAGTTGAACATTCCAAACTCTTCCACATATACGTGGTAAATATCTTGGAATTCATATATTAGAATTTAGAATAATCACATTGTTAATATTCTCACTTCAGAATTCAATAAGTATAGTACAGGTGCTGCGAGGCAGTGACACATTCCATTATTTTAGAAGCCTACATTTTCACTGAGTTTTCAAGGCTACATAAAATTGAGAGGATGGAAGCATATGGCTGGTAACTATACTTAATTGCGGAATTTAGCTTGAAATACAAACTTCTTCATTCATCATCTGTATCATCCAAGGGTATTGTTTAGACTCCACTTAAATAAGAATTATGTGTAGAAGATACTGAGACAAGTTTAATACAGCATATCATTGTTTCTGAGAGTTGAGAAGGGGCCAAGAAGACTGGAATAATGCCAGCCATGCTATGTTCTATTTCTGTATCATTTAAACTGCTTGATCTTCTACATTCATTTCCTATATAGATGGTGCTTCTTGGGGGAAGGGAGGAGAATGTGAGAACCAAAGTATTGCTGCTTCAAGACAACGTACTTTGTTATTACTGTAGAAAATAAATTTTGAAATAGATTAATTTGCAAAGGACTCATGTCCTCTGCCTTCTCAGAAAACACAGTAAGATTACCAAAAGATTTGGTGAGAGCTGTAAATCCTGGGATTTACACTTCCAGATTATCTTTGTTCTACTTCTTCATTGTTAGGTGTATCACTTTGTTTCTAGCTTTATCCTCAGATAATAGTTTGACATACAGAACCTTAAGCATTGACTTTGCCAATGTTTATTCTTATGCTTGAAAAGGAATGTGTATTTTCCAGCAAGAATGTCCATAATTAAAAATTATATAAGTGCTACTGATCTGGCAATATATGTATCGTAATAGTAGAGACAGACGTGAATGACTGTGTGGCTGTGTTTACCCAACCTAACCTAAACTATCCTCTAGTGATGACCCTTCTGTCCAGGAGGTCCTATAAATACTCTTAGGCAACATATATACCAATCTTTTATGAATATGTGAATTTCAGTGACACCTTGCCAAGTTTTTTGCCAAAGGCTTAGTCAGTGGTCTTCACAACTACTAAAAGTTAAATTAAGAAGAACAAGTATAAATGTTGTCTTCTGGAAGAAAGAAAAGAATGAAGTATTCAGAGGAGCTCAAAAGTATTCATAGTAACAATTGGACTTCAGATCTACCACGGGTATAAATCAGGACTGAGAAGAAAGGCAATATTCTACAAAGAATAAATTTTTGAAATGTGTTCCCACTAAGAGGTGTAAGGAAAACAAGCATGTCTATTTATGTAAGAGAAATACACTGTATATATAATGCAAATGGTGCAAATTATTAAATATATATCAAAGAAATAATCTCACTTAGAAATACCTCTATAATATTCAAAACTTTGAAGCCTTTTTTTTATGGGGATTAGAATACAAAATAAATATATTTACTACTTTGGAAAGTAAAAAATATCTTAAAAATTAAATCACTGTATTCACTATAACTATCTCCCGAGACAATTTATGTATGATGTGATTGTTCCACATCATAGAAAGGAAAAAACTATGGAAAGTTAGTATTTCCAAATTTGACATGGATTGTGTTTGTCACTTTTCTGGATTGAGTTTCTATTCTGGAAGGCAAAGAGAAAGAATCACATATCAATCAACCTTATTGGTTGATGTTTGAAAAGTAATTGATGAATGTGGGGTGTAAATGGTAACTATTAATACCACAAATAATCTTGTTGTGATATTTGAATTATGAGAGAATCTAAGCCTTCTGACTTTTCTTCTTAATGAAAACTCAGTGAAGAATATTACACTTTTATGACTGAAACAATTAGGACAAGTTTAGTACTTAAGGGTCAGAAAGAGTATGGATTCTGTGACTCTGCAGATGAAGATGTTTGCTACCTACTCTTCTTCAAGACACAGTCATGAAATTCACTATCACAATATATTAGATATGTTGCAAGAGTTACCATCAATTTTCATGTCTTAAGCACTAATCTAGCCCAAAATCCAATCTGGAAAATGTTTTCCCATTGTGATTTAGGGTTGTATTATTACTTTTTTATTTTGAGTGTATGCACACGGCTCTTACATTTGTAACAGCAATTTACAAAGATGTTAGAAAGTTTCAAAACCTGTAGTTAAACATTTTGTGTGTGCAAAACAAAAAAGTGGCAAGTTTCCTGTGCTTTTTGTCTTATATTTTGCTTGGTAATTATGAACAAGGAAACATACCAATGTTTATCTGCTTTAATCATGAGTAAAGCATCTTACATGAAGAAGCTTTTTATTCAAGTTCAAAATTCTCTTTGATTTTATTTTCCTGCAGGGGCATTCAGCATCACAAGTAGTTTATACAGTAATCAGAAATTTCCTCTCTTTTTTTCTCTTTTTTCCACTCCCTTGGACTCCACTCTAGGTAGTCCAGAATTCTGTCTTGAATAGTTATTTCTAAATTATTAAAATATGGTTATACTGCATCCTAGTGGTGGATGAAAGAGTATCTAGTTGTTTTATCTTCTTATCAAACTTCGTGGTCCTGCATGCATAGACTATTATTCTTCATATTTGATGCAATAACAAAGTATTTACAGCTTTTATTCTCTCTGATGTATACCTTTATATCACTGTAGATTTATTTTAATATTTTTTATTAAGTGACTCCAGAATGCATAAGAGAATATGAACAAAAAACAGAATACCTTGCAGTTTTACTAGGGGTTTTAACTCTCAAGGTTACAGCATGCTGTTAACAATTCAAGAAAATGATTAGTCTAGGCTATCAGCTCTAATTTCTCTTGGAGATGGGCAAGCAAAATATTACTTTACCTCAATTTGAACTTATCTATGTTGGATGGCAGCATGCATTTGAAAAAAGAAGATATTTTCTAGGGAGAGAGAGAGAGCAAATGTAAGTCACCCAGACTATGTGGAGTTCCATTACCATCAGCTCAGTAGAGAGAAATATCTGTAAATGAGAGAGATGATTACTCTTTGAAGCATTCATTGGGAAAGAAGTGACACTGTGCTCTGACCTCTCTAGGAGAACAAAGGTGTGAGTACTTTCACTGTGGTAATGATACCACTAGTTAGGGTTTTAGACCGAAACTCCATCAATCTGCCCACAGCATTTTGTTCTTTCCTTGATTCTCGCAAAAACTGGTCAATGTACTACTCATTAAAAATGTTCTATGCTTGCAAAATGGCAGTATTAGCTTTCTGTCTCCTTGTTTCTTCTGTTTAGGGATGGTAATGGTACAATTATTGAAGTTCAACTAATGTTTGTATATTCACAGCAATTGTACTGAGGTGACTGAAGTGATATGATGCTACTGAATAATGTATTGGTGGGTAAATGCTGCAGAGCAGAATGTCTGGAGATGGGGGTCCCAGTGCCTGCTGGATGATATTTCTGGTCCTTGGATCCCAGCTCTGACTTCAGCAGAAGTGATTCCTCCTTACCATCTTGTGATATACATATTGTCTTTCTCTCTTCAAACAATTCCATTTTGTTAAACTCTCAGAACCACTCAGAATCGCAGAAAGTAGAAGCTTTAGCAGAATCCACACTTTGTTGTATTTTATAAACTGCTTCAGATTATCTAAAATTGCTTTCCAGGGTCAGATGTCTTTCTTTCAATATTTTAAGGCTCATGAACCTACTTATGAACTGTCCTACTTGCTACCTCGCAATGTCTCAACCTAGGTGTTAAGAAAGACTGAGGTAGCACCTCAGAATAGCTGTGACTCCTTCCCTTATTACCTACAATTATAAGAATTTGTATAATTCTTTACAATTTACTTGTGTGATAAATCCATTCACAGCAATTTCTAATGCACAAAACAAATGTCAAAGAAAAATAAATGTCAAATGTGCATATGGTTTCAGCAGATACTCACTGGCAGACCTTTCTGGAGTGGCAAGGATGTAACTTAAGGTTAAAAAAAAATAAAAATTAAAAAAATCATAGGATAGTTTGGTTTGGAAGAATCCTTTAAGATTATCTAGTTCCAACCCCCTACCATAGACAGGGACACCTCCCTCTAGACCAGTTTGCTCAAAGCCCCATACAGCCTTGAGTGCTTCCAGGGAGGGGGAGTCCACAACCTCACTGAGCAACCTGTTCCAGTATCTCACCACTCTCACAGTAAAAAATTTCTTCCTGATATCTAGTCTAACTCTACCCTCTTCTAGTTTAAAACCATTTCCCCTCATCCTGTTGCTACGTGCCCTTATAAAAAGTCCCTCTCCAGTTTTCCTGTAGTCTCCCTTCAGGTATTGAAAGGCTGCTGTAAGATCCTCCCAGAGCCTTCTCTTCTCTAGCCTAAAAAGACCCAATTCTGTCAGCATGTCCTTGTAGGGGAGGTGCTCCAACCCTCTGATCACCTTCATGGCCCTCCTCTGGACCCACTCCAACAGCTCCGTGTACTTTTTTTGTGTTGAGGGCTCCAGAACTCAATACTCCAGGTAGGGTCTCACAAGGGCACAGTAGAGGGGCAGAATTACCTCCCTTAACCTGCTGGTCACAGTTCTCTCAATGGAACCCAGGATATGGTTGGCCATATAGATGGCCTGGGGTGTAAGCATGCATTGCTGGCTCACGTTGAGAATTTAATCAGCTGACATTGCAAGTCCTTCTCCTCAGAGCTGCTCTCAAGCCATTCTCCCCTCAACCTTTATCTGTGCTTGGGATTGCACCAACCCAGGTGCAAGACCTTGTACTTGGCCTTGTTGAATTTCATTCTGAACAGTGTTCTTTGGAACTCTGCAATTCATGTCCCCAGAGTAAGTAGGAAAGAGAGAAGCACATCCTGTACTCTAAGTATGTCAGGCTAGCTTGTCAGTGTGAACTGCCAATGCTCATGTGCTCACTTGAGCAAACTGCAGAGGATGTCGACTGCAGAGCTTTTGCCACTTTTTGTATCTGGCTGCTCTGTGGCCAAGCTGGCCCCAGCATCATTCATGAGTTTAAGCTGTTGTTTATCAACAGCAGCGCTGGAGGATCTAACAGTCTGAATTCCCCTGTCAGAGAGCAATATACAGGGTTTTCCAGGGGATTTAGATTTTTATTGCTTTTATTTATAGACACTGCTCAAGAAGTTTAATCGGGCCTGAAATTTTTTACAAAGCCAGTGGCTGTAGGCAGTTTCTGTAACTACCAGTGACAAGATGTTTCTTTTCAAATAAACCAGAAAAGCTCCTTTAAGTAACTAGAAAGTCATTTATTTAAGACAGAAACTGCTGACAGCTTCCAGTCATAAATTACAGCTGAAGTTATTCTGTCTCTGTTCAGAAAGGCAAAACAAAAATAATCTGAACTAACTCATATACTTACCGATTCTTGTTTGTTTGCTTGATCATTTACAATAATGTTTTATTGCTAAAGAAATATTATTTAGTTTAATATAATTAAAATGGTTTCAGTCTATGCTCATTATTGGTGAGGATGACATGTTTTTACCCATGATTAGAGTACTAACTGAGTTCATCAGTAATTTTATTCAGTGAGGAACTAGCCCTAAACTGAATTACTGAATAAACAAAGAAATGCAGGAAAATTGGGAAAAACTAGTGAATTTGCTAAACTTTCTAATTAACTAAGGATGCCTCTGTACTCAGAACTTATTAAGTCTTCTCTTCATAATAAACAAAAATGAAGTTGTGTTTCTTTAACTAGATAATATTGTTCTGGGTCAACATGTCAGTCATCAGAATTCCCTAAAACTTAACAAGAGTATAGCCAAGGCTATCACAGGAAAATCATGATCAGATCAATGATCTATCTATTTTATGCCTAAAATCCTAAAAAGGCCAGTAGAAAATAGATATACAATATAAAAACAAGGAAAGTCCACTCCTCTATGATTGTACAAGGGATTTCCAGAGTCCTAAGTAGCAATTTTCACTTTAATAGCCTTTTGGGGGTGGAGAGAGTTATCCATTTGTTTGTCTAAGTGTTTTTTAAAAGCATGTAAAATTTTAGCTTCTTCTCAATCTTGTGATAATAAGCACAATGGTTTCATTGGCTTTTGACGAAAGACTGTATTTCAGAATCTATAAATATGCCATCTGCTGCCAACAACTTTTGCTATGGCTTCTGTTTTAAAGCTGAGTGAGAGTAGCTTTTTCCATTATTGAGTAATCTCTTCTTAGCTATTATTATTAATCCAGTAAACATTCTGGAGAGCTGATATTTCCAAGATCAAGGTGGTATTATACTCAGTCAAATGTGAAGTTTTGGAACTTAGCAGATGTATATGTGCATAAATAAATACTCTGGGCATCAATGTGTTCCCAATGTTTTTTGATAGTGATCTGTAGCCACCATCATATTTTGGTCCATCTACATAGCGCTCAGACCAAAACAGAACCCCATGGACTGAAACTTTATGCAACTGACTACAGGAGTGTCACAGTGTTAACTAGATCAATCTATGCCTGTCACAGGGGGCAGTAGGACCCTGTCCCTCTATCCCCATCCCAGCCCCACACAAAATGGGAAGGAAGGAGGGGGAAAAATAAAAACAGCAGCAACAATCTATGGAGGAAAACTTATTTTACTAACTATGATATTGGAAATGCAAAATAACACAATATAATAAGATCTAATTGAAATTGAGACTAATAAATCAAATAAGATAGGAGCGAGAGTTCCCAAGACTGAGTCAAACCTGAAAAGCTTGGAACGGCTAGGACAGCACTCTCTAGCACCCACTGCCAGGCAGTAAGAGACTGCCGCCCCCCCCCCCAAAGGGTCAGATCCCATGTCTTCCGTCATGTACAGGGATAGGTACATGGAGCTGGAACATCAACACTTTAGTTCCAGTATACCACATGATGTTTTGATGTGGAATACTGAAAACCAAAAAATGTAAAACCATGACATTCCACCTCTTATTCTACATCACTACATCATGCTTTATATATATATATACATATATACAAACAAAATGATTAAAAATGCATTACACACACAAGTCTATATACATATACATAGAATTACTGTCTACACTCCCCTAGCATCAAGTTTCCTTGTGGTACACATTGAACATCCCTGTTTTTTTGCATTACCCACCGAGTGGACCCTGGTACCTGGGCAAAAACAGTACCACGGAGAGGTTTGCCCTTTCCAGGAGCTGGAAGAACCCAAACTGTTTTACCCAACATGCTTTTTACCTGTACAACAGGGACTTTATCTCCCTCTACGGTATGTAGGGAGCTGGACTGGGAAGGACCGTCACGACTGATAGATCCTCTGGTATTGACTAACCAAGTGGCTTCCGCCAAATGCTTCTCCCAGTGCTTAAATGTTCCACCACCCATTGCTTTCAGCATAGTTTTTAACTATGACACATAGACACATAACTATCTTACCATGCCAAGTAGCAACTAATTTGATTTTTTCTCCTTTGGAAAACTAGGATGAAGTACTTCATTGTGAAAAAATATTTTAGTAGATAACCTTTAAATTATAAAGTATGTATAAGTTTCATTGTGTTTAATTTCTATTATTTATAATATATATTATGTGATGGTATCTCTGTGCTACACAGTGCAGAAACATTATACGCACCCCGTATCTGCTTGAAAGAGTCTGGAATCTGAGGTTGAAAAGAGCATAAGGTTTCTGAAACAGCTGTGAGCAATATGAGAAGCTGTGAAATTACTTCACGATGGTGTTTGTGCAGTAAAGCAAGGGTTGAAAAAGAGCAGTGAGATTGTTTCCTGGGTGCACACATAAATATTTTTGCATATAAGATGAGGCATAGGAAAAGAGAATGATAAAAAAATAAACTGTCCATAATTTACTCAGTTTTGAGGATTTTGAGTATCACTTCCCCCTTCTACAACTTTTGTTGTAGTTTGGCTTCTATTGTCATACAGCTAAGCAGTCCCAGAGAAAGCAAGCAGATATTGTCATTATAGTTGTAATTATGAGATTTTGGTGTTCTGATATCCCCTTGTTCTACTTCTGAAGTGTGTGAAGTGTCAACTGGGACTGTATGGTTAGCCTGATTAGTGATTTCAACCAGCACGTGGCTGAGCACCACACTGTCACTTGCTCATTCCCCCCTTCCCCATGGGATGGGGGAGAGAATAAAAAAAATCACCAAGTAGAACTTGTGGGTTGAGATAAAACTATTTACTAAGATAGAGACAAAGAAAAGGATAATAGTAATGACTATATATGTATACACAGATATATGAATGTATATAACAAGCAATCGCTCACCACCCCCCAACCGATGCACAGCTAGCTGCTCAAGCAGTGCAAGAGAGATGAACACCCCCTTCAAAATTCCTTCTGAATGTTGTCATATGGTATGCTATATCCCTTTGGCCAGTTGAAGTCAGCTGTCCTAATTCAGTTCTCTCCCAGCTCTTTGGGCCCTTCAATATGAATGGCCTTGGCTCTGTACAACAATGGTTTGCAGCAGCTGTAAACACTGGTCTGTTGTCAACACTGTTTCTCCTAGAACCAAAGCATAACATCATACCAGGCACTGTGAAGAAAAAACTTGCATCCCAACTGAAATTAAGACACCTGAGCAATATCAAAACATAGAACTAAAGTTTTACATAGCTCAGCTATGAACAACTACAGAAGGAAACATATATCAACTTACTATGCCTTTTCTTCTTCTTCTGAATTTAGCCTCAGACTGTGAGTGCGGGCATCCATGAGGAAACAACAACAACAACAACAAAAAGGCAGCCCTGAATCTTTTAGGATACAGTTATCTAATTATGTCTTTTCCAGTCACCTTTGGAAGGTTTTGGACATTTTCCCACTTCTATCTGTTTAGGCTGCCCAGGGGGAATTGTTGAAAGAAAAACTGCAAAGTTAACAAACCCTGTGCAGTTTCAATCATATCTCAGCTGCAGAATGTCAGGTTTAGCAACCTAGGAGAAACTGGATCTGGAAGTCCAGCTATATTCTTACTATTTGCACCAGTCTGGCCTGAAATTACACTTCCATTGTAGTTAAGTGCATCATCTGAAAAATGAGAAAAATGGTAAAGTCATGAATGAAGAGAGATTGGAACAACAAAACAGGCAGTGAGAAGTGTATATGGAGTAGTGTTCCCCCTTGCTCTGCCTTTTTCCCTCCCCTTCCCTTTCTTGTTTGCCTCCTTTCCCTTTCCACTTTCCCCTTCTGCTCCTTCTGCTCCATTTGTCTATTGTCTACAGTTTGCATGCTTGTATGTTGATTCTTAAGATGACACAATCTCATCCTCCCATAGTATCAATCTCCAGCCTGTGAATCAGCACGAAGCCTGAAATATTATATATAATACATAACAAGCCTGGAATAGTGTAACATGAGTTCAGTTCAAAAGGTAGCATGTCTGATTTTAAATGGTCCCCATTTCTATTTGTTTTGTGAGGCATTTGAGTGAGTGTGATAGCTTCCCTGTGTGAAGTGAGGCAGCTGGAGCTGCTGCTGTCCTTCCCCTAGCTCTATTGACCAGTTGTTGCCTTAGTTCACAACATACCTGCCTTTTGTTTTACTCTATTGTATATTCAGAGAGTTCCTAATGAGAAAATGTGTCTATATATTGCTTTTTATATGAAACATATCTAGACTGTAAAGGATGTAATCTGTACTTGTGCAAATCATTTGGCTACCACACATACAAGAATTAAAGGAACATTTGAAATGCAGCCACAGTGAAATTATTTGCCATGACCTCTCAAAAGTATTGTTAGTACCACTGTCATGTTTGCTGCACTGCTCAACTTTTTAGATAAGCAATGCATCTTAATATACCTAAGCAAAATGTGAGCTGTTCCTGTGAGGTGGTGCAGTGAGATTTGTCAAAGGCATGAAGAATTACTGGAGTCTGTGAGCCCAGTTGTGAACAAAGTGCTATCTTGATTGCTTTCAATGGCAATATAACTTTTATTTAATTTGTTTAGGTGCATTTGTGAGCTGTATTCTCTTATGCATGAAGCTGATCAGATGAGACAGGTTAACTACTAGTCTCTTAATTCAGTTAATATTGATTACAAAAAGCAATTCCAAATTTCAGAAATGGTCTTTTTCACCCCTCTATTAATTTCTGTATTTGAGTGTTTAGCGTCCAAGTATTGTTTCTGTGTATTTTACCATTTCTTGACAAGTTCAAGGAATATTTGAATATTTTAGCCATGCTTTAGACTGAACCCTACACTCTACATTCAGTTCTTAGTTCCTTTCTTCTTAGACCCTTTTGGTCGATGTAATTTGCTTTCAGGAGCTGTCCCCATGGTTGCTGGGTACTGCTGCATCCCTGCATGGGCACTGCTGGGGAGGAATGGGACAGGAACCTACCCCATTGATGCAACAGATTTTCTTTCTGACAAAGTAAAAATATATGTTTATATAACTACCGGCAACTTTCATCGGAAAACAAACAAACAAACAAACATATAAACCAAAACGCGGGCATCATATTTTATCTGATATCTTTGAAAGGCTCCATGTAGGGTGCTTTATATGCATGCTTTCTGGCAGTTTTACTCCGGCCTTATTCTGCCATCTAGTGTTTAAAGTATTGAATTTCAACTTCATCAAAGCGATGAAGAAACTGTAATTTTAGGATCAAAAAATTTAAAGCTATGAATGAGATAAAGGAAAAGCATGTGATAGTGTGAAATAATTGTAACAGAAGTAACAGAAGACTCAATACAGGTGATGGCTTTTTTATTCTTGAATACAGCTGCTCTTGTGGACTGTAAATTCACTTGTGGATCTGTAAAATAATTTATTACATTCCCATGATTTTACCCTTTTCTTTGTTTACTTAAGAGGAAATGTTTATTGAAGAGTGAATCCAGATGTTCTTTGGACTATATCTGTTGCCATAAATAGACACTGAGCACTTTGGTTAATTAGGTCTCAGATTTCTATCTGACTGTTTGAGTATTTCGCATTCTGTCTGTGTCATGCTTTACTTTTGAGTAATTAGTTGATTATAGGGACTTTTAAAACTAATTATAAATAAGTGGTGGCTGTCTAAATCCAACAAGTTCGGGTTTTCTTTAACAGACAGCTTACTTGTCTCACTAAGGTGTAGAAAGTTATTTAACCAGAAGTTATGATGCACTGTAGTCTTCTCTGTCCTCTGAGAAATTCTGAACAAAAAGAATATCAATACAATTTTTAATATATTTTGTATTGGTTTAAAATGCATTTGGACACAGCAAACTAAAGGAAAAACACTGGCTATATTTGAGACAACAGTGCATTTTATCTGGAAAATTAGACTATGGTGTGCTATTCTAGGCCCTGGATGGAAACCACTTGCAGATTTCTAGTAAATCTGTGGTGGTAGAACTGAATACAAGAGTAGAAGCAGTGAAGGTATTTCTATTATTCTTGCTACCCTAGGAGAGAGAGAAAATGTTTGGAGAATAAAGGCAGTTAAGAGAAAGACAGGATGAAATTTGAGGAGAAATAAATAAAAGCAATACTAAACAAGAAATGCCAAATAAAGATCAGATCCATAAGCATTAAAAAATAAAATCTGCTGTTTTTACCAATATTTGTGACATTCACTGAACTGCCCATCATGAATGCGTGCAGAGATTTATGTTTTCTTTATAAAACCATACACTTCACTCATGTGAAAGTCCTGAAATATTATTTTGAAGCTGCACTGCAGGATATTAAAAACTATTTCAATAACATAGGTTTCAAACCATTCACACCAGAGCCCAGAAATTATCTGGTTATTTTTCATGAGAAGAGATGAAAGGATGTCAATAACTGTTATCATGTTGAGCAGCACAGGATAGCACAGATCTCCAGAAGAAAGATGGATAAGGAAGGTGTGTATGGTATCTCCTAGATGATTCTACACTTTCACTTTTCTTTTGGGCTTGGATATATGAACATACATTTTTGTTTCTGGTAACTAGAAGATTAGGGGCATTTTGGAAGAAAAAGAAAGTCTGTCTTTCGCTTCTGAAGGGTAGCGAGTTGACAAGACATCACTGAAAAGTCAGAGTGGTTGTGAAGTTTTTCCTAAAATTTCTCAGCATATTTTGAATTGTGGATAAAAGCTGATCTTGTTTGTGTATATTTCACAGAATCACAGAGGTTGGGTAGAGACTTCAAGAAATCATTGAGTCCAACCCCCTGCTAAAGCAGGTAACCTACAATAGGTTGCACAGGTAGGCAGATGAGCCTTGAACATCTCCATAGAAGGAGAATCCACACCCTCTCTGGGCAACGTGTTCCAGTGCACCATCATCTTTACTATAAAGAAGTTCTTCCACATGTTAGTACCGAACTTCACATGTTCAAGTTTTAGGGCGTTACTCCTTGTTCTATTGCTACACCACAAAGAAGAACCTGGACTCATCTATTTGCCTTCCACCTCCCTTTAGATATTTATAAGTATTTATCAAATCGCCTCTCAATCTTCTTTTCCCCAGGCTGAACAGGCCCAGGTTGCTCAGCCTTTCCTCATTTGGGAGAGGTTCCACGCCCTTTATCATCTTTCTGGCCCTCTGCTGGACTCCTTCTATGAGAACCCTACCTTTTTTGAATGAGGAGCCCAGAACTGGACAGAGTATTATAAATATGGCCTCACCAGGGCAGAGTAGAGGGAGAGAACTACCTCTCTTGACCTGCTGGCCACACTCTTTTTGATGCACCCCAGGATGCCATCGGTCGTTTTGGCCACAAAGACACACTGCTTACTCATGGCCAACCTGTTATTCATCAGGACCCCCAGTTCCTTCTCTTCAGAAGTCCTCTCCAGCAGGTGATCCATTCACCTATACTGTTGCATGCAGTTATTCCTCCCAGTTGCAAGAACTCTGCACTTGCTCTCATTAAATCTCATCAGGTTCCTCCCTGCCCAACTTTGCAGTCTGTCTATGTCTTGTTGAATGACAGCACAGCCTTCAGGTGTGTCAGCCAATCCTCCCACCTTTGTATCATCAGCAAACTTGCTGATGCTTCTTTTTTAATTTTAACATTTTAACATTTGATGTACATTAAATGGCAATTTCTTTTTTCAGACACTTATTTTATCCAAGCATAACACAAGTTTTCATCTTTCCTCCAGTGCAGGAATGCCCCATCCTCAAAGAGCTATTTAGCAGCAGCCCTGAAGGCGTTGCAGTACTCTGTGACTCTGTGGTAGCTCAGCTTTGTACTGTAATCCACAGTCTTCCAGTGTTTTTTTTTCTGCTTTCTGGAAAATAAAATCCTATCTGCTGCTATTTATAGATTTTTTATACTCAAGAAGTAAAAAAACCTCAGCTTTGTTTTATTTTCTGTCACATGGTCCTCATAAATTTAAAATGCGACTTTGTTTATGGAGAAGGATATTTGCTTCTTCTTGCTCTATCAAACATGAACTTTATTTATGTTTTAAACTATTCTATATTTAACCTCTTTCATGTTTTATTTTCTAGTGTAAAGCAACTTATGATCAAGAAAAAATATATAATACATAGACATCAAGGGCCAAGTGCTCATTTTTGTTGTGTTTACAAGCTAAGAAAATTGCCTACTGTTTGCACAGAAGGCCCTTGTCCAGTAAGTCATATCTGTGAAAATGTATTCTTGCAGCCATTAAATTCAGTTGATTTGATCAGAGATCAGTCACCCCAAAATACCTCTTACAGTTCATTTTACAACACTCAACATCTGGCTTTCTCTTTATTCCTATCATAACAACTTCTCGACATCCAGATGTATCAAAACTCTATACAGATAAACAGATTAACTGTTTTGAAGTCGAAGTCAACATACTTATACTGAACTGTCAAACATGTATGCATTATTTATGTAGTAATAAAAGCTGATGGATAGATAAGTTCAGAATATATTGACATTGAACAAAATAGCTCTGTTATTTTTCCAGTTGACTGCAGAAAAAATTTGTTTCATGTGTGAATTTGCATCTCAAAAAGAAGAGTTGCTATGTTTACTATCCAGTACCTTCAAATCCTTTGTGCTTTTCCTTTTTGTATACATAATTGCTTTGTCTTTTTGATTCAAAATTTTAAGCAGGTATCTGGATAATTGTCCACATGCTTAAAAATTGAAATAAAAAATGATTGTTTAATTGCCACTAATAAAGAGGAGGAAAATGGCAAAGAAATCATTCAATTTACAGCTTGAAATATCTTTGAAAATGCTCTGATATCCATTGTAATAATGCTACAATAATAGCATTTCATGCTCTTCCCCAGAGAATGGGAACATTTCCACTGAGAGAGGGTCCAAAATGCCCATCTGTAAGAACACAGTTCTGAACTTTCTTTGGTGTTTTGCCCTAGAGCAAAATGCTTAGTGTGTTCAAATAAGCATACAGTGTGTGTTTTGCAGGGCACTTTAAACAAACATTATGTAACTCTGAAAGAGAAGATTAAGGAAGGGAGGGGTTATTTTGCCCTTTGTTCGTAACATCTAACTGATGTATTATGGAGCAGCAGACATGCCAATACATAAAGCTGTCTGGCCTTGATTCCTTTCTTTCTCTTCACCCAACACACATTTCTTCCAGTGAGTACAGCTGAAGAAACATGTGGAGATTGAGATTGATTTTTTTCCCCCTCCTATTACACAGCTCATTTGAAGAACAGTATGAAAATGGCCATCTCATCATCTTGTATGAGCTGATTTACTAGGAATTAATTACTTGTTTACTGCTATAAAGTACTGGAGTTAACTTTTAGCTCTAATAATACACGTCTATTATTTTTTCACTGTTAGCACCTCAAATTCTGATAATCCTGTCAGGATGGAAGATCAGTGCTATAAGCAGAAAGTTTTCTCTGAGCAACCCAGAAATTGGAATACACTCTGCTCAAGCAGATGGTGGAAAGGGAAAATAGGAAGGAAGAAAAGAAGATAAATGTAATAATATATATATACCTTTTAAATTATTAGCTAAAAATATCTCTTTAAGAAGGCCAAAGGTAGGGTACCAGAGAAGGTAGGTGAGAAATTGAAGTCATTGCCTTGTCCTATTCCAGTCAGTAGTAATTAAAGAGCTTTAGTTTCTACTCAGAAGACAGTAAATTCAAAGTGTAAATCTTTTTTTTTTTTTTTTTTCTCAGTGATTTCAATCATTTCATCTTCATATTTCAAATGAAGTTCCCTTCCAGAGGGACCCTGATAAACTTGAAAGGTGGGTCCTTATGAACCTAATGAAGTTCTACAAAGTGCAAGATTTTGATGTTGGATCAAGATAATCCCAGATATGTATACTAACTGAGAGAAAAACTCTGAGAGCAGCCCTGCTGATAAAGACTTAGGAGTCCTGTTTGATGAAAAACTTAATGTGAGCCAACAGTGTGTGCTTGCAGCCCAGAAAACCAATGATGAAGTGGGTACCATCAGAGGGGAGGCAGCCAGCAGGGTGAGGGAGGTGATTATCCCCCTCTAATTGGCCTTCATGAGGCCCCCAATATAGGAAAGTACTGCGTCCAGGTCTGGGACCCCCAGTACAGGAAAGGTTTGGAGCTTTTAGAGAGGATTCAGAGGAGGACTACAAGGATGATCCAAGGGCTGGAGCATCTCTCCTATGAAGATAGGCTGAAGCAACTAGGCTTGTTCAGTCTGAAAAAGAGAAGGCTATGGGGAGACCTCATTGCAGCCTTCCAATATTTAAAGGGAGTTTATAAACATGAACGAAATCAATTTTTTTACATGGGTTGGTAGTGATAGGACAAGGGGGGATGGTTTTAAACTAGAAGGGAGATTTAGATTACAAGTCAGGGGGAAGTTCTTTATCGAGAAAGTGGTGAGGTGCTGGGACAAGCTGCCCAGAGAAGCTGTGGATGTCCCATCCCTGGAGTTGTTCAAGGTCAGATTGGATGGAGCCCTGGGCAATCTTATCTAGTACTTGATCTAGTAGCTGGCAGCCCTGCCTTGGCAGGGCAATTTGAACTTGATGATCTTTGGGGTACCATCCAACTCAAGCCATTCTGTGATTCTATGTGTGCAGAGTGAATAGTTTTGCTTTGTATGCTGCATATATGTACACATGTATTTCAAAGCGATGGACAGCATCTAGGAAGAAATTCCTAAAGACAACTTCACAGATTCAGGTTACTCTTTGACTGGTAGAAGCCGCTTACATATTTTCTTAGTTCCACGTTAAGTTGCAAAGCCGTTTACTCTAAATAAACATAGCTCTTACTGCTATGTTTGGCTATTGGTAAGAATGCTTTTTTTTTTTTTTTTTAAATAGAATTACCGTTATTGAATTTCATTCTTCATTTTTCCATGTGGACAATGAAAATCAATGAGATATATTTCATTTTGATAATACTTTCACGTAACTTTCATGTAACTGGCTCTCCAAGGTGCCAGCAATGCACCTACATTCAATCTCTGTATCTCCAAAATGAGCTAGATTTTAGACTTCTTACCATCAGTGTTATTGGTATCCTTTTCAATTGTCAGAAACATTTGCAATATTATTCAAGAAAGTTTGTTTCGACAAAATATGTAGCTTATAGACAAAATACACATTTTAATAGGTGTTTTTTCTTTTTCAAGCATGACATTAGTAAAAAGGATTTTATGACTTCCTTCCCTATAAATACTGTCTTCTTTAATAAGTGTGTGAAGACATAAAGTTCTACTCTTTGTTTATAAGTGACAGTCTTCTCCCATTGTTAATAGCATTTTCTGCAGATGCATGAATCTGGCAGTAAAGGTAAAAGACATATCATATGCTTCATTAAATATCCTAGTTTTTTGCTGATATTTTTTTTGATGCTATCTGTTATCTCTTCCGAAACTCTTCTGCTGCCTATGAGAATTTCATAGATCAGTAATCAGAAATGAGATTTTTGATGTTCAACCCTAACTCTGCTGCTAGACATTACATACTGTGTGTGAAGGTCAGGTTACCATTGTCTCAGAATATGTTATGTGGACATACAGTGTACAGACTATTTCTTTGTCTTAGAGTATGACCCCATGGTTCAATTTTGGGAAGAAAAACAGAAATATAAAGGGCTTTTCAAACTCCCTACAGCTGCTGTGCCACTCCAGAGGGCAGGCTATAGGCTTCAGGCCACAACAGTGCAGGCCAAGCAGCTGTTGGACAGCAGCTGAGCACACAAGTGGATTTCTTCCATTCCAAAGCCCAGGAGAGATGGAGGCGTTAGTAACTACCTCCTGCGGTCTTGGTGACACTTGTATTCAAGTAACATGCTTAGAAATATGTATGTATATTGGCCAGTTTTTCTTCTCTTTTGCTTGCTCCTGTGGCAGAAGCACTCACCACGATCATGGAAATTCAATTGTTGAATTCCCTTCCCTTCCCTTCCCTTCCCTTCCCTTCCCTTCCCTTCCCTTCCCTTCCCTTCCCTTCCCTTCCCTTCCCTTCCCTTCCCTTCCCTTCCCTTCCCTTCCCTTCCCTGCCCTGCCCTGCCCTGCCCTGCCCTCCCCTGCCCTCCCCTCCCCTCCCCCCCCCCCCCCCTTCCCCTTCCCCTTCCCCTTCCCCTTCCTCTCCCTTCACTTTACCTCCCTTCCCATGTTAAGTTCTGATGTCCTATCTACGCTGCTCATTATCATGTGCTGGATCCCAGTAGTTAATGATGGTAATGGTCATTTGCAGGCAGCTGGAAAAAGGGCTATGACTTGATTTCCTTTCTTATTTTAGAGTCAGTTTCTCTGCTTTGCTGAGTTTTTATCTGATTGTGCACTTTCCAACATCTCTAGATGCTCAAAGCACTTCTCAGCTGATGGCTGTATTTTGTATAACTCATTCCTTCCACAAATTGTGGCTTTGCTCCTAGAAATTGCATAGGTGTCTCATGAAAGTGATTAAAGCAACTTTAAAGGAACACTATTGATTTAAACCCCTTAGGGTGTTAGCTCATATGTTAAAAGCCAGCAGTCTAAAAGTAAAGGATAGAGGTCTTGAAGTAGAAGCATGATGCTAGATATTTATTTTGTAAACGATGACAGAGAACGTGGAAAAGGAATTGGGGATTTTGCCAAATCCAATTAGGAAGAACACAGTGGGGAAAAGGGAAGACTATTAAAAGGAATGGAGGGAAGCAGAGCATGAGGTGTAAATTTTTCATCATGAGGGATTATTCAAGCAGAGCTGACTCAGGGCTTCTCAACAACGTAGACAAACATAAATTCTGCTCTTCCAGTTGCTGTCAAGTAGAACTGTGACAGAGTGCTGGCTGAAAAGCAAGGAGAAATGTTTAGTGCTAGACTGGCTGTGCTTGTAGCCAGAAGGCAGTCAAAAGGCACTGAAGTCTGTACCAGCTATTGGGGGGAGAACAGTGAAAATGAGGGATGCATCCTGCCAAAAGTACCTGCTGCCACCACTGTCCCCAATCCTTTCTTTGACTTGCACTCAGTCCCATTTTCCATGACTGTGGCACAGGCTGACAAGTTCATGAAGCTGTATCTGGTCTTGCTGGGTAGATGGAGCATTGGACAAGGCAAGCTGTATCTCTTTCAATGCCTCCTCAATGTGAATGAATAAAATGTATCATACTTTGTATAAATAATCCTGTTAGTTTAGAATTTACATTCTGAGACCTGTGTAAATAAATGTTGAATGAGGTTGTATCCCTTTGCATTTAATCTAGAATCCTCCTAAGCTCCGGAGTGTGGACTTGAGAGGGATACCCTAGGGGAAGATCATGGCTTCTTTCATCCATCATGTCTGGTGGATACGTAAGAGTTAGTGGGATAGCAGTAAAAAGCAGAATATGTAGAAACTGTGGATAGCAAGAAGTGACAGAGAAATTTAAAATCTTTTGACTAAAGATATGCAATCTCCTTTTGCTACAGGGTTTAACAAACAAAACAAGAGAACAGAAAGTTTTACATTTATTTCAGGTGTGAACTTGCTATGCACATGCATTCACTATGAAGAAAAGTCAGCAGAAGACTAAGTATCACATATATCATTTACTAGCTGGAAAACGCAAAGAATGCCAGTAAGGCTAATGTTTTGGTCTCTTGCCCTTTCACATCATTTATGAAGTGTGTTAAATAAAAATATTTTGAGTTCTGGATACCGAAAATAAAAATAAATCCACGAGAAAAGACAGTATGTTTTGAATGTTAATGAGACCCAACACAAAGTTGTTTTCTTTTATCTTTGGACATAAAATGTTGGATTTGGGAGAGATAGATTAGGAAGTATTTTGATGAAGAGTCCTTCATTTAATATGTTTTTAAGTACAATAACTCTTGAAGGTAAAATGTTTTAAAGCATATTGATTTCTGTGAGGAAAAGAAAACACACCAGAAAATATAGGGGAAAAAAAAAAGCTATTTTAGTGGACTTTTGAGACATCCAGCCTCTGGAACGTGTATTGAACAAGGAGTTTTTCCATCCATCTCTGTAAGGAAGTACATTTGTTAGTCTTAGTTCATCAGGATATGAAACACTGATCATGACCCATGAAATGTTGTATCCAGCTGAAAGTACTTTGTGTACAGAGAATGGCTTTTATTTGTTCTCAAAGGGACTTTTGGCAGACTTTCTTAGTAGTTCTTGGGCTGATCATATTGTGTCAGTTAAAGGGACTAGCAAGTAGCAAATTGTATAACGGTGTTATTCAGTGATGTATAGGAAGCAGAAACCACTTTATCTTATGTTTGAAAACTTGTTTTTCTGAAGATAAAAGGAGCTAAGGTATTGTTATAATAGCAAAGGAGAAAGTGTTTTCATAAGTCTGATGTAATCATCACTTCACTTAATCAATTACTGCTTCAGTTATCAGTGAAAATCAGAGGACAGTTTCACACTCCACAGTACTTACATCTGTGCCGAGCTTCAGTGATGAAATTCTCATCTAGTATGACTTTTATTTTAATTCCTGGTAGAAATAGGCTTGATCATCCCTCCTAACCATTTGCTTTCTAAGCATGAACTTATAATGCCACCTTTTATCCTGTTTTTTGCTTTCATTTTCAGGCAAATTTCCTGAGATTTATCCATTTTCCCTTGCATAACTATCACAAATTCATGAAGCTCCTGCGGTGGTAGTTTTTAGTATTTTTCACCAAAAGCTGTGAGAAAGTGAAGGAGATTAGCAGGCATGCTGGAGGTTAGGACCTTCTTCCCACACTGACTGCAGTGTTGAATACTGCCTACATTTGTCTTGAAGCATTTCACACCAGACCTCTTCACCTCTCATTTTCTGCAGATCTAACACTTTCTGTTTCTCCTCTGCAGATAGGTCTACCCTTCCGGGAAACTAATACCAATCTTGTCATAAGGGTTTTAGCTGAGCAAACTGTCAGGCTGCTGGACACCTAAACTAATTCTGATTCTCCTGTATCTGGCTTCCAAAGAACCCACATTTATATTAAATGACAGCAGAGATTTTCCATAGATTTATTTTTGTTCTGAATGCAAGACATCTGTGTACATGCCATGTATGGGAGACTGGTTTTCACAGTTTTTCATTTCTCTAGTTCATTTTCATGAACAAAGTGTCTTTGATACACTGTTGATTTTCTGCTTTGCGTGAATAATTTGCTAGAATCACCAGGAATACTGAGTGCCTTGGCTGTTTTTCCATGCTTCTGGATAGTAAATGATTATTTGCAAGGTCATTTTCCAGGTAGAGAAGATAAAGGGGTAAGTGGGTAAGTGAGAAATCAGAACTATGTTTCGTCATTTGAAATGAGAGCAATTGCCACCAGGATATTACTAGTTACCATAGCTATATACATGTCTGCTTTTGAGCAGCCATAAAAAAGCAGTCACCTTAATATACCTTTCCATTTATCCATGGTTTAGATGTTACAATAATTGCTCCTAAAGTTTCATGACCCATACGTTTCTGGTGTAGAGATCAGCTCTGCTATGTGATGCTCCTTCATAATAAATAAAGTTACAGAAGCTAGTCAAAAGGGCAGGGGCTCCTTCAGTACTGTTGCTCTTTGTGAGCGCATGAGCCAAATGCTTTGTGATATATGTAGGTGGGTTTGGATTTTAAGTCTGGGCATTACTGACCTCAAACCACTAAAGCCTCAACTCATCCAGGTCACCTAACTGTGGCATTGCTTCACGTCTCAGTGAATTCAAAGTAAATTGACACCTTTGACAAAAGAGATGGTTGTGCTGTCCCCAGTGCTCTCTGCCAGGCATCACTTCCACTTCCCTTGAGCCAGCACTAATAGTTGTAAAGCTACATTGGTTACCTCTAAGAATTTATCAGAATAACTTTTTTTCAAAAGAAAAAAAAAAAGTTTTTGTTTTTGCCAACTAACCACATCTTGATGTAAACCTAGTTTGTTTTTTTTTTT
Organism: Perdix hodgsoniae; assembly: GCA_035772895.1. Lineage (NCBI taxonomy): Eukaryota > Metazoa > Chordata > Aves > Galliformes > Phasianidae > Perdix > Perdix hodgsoniae. The sequence goes on from JAPSGF010000071.1 coordinate 3,655,208, forward strand.
CCTATTTTAGTAACATTTAAATTGTTTTGTTGCACATTTACTGATGTAAAATGACAACGCTTTAAGAATTGCAGATGCTGTTTCCATTAACGCACTTCTATGTAGGAAGGATAACTGAAGTAATTAAAGTCTTCCAAGAGTGTAAGAGCATATGTTAGAATGCATATATATGTGTATATGAACATGCACAAAGGTAAGCATATATGTAATGCTAAAAAGAGTGCAGAACTAGATTTAAGAGATTTTTAGGTAAAATTATGAAGTACAGAACTCATATTAGAAAACTGCTAGAAGAAATTGATATGAGGATACTAAGTTGCTTAGGTCCTTATTGGACAATGTAACTTCAGTTTATAGGATGATCATTAATCATTGTCTAGTGCAGGCAGAAGCTATAGCCAAAAACTGCAGATGGGAGAAAGAAGGGGCTTCCAGAAACAAAACAAAGCTTTGATGATTTACATTCATCCAAATATTTATTAGTGACATTGTGGCCCCAAATTGTCCACAGTCCCTATAAACAAACTCATTTGAAAGAATTCAAATGTCATGTAAATTTACATTTTTTCCTGAGACAGTCCAGCCAGTTAAACATTGAAGTCCCCACCCTTTGAATTGATTCCATCCGGGCAAGTAAAGGTAAAATGTTTAGTCTTTCGCCAGCACTTGGAAAAGGGTCATGGGACAGGGTGAGCTGAAGTGTGTTGGCTAATCACAACCTCCCCTCAGCCTCTTCTTCTAAACTAAATAAAACCTCGGGTGGAGAATAAAGCAGTCACACCAAATCCATCAGATCCTGCAAAGTTATCAGTGACACCTAGCTGTCATCAGCGTTAGAGGTGCTTGATAACATTAACATGGACATCTGACCTTTGTCCACAACTGGTGGAAATCTTTGATCAAGGGTAAAAGTGTTGTACTAAACTGACCGATGTCTGAAATCAAACTGAAATGGTGAAAACAAGCAAAACAAAACAAAACAAAAAAAGCACCCAGCACTTCTTAGAGGTATATAATGTTTCCCTGAATATAATACTATGTAAATCTGTTAAACGTATCTTCTGTTAAAATAAATTCTAAAGGAATAAAGAAGTTTTGTTTTTTTTCCTGTGAAAATTAAGGTACCGTTAAACCTTAAAGTTGCCTTTCAATCATCCCTCTAACTTCATTAAAATCTATTTCCTAGCTCTCCAGTGTGTGATGAAATGTTTAATTTAGGCTTCATAATGTGGTTCTTAAGGAAAATATTTCTCTTAAATATACATTGGTTGCTCCGAAAGTAATGTCTCCTATTTATTTCCCTGGAAACTATAACAGACACGAAGAGCACAATAACACTGTTTGATAAGAAAATTCTCAGCTACAATGTACCATTTTTTCAACACAGTCAGTCACCACCATTGGCTATGCATTTTCACCAGTGATGAAGAAGAGGTTGCATGCCACCCTCCTAAAAACCTGCACCAGTACGGATGAGACATCGTCACTGTCACAACTGCTGGAACACACCACCTACCCCTTCACTGTGTTCACATCCACTGGTTGTTCTCCAGAAACTTTTGGCAATCATTGATGAACGACAATGGGTGCAGTGTTTTTGACATGGAGGAGTTCAGTGACACACCTTTGCTTCATCTGCACTTCCATGTCAGACATCATTCTGTCAGACTGCCCCTCTGCTGCCATCTGTCACACAGCAGCAACGTGTAACAATATTGGTGGGAAGATTCAACCCCTACTGCTATAAAATAGAAGGCATTACTTTTGTAACAGATCTTGTGTATTGAAAAAAGATTTTACAGTGAAATGTGAGACATCTGAGGAATTCCTTTTATATCATTTGTTATGCAAGTTATATCAACCAGATGTAAGCCACACTTTTCCAATAATAAACAGCTAAAACTTCAAAAGCCTTTTGCACAGTTAGAAATTCTTTTTTAACCTTTGACAAGGTTTTTGACAAGGATCTAAAATTTTATATAATACTTATTTTCTTTCTCTTTTTTCCCCCTTGTATGAACACTGACTAATATTCAAAAACCCTACAACTTGCATCATTTAGTCCTGATTTATTAGAGTTAATTACATTTGTCAAATCTAAACAATTATAGAAATACAGACAGTGCTTTTCATGGTAAAGTTTTCACCTGGTGAATTTAATAAATCGTTTCATTCCAGACATTAAAATATAAGTGCAAAATCATCAAAAAAATGTAACCTGTAGTTTATGCTAAGTTCCACAAGAGGGCAACGTGTACCAGGCATTGAGCTGCAACAGTGCTATTAAAAATCCTTTCATTGTTCAACAGACTTGGATGAAGTTCATTGATTTTTCTATTTAGCATTCTTCTGTATTAATTTGTACTGCTATCTAAACTTTGCACATTGGTAGGTGTTAATAGAAACCAATCCTGTTTTGTATGGTACTGAACATGGGCGTTGTTACATGTGCTTATAATAAATTACAATTAAGGCTTAATAGGCATTTCATTTATCACTTGGACTGTATCAACACCAGCAGCCTTTCATTGGAAATGCCATCATGGCTAACGGAAACTTGCAGCGCTTCATAGAAAGTCACACATTGGCAGAATATGTGTTAATATTAATGTTGTAGATAGGTTAACAGCTGTGTTAGGAAGTTTCCTGAAGAAACAAACAAACAAACAAAAAATGCTTTGTTGCACAACAGAAGTGTAAAACCATTTCAGAATACATAGAAAAGCAACTAAACTTATAAAGGAAGTGTGATTTTTGTCTGAATGGTCTTCTGACAGTAGCTTGCTAGGGCAGGAGTCTGTACACTGGATGGCACTTCTCTCTGAAAATAGTGAAAATCAATTACCACCATTATTCACTGAATAGAATAAGGGTGGTCCAACCTGGTCCAAAACAATTGAATCAGTCCTGCAAGATTTATTGCTGATCAATGCCATTGGCATTGACTTACCAACTCAGCATCTCATCAGTTTCCGAAGACTCACAGTCTTCAAACCAAAGAGTTGAGCGTTTTTATTTCTCTCATTCTGAAGAATGAGGTCATGTAAATTTCTTGATTTTTTTTTTTACTGTATCTACACAGAAAATAATAAAAACTTTATATAGCCCAACTTCAAAATAGCTTTATTATAGAGAAATTCATGCATCAATATTAAAGCATCAAAATGAGCAGCATTACTATGCAGTATGGTCATTAAATACAGTAGGATGCTCACTAATATGGTAGGATACTGAAACTCTAGGAAATTGATTTAATATATGTAATATAATTCATTTTCCACATTTATCTCTTCAGCCTGACGTGTAGGATAAACAATTTGCCATAACATAGAGAAAACGTGACACTTTCAATCAGTACTTAGAAATAGAGATAGCCAATCATTTCCCTCACAGAGCACTCAAACTGACTTCTTTCTTGCTTACAGTTCTACCATTGGAAAGGGCATAACTGTGCTGGAAAAAAAGGAAACCACCTATGCAAAGACTCCAAAAAGCAAACAAAGAATACTGCTTTTTAGTTTTTCTTTAAACAGTGCTCATTGGAACAAAAAATATGAACTGTATGCTGCTATTCAACAAGCTGTGAACTCACTACCTTAGTTTAACTGTGCCATAAAAAATTGAATCAATGTGGAGAGTGATTTCTCTCACTTATGAAACAAAAGTGGCAATGCATACCCAAGAAAGCCTGGATATTTTTAAACTACAGTCACCGAAGTTAGTTACATATATGAATTATTCCATAGTGAGCTCTATGCTGTTACAGCTGATTGACTACTAAAGCCCAAGCCAGATAAAGATTGGCTGGGTAATCTCTCCGCTACATAGCATTGGGTACAATGTAGACATGATTTAACTCTAGCATATCTGTTATGTTGTACTTATCTTTGTTGTCTGAGAGTCTCATTATACGATCTTTTTTTCACTTCTTCTATTTGTTTCATTTTTTCCTTTGCTTTCTCCTTCAGAGGTGTGTATCAGTGGTATTAGGAGTTGTTTCAATTAAGTAATTCCTGTTTTTGCCATCTGCTGGCCCAGTCAGAAAACTGTTTCCAACAAAAATGGGAATTCTTTTGTCCTTAGATCTTCCACGTGCACCTGAATGAAATAGTCCACTGCCTGCACATCCTTTCCACTGCAACTATTGCAAATTATTCCACTGCTACTATTGCAAATTATTGATGCCATTGCTTATCACTGCTTATCCTTATCCCTTTGAATAGCAAAATGACACATGTATAGCTTGTCTTCATAATATTGCTAAGAACCAGAATATGGAGGTCATAGGTCTAAACAGTTCTCTGAACTCAAATCCTTTGTTGTCATAGGCATTTTTTGCTGTGTTAATTATCCTTTGTGAAGTGAGATATTAAGTAAAAACAATGTTCATTTGTTTTTTCTTACCAAGGTGTTCTTCTGGTTTCAAGAGCTGTGTTGTGCTTTTAAGTTAATCAAGATAGCTTTGTTTACAGACTGTTACCACTAACAGCCTTTATCAGCTCTATAGAATTTTTAGCAACACATTTGAAGCTGAATAACATGGAAAACCTTATTAATTTTGTCTTATTTTTTAGAAATTTTCAAATTCCACGCTAGTAAAATTTGAACCATTGCTGGAAAAAGTGTTTCTTATAGTCCTTGCAAGAAAAACAATGTAGTCTTACTTTTTTTTCACATACTAAAAAATATATTGCAACTGTCACATTAAGGAAGCATGCATTGAAATGAAAGTCCTTCTCCCTTTCCTTAATCTTTCAAAAGCTTTGTGTTTCTGAAGCTACTGGTATTCCCAGGAAAGGTATGCAAGCCAAAATGTCTGCTGAAATTACTGATGCCATTGATCCCCTCATTGACAGGCAGCCACAATGTGTAGTTCACAGGAAAATATCATGTATTAAGTGCCTGGATGTGTTCCATATCGTGGTATAAATTCTTGATTTCATACTGAGAACAGAGGGGAAGACATTGCTCCTGTGTCTTGCTGTATGCATCCAACTCTCAGTGCGTTACCCTAACCCTTTGAAGATTATGGATAGCCTGCAATATATACTGCCGCAGAAGAGAAGGATATGATCCTTTTATTTTTCTTATCTGGGAAACCTTTCCTGATGGTAGGTTAAGGGTGTCCCAGGAGTAATACAATCTCTTCTGGAAATTTCAAAGAACTCGATTATCTGCAATTGACTGAGGACATCTGTGCTGGCATACTGTCTCCCTACCTAATTGATTATCCTTGATTCACACAGCTACATTGAAAACCAGGGCCCCAGCTGTACAGATGTCATGGCTAACAACCCCTTGCATTTCATCAAAAACTTCTACAAGTGGTTTGTTTTCCATCAGAGTGGTGACCATTTGCATACACTGATTGTATTTCATTAGATTTTCTTTCCGTAGTTGCAAAAAACCTTATACAATGTCACTCAGTAGCTCATAGGCAACTAACATGGTAAAGCTAAAACCATCTTTACTATTGGTTCTAGGGTGCAATACTTATATACTAGTTCAGAATGAGTAGAGAGCTCTAAGGGCTTTGTCTGGAAAGCTCTCTTGGCTCTTGTGCCAGGAAGCTTGTTTCTTCATTTCTCTAAAAAACTGAAACATTCAGTAAAACCCAATAGTGCATGATCGTATCTGTGTTTTTCAGTGGGGTGGATGGCCACTGTGACTTTCTCTGCCAGAAAGGTAATTCTCCTTTCTGGCCTCTGCAGTTTCTTACATGCTCTGATTTTATATAAATTACTGAAAAAAATTCTGATAGCCAGTAGTCAGTCTAGTTGCTCTTCATTGCTGACAGGTGTTTATCATCACTGCTTCCTGTAGAAGAAATGTCATCAGTCTTTAATATAACATATGGGATACTCCTCAACATATTTTCTGCAGCAATTTACCAAGCAGATAACAAATAATATGAGCAGGTATTACAGTATAGTTTCTATGGTTTGCTAGTACATAAGTATGAAGTCTGTCATTTTCTATCTTATGTTTCAATAGCTTACACTTCCGTGGAGAGCAAAAAGCACTTAGTCAGTTTTAAATTCACAATTCCTGCACTTACAGATTGTGTAACTTTGCAGAAAAGGCTTGTTAGAAGCAAATGGAAAACACAAAATGAAAAAATGATACTATTCTTCCTCTACTCATCTAACTTATACTTAATGTTGGTGGCTGAAAAAAAGAATCTTCTTTTGAACTGATTAAATACCAGTTCTTGGTGACAATCTTGGCTGTAATATCTTTCAGTGTGTTTTCCATAAATGTCATTGGTTGGATATCTTACTTACTTCAGGTTACATTGAGTTTTATTAGTGATCTTATCTTAGTGTGTTCTGAATATCAGAACAAGGACACAAAGCTTACACCTCGGGTGATGTCTCTCATTAAAGTGAAGGATTGTGGATTACTTCTGTTTTTACAGATAGGTGACTCCATTGCAGATGTGTTCACTCAGCTGATCACAGCGGTTGACTTCTCCGTACCTATTTCTACCTATAGATTAACTACATCATTACCTGATAAAATCCATCTTGCTATCTTCATTTTGGTGTTTGTAGGAGCTAAAGTGAGAAATAAAGATTTGGTTTCTTTGTTCCCCTCAGTGTAAAATGAACTGAGGAGAATCATGGAAAGGATGAAAGGAACTGGAGGTGATCAGGGTTGGAGGCCATTTAATGCAACCAACCTCAGCAGGAACACCCAGAGCAGCTTGCTCAGGCCCATGTCCAGTTAGCTTTTGAAAATCTCCAAGGAGGAGACTCTAAAACTCTATGGGCAACCTGCGTCAATTCTCTGTGTCACCTGCACAGAAAAGAAGTGTTTTCTGATGTTTAAATGGAACCTCTTGTACTCCAGTTTGTGCCCACTGCTTCCTGATCTGGCACCGAACACCACTGAAAATAACATGGCTCCAACTTCTGCATTCTTCTTTTTGGTATTTATACACATTAATAAAAACATCCCCAGAGCTTCCTCTTCTCCAGGATGAAGAAGGGGTCTGCCCACTTTGGCCATTTGATGTGTAATAATGTTAGGCTGCTCTGATAGACAATTAGTGTATAAGCATTTTCACAACCACGTTTAACAACTAATTAAACATTTTCCCTGGTTTGGAGAAGTTTAAATAATTTGGCAGAAATTATCTTGAATTTTCTGAAGTCACTCCATCTTGCAGCATATTTTCTAGACTATTTCCTAGGCTGAGTTATATTCAGTTAATTGTTTAGTTTCACCTATTTTAGACCTTCTCTTTGATTAAGAAATTGGATGTGTTTAGCAATTATGTATGACATTGGTATGTGCTGATATAATGAAGCTCTGAGGTAAAAGAATGGAAGTTGCCATTTGGGAACTTGTGATCCTTCAGTCATATAATAAGAGAACGGAAAGGCAACTCCCTGTTGTATAACAGAAAATAAGACTTTGCTCAGTGAACACCGTCTTTACCACTTTTCCTTTTAAGCACTTCTGCTGCAAAATGTCATCAAATCATCTGTTTGCGTCATTAAATTGCTATTATTTTTTGCTTGAAAAACAGTTCTATGTTAGAGAATTATCCAGTAGAAGCATTTCAGATTACAATAACTTCTGTCCAGCTTTGAATTTTTTGAAACTAATCCTCTTCTATTTGAAGCCTCTATCTGTTGCCCTTCCCGCTGTGCAAATAGCAGCTTAACAGTTTTATAGCAGTTAATATTCTTATTCCAAAATCAGGTTGGTATTATCTCCCAGGTATCCTTGTTATTTGTTTTTGAAAATGGAAATGGATACAGCAGATAATCTTATCTCCTTTTGAATTCTTATTGCACTGCAGCATTTACAGTATAGGCTGAGGTCTCAATAATTCTCTGTTAGCAGTGAGTTTTTCTCCATTTAGACTCTCCACGCCTTAAGTTCAAGTCAGTGCAAGGAGAATAAAAATACTTTCTTTCTCACAAATGTGTTATAAGTACATCGGAAAAGTGATATGTTGCTTAGATACTGTGGCAAGGGAAGCCGTGAAGGAGAAAAGAGCTCTCACACTGCAAAGTAGCAGTAGACGTAGCTTACCAGATCTGCAGACTCTAGTGCAGTCCAGGATGGAGTGGGCTGCTACACAGTTCTCATAAATCTGAATGATCTCCCAAAAAGAGAGAAGAAGCTGCACTCACACACGCAAAATACACTGCATATTTGAGTGAAAAAAATGTGAAGATGAAAAAGATAAATTCATTTGATCGAGAAGTATAGATTACTGAAAACAAACAAAAAGGTGTAGGCTACTTAACTGATTTAATTTATCTGTCTATTGCAGAGGTTGTGAGACAATTATCATTATTCAGCTTTCCAAAGGAATTCAGCTCAGTATGAGAAACAAATGGTGTATGTTAGGCTCCCACATTTTTTTTAAGTAACAGAAGATTCACCAGTAAAGCTGCACAGCTAGCTGGGCTGTTTACTTTTTGTCTGTATCATTATCACACCAAAAAGGAACAAACACAACAGTAGCATTATCAACTGGAAGTATGAATTTTTACCTACCTACGTTGCCTGTTCTGAGAAGCTAAAAAAGAAGTTAAACAAATACCTGTCAGTTTTGACCTGCTGTTAAGCAGATTCCCTTCACGATTCCCTTAATAGAGTTGATTAGTAAAACCTAAAACACAATGAAAGTGTTGGCCCTAACCTACAATATGGAGGAAAGACATTTTATTTGCTGTCAAAATTGTGAGTCAGCCTCTACATTTTAGAGACAGATGCCTTCCCTCACTTCCTGGGCAGAATAAATAAAGAGATATCAGAAGGGAGAGCTGTTTTGTAAGGGTGAAGTGTGCTCATTTATGTTACCATAGTCATTCACATTGTGAAGAAGTTTTTCATCAGGTGACAGTACTGGAGGATATTTCTGTTGGAGAATATTTCTGTTGATATTGAGTTGTCAAATGTTGGTATTTTCTTTGAAATTACCAAGTATGGTGCTAGCATTTACATAAACATGAAAACATGCTCAACCAGATTTCTTTTACATAGGGTACTGGTTTTTAACTAAATTGATAGTCTGGTTAAAAGGAAATATTTTAAGAAATATAAGAAATTAATATTCACATAGAAGATTTAAAGCCATTTGTTCAGGGTACGTGTTGAAAATGAATTTCAAAGTAAACAATTAAGAATTGCAAACTGATAATTTTCTGAGCTTTTTTCAAAACTGCTGGTCAGTGGAAAAGCCAATTCGGCAATATTGAACAAAGAATTATCTTAGGGTGTACTGTAAATTGCATTAAGATATTGGATGGGGTTCACTTGAGCAGTAAAGGTTTCTGCATACTTGACTATAATCAGTGGAAATGAAGCAGTAGCTAAGATTATGTTTGAATTTAGCTACTCTCTGGCAGAAAAAAATCCTGTTAGTCATGCATTTCTTTAGAATATTCAAGTGCAGCCTGTGATGGTTTGGTAGAGAAATAATCCTGGTTTAAATATTAAGCTTCTGAGGGCCTGCTTAATTTAAAGTAGATAAACCTTGGGATTGTATGAAGTATTTACCATAAGGAATATGCTCTATAGTTGAGATAGTACTTGGTCACTTAAAGAGCCAGAGTAATCTGAAGCACTAAATGCCTTAGAAATGTTGAAGTTCATTAACACTTTCCATTTCAATTAACACATATTCCATTTCTACCTGTGTAAAAACTAAGATGCTGAGCAGCATGTGATGATGGCTCCCGATGGTCTCGAAGAAGGGAATCCCTAAAACCTCTCTGAACAGCCTCTGTGAGAGCATAGTCATTCACACAGTAAAGAATGTGTTTCTGAATGTTGGGTGGAACTTCCTGTGTTTCTGTTTGTGACATTTGCCTCTTGTCTTGCGACTAGGCACCACTGAAAGAGCCTGGCCTCATCCTCTTTGCACCCTCTCTTTTCTAGGCTAACAAGTGCCAGCTCTCTCAGCCTTACTTCATAGGGTCATGCTCCTATCACTTCATCATTTTTTTCATCCTTCACTGGACTCTATTCAGTTTGTCCGTTTCTCTCTTGTACACTCTAGAAATGGACCTAGCATGTACTTCATATATGAAGGGGAGAAAAAAAAAAAAGAAATAAGGTAAAAATTCAACTTTACAAAAGTTCCTTATTCTGGTTAAAGGGAAGTTTAGAATCATTTCAAACGTTTTTCATATTTTTGAAACCAAATTGAGTTTCTTTTGCTTCTGTAAGAACTTCCCAGTTCAATTCTGTTTAATTAAAACCATATAATAATTTTCAAATCTGTAAAATAAAATCTACTTGTTTTTTTCATTGTCTCACGTGAAAAAATTCATTTCATCTGCTATTTTTCTTTTGTCATTACCAGTAGGGTAGGAAAAAATGTGTTCACACTGTTTTACTTAGAAGGTCATGCTAAGGACCATAAAATTAGAGAGAAAAATTTAAAGGACGTTCAGAAAGTTGACTCTTTCCAGAGGGCTGTCAAAAGGGCTAAATTCTGTAGCCAATGCAAAATTTCTAGTTATTTCTATCAAGAATTTTCTATTATTTACTGTAGTATTGTTATGATTCAGTATTTAATTAGAGAGTGAATGGTTGTTTATCATGATCCTGACTTTTGTATTCCTATTGAGTTATAAAATATTCACTACACTTCCAAAGAAAAAAGATTAAAATTGCTAATGGCGTATGATTTCAGAATGAAACATGCAAAGTAGCATCACACTGTAGCTGGAGAGATTATTTAAATTCCATTCCCTGTGATTTCCTTGCAAATTCTGGATGGACACAGCTAAATATTCTTGGAAATCACATTTAGTGATATGAAATCTGCCCTCATAATGCATCTAGGCATATTTAATACATACTAAATGTGGACTTTATATAGAATTGTACTACTGAGGTGACAATATTGTACTCTGTCCTTTCAATGGAAAGAAATCAGCAAAAGAGAGCAAAACTAACCTTTTTTTTTATTTTTTCCATACATGACTTTATATTCCGTGGTGTATTCAAGTCTAGTTAATGAAATTCAGAATCCCAACCAGACAGAGCAGAGAATGAATACTGGGACATTAAAATGAACAATAGCAAACATAAACACAATTTGTCCTCCAGATTCTAATTACAACACACCCATTACTCTCCCTATTCTTCTGTTCCAAAGGAACACATGGAAAATAATACTCATTAATGTAACATATGCATTCGTAGCAAGCTGTCTAATTCTGTCACACATGAAGAATACCTTTCTACAATATAGTTTACCTTGTTTAATTTTGTGCCAGCTACAAGGGCTGCTCCAAAAGTAATGCCTCCTTTTTTATGATGTCCCATGACATCAAAGATGGATGCTTGTGGTATGGCAGTAGAGGCTGAACATTCCCACCAATATTCTGTTACATTTTGTTTCTTGTGATGGATGGCAGCAGAGGGGCAGTCTGACACAATGGCATTAGATGTGGAAATGCATAGGAAGTAAAGGTTTGTCATTGAATTCCTCCATGTGGAAAACGGTACATCCATTCACATTCATCAGTGGTTGCTGAATGTTTCCAGAGACCAACCAGTGGATGTGAGCACAGCGAGGCTGAGGGTAGTGCATTTTAGCACTGGCAACAGCAATAGTGGGTCACCTCTGTTGGTGCAGATTTTGATGAGCATGGCATTCAGGCTCCTGTTCATGGATGGTAAACATGCATAGTTCACAGCAGTGATTATATTGAAAAGTAGTGTTTTGTAATGGAGAATTTGCTCTATCCAAGCAGTGTTACTGTGCTCTTTGTATCAGTTTCAGTTTCCAAGGAAATAAATAAGAGACATTATTTTCAGAGTAAGCTTTATATTTTGTTTACAAGTGGAATTAGTAAGGGAAAATGTAGTATAATGTAAATTCTACTTTTCATTTTATATGTAGGCAATTTTTGCAGAGGCCTAGTATTTTCTGATAGTAGCAAGATGAGCAGGAAAACAAATTATTAGTAAAGGGAACATACAGACAATTCTAAACCAATCAACATAGCAATATGTGTTTACATTGAGAGTAGTGTAAATCTCATCCATAGAGACCCCTCACCTCTTCTGTTCCTATCATATCATTTCTTTTGCCATTATTTATTAGTTTTTTTCTTTAAATGACCTCAATCATCATCTTCTGTGGCCTTCATCTTTCTTCTCCCACTGTTGCTGTATCTGTGGTTTGGTTCATACATTACATACTGAATCTTGGAGAGAATTTTCTGTTAAACATATTATCATTTCCCAGGTTGAAATTATGACAGTTGTTTTGTGTGACAGCCTGAAGACCTTTACCTGAGATTTCCTCTTTGCTCACCACTGTCAGTATAGTTGTAGTGACTGGTGGTGTTCCATCAGGATTACCCTGGGGGAACCTGGCTGATGGCAGGAGTGCTCAGATTTCGTATCAACTCTTCCATTTGAAATTCTCCCTCATGTTGCGTAAGATCTTTCCATACTGTTAAAAATCACATTCTCTTGATTCAGTAGTCAGAAAGCTAAGATTCAGCTGTGCATGTGTAAATGTATAAGAGACTGCTCCTCTTTTTTTCCTCCAAAATTCAAGGACTGATAAAAGCTTTGCTTTCCAATGCTTCCCCCCTCTTGTTTCTTTATTTTTGGAAAATTGTGGAAATAAAGACGTATTTGTTATTTCTGTAGGTCAAGGCTCACTTGCTACTGTTGATAATTTTGCTGCAGTCTGACTGAAACTCAGTTGTTACTTCATAAGGGATAAAATCAATCTTAGATATGTTTTAAGTATAAAATTGCCAACTTTGAAAAACACACAAAAAAATTCTATCCTACAGATGGCAGAATGTTTAAGGAAAAGAGGCCCAGTACTTACAGAAGCAAATGCTTGACATGTTTATGGAGAAAATAAAACATGAGCAAGTTGGAAATAGTATTCAAATATAAAGTTTTCAAGTTAAATCTTAGGCCACATAAATATTAACTACATATTGATTTTTGCATAGAGGGTTTTCAGACAGATCTGACTACACAAGGGAAAGAACTGTAGTTACCTAATACCTTGCTAAGGTGCTCCTTTTTGGGGTAGCAACTGAAATATGCTCCCAGGTGGAAAGCATGTAGCAAATACTGAACTATACTACCTTGTGCACATTGCAATAAATCTGTGGAATTTCAGCTTGTGACATATTGACTGCTTAATTGTTCTTTGCTTTCATTTTTCATCTTTCTCAAATTGAAAATGATGTATCTGCATAATCTGGGAGTTTGGGCTGCAGTACAGATTCAATTTGCAAGGTAGCATGATGTTACAAATACAGTTCTGCCTTGCCATACATGGGAAGAATGGAATTGGACTCACACCAGGGAAATACGTAACACGGTAAAGGCAAAGGTTCATTCTGAAAGACTAATGTGAAGAATCAATTCTAATCCATAACTACTTGTCACAAGTAGTGCTTTCATGCATGAATAATAACATTGAACTTCATGAATACTCAGGTGGTTGGTTTCTGTGAGATAGCTGAGTGCTTTTTTTTTTCTGCTTTGTGACTCCTTGTCAAAGTAGTACACTGTATCACTAAAGAACACAACTGAAATATTCAAAAAATAGTAGATAATAATGGACCTTTCCTCTTATAATAAAATAAATAATTGCTTATATATTTACAAAGTATTGTGGCTCTTGAGCATCTGCCTGAGTCCTGGTATTACACCACACCACAGTCTATATTACAGTCTATATTACCACAGTACAGTCTATATTCTAGCATAGAAAGTGTTAACTGCCCTGACCAGTAAATGTGTTCTTTCATATCTGTAAGCTTCTTTGATGATTCCACTACTTATTAGGGAGGACTGATTTCTATCTATGGCCTGGATTGCTTGCTTTAAAAGCACATTTTCTTTCTAAGCCAAAAATAATACGGTTGCATGGTGAAACTTACACTGTCCCAGCTTTCTCTAAGACCTAAATCAGAAAACGACACAAGTGTGACTGGCATAGCTACTTGTACAGCAGTTATGAAAGCACATTTATCAGAAATGTACACTGGCCTGCAATGTGTATTGTCACATTTCTTTGCATTAACATTGATTTTAAGTTATGGTCATTTCTTTTATTGCAATTTTCACGGGGAAATCACGTACTAGCTGTTAATATGCTGTCTCCAAGATGCTTGGATAGCTGAATCTAATATTAGTATTTCACTGACCTTATAAATTTTTACCTTTTGGTTTATTTGTGCTTTGTAATGGATTTTTTTTAATTATTGTTTTTTTTTAATATTTAAGCTGTAAATCTTCTTTGATGTGTTAGAGGACAAATAACCTATAATGAAACTGATGAGACTGTCCCTTTCAATTACACAGACAAAGGAATCAATGGGACTCATTTCACACATCAAATGAGGTTGGTTTTATTTAACACTACTATGAGGGACAATAATTGATGATAAATTACAAATGAAATCCTATTGGATTATGCATTACTTTTCTCATTAATTAAATTGTGTAGGAAGCTGAAATATAAGTAGTTTTCTGAACTCTGCCTCAGCTATTGAACCATAAGATAAAAATGTTATACATGTTTTCATTTTTACTCCTATGTAGGGAGAAAAATTAAGTAATTAATTTCTTTTTTTTTTCCTATACGTTTATTTAAATAGATGTTCAGTGTTCTTTAAGTGACCATTTTAGCAATACAAGGAAAAGCATAAAATTAGAAAAGAGATCATAAGCAATATCAGATCTTAAATGCGTAAGCTATCCTTTATGGGAAGGAAAATATGGTTAAAATATGTCTTTTAGTTTGTAGCTTATACAAAAAAATGTAAGAAATGTATTTACAGTAATACTTCCTGAACTGCTTTCATCCATCAGATGTATGCATCCCAGCAGTAAATGGTTTCTATTCTTTTTTCAACTATTTATTTTAGTTTGTATGTTTAATTGGGTGGTTACATGAGGCTTGATACTTTTTTTTTGAGGATCCATTTTATACCCACCTGCTGCTTTTATTCCCACCTTTAGTCCCATTATGTGGTTATAATTTCTCCTACTACTCTTTGCCCTATCATGTGAGTTCAGTTCCTTCAACCAGCTAGTTTAAAATCAGTAGGGAGATCCTGCAGCCCCTCCTGGTCTCTGGGAAGTGTTCATTTATTGGATACTTCATCAACCAGGATGGTTGTTCCAACACAAGTCTGGAGTGAGACTGAAGTCAGCATTACTTGGTCTTTAGCCAGGTGCTGAACTGGTTTGCTTGAATATCTTGCTCAGTTCCTGTAGAATATTTACTTCTTTCCTTCTCTGTACTGGCTGCCTCACTTCACTGGAGCCTATAAAGAAGTCAGCCTTATTACTGGGTGCCTGAATCATAAGGACCTCCCATTCCCCCAGTGGTAGGCAGCTTCTACAGGTGTGTTTGTTTGTTTGTTTGTTTATTTGTTTGTTTGTTTTTAATTCCTGGCTCTTTTTCAGGTAAGTAACACTAAGAATGGTGTAGTATGTCACAGATAATATCTCTCCTGCAATATACCATATTGTTTTCTAATGAATATAGGGCAGACTAACCAAAACAGAGCAAGTACTATGACTAATGTAGGTCACTTTAAGAATTAATTTGGAGAAGTTACTAGATACCCTTTTATTCTATGAAATGTAGTATCGAGTTGGATTGCTCAAAGTTTAAAAACAAAACCCCATATCTTTTCACATGAATAAAGATTTGTAAGGAGATCTTACCTTCTCCTGGAAGGTACGCTATTGTGTATTTCTTTTTCCCACTAGGACTGGAGATAGAAGGTTAGATGTGTAACTGGATGATACTTCCTAAGAAATACCTTTCACTGACCTTGAAAGTGTTCAGAACTTGTCTTTAAGATTTTATGCAGCCTGTTTTGTAGTCAATAGTCTCTTTTTTCTTTTAGTGCTTTTAATGTAGTGATAACAATACAGCAAATTGTCAATCATTACTAGTTCATGGCTGTCTTACTGTGATTGTGAAGCATTGTGAAGATATCATGGAGCAAGGGGACAAAAATCAGAAGGCAAAGCCATCCCTGTATGACTTTGAAAAGTTACTCAACCTTTTTAAACAGTAGCTGTCACAAGCAGACTCAACTATGCTCACTCTCCTTTGTACTGGATGAGAAAAGATCTGCAGTGTTTCAACCTCTTGCACTTCTGTTTCTTCTGTTCCTGAAATTCTCATCAGATCCAAGCTCATACTAACAGTAGAATTTTAAAGATTTTTTTTCTTTTTCATTTAAAAAAGATATTTCAATTCTCTCATAGAGAGTAACTTTACCGAGAAAATCTTAAAATCTTCAAGCAAATGCATTTTAAAATAATAACCAGGGAAGAAGTAAAAAGCTTAGAACAAATTATCTGAACTGTAATTCAAAATCTTGGGTTTTGGGAGGCATTGTTCTTTAGTATGATACTTCGTGGACTAATTACGATGAGATTTGTGCTTCTTGTTAGTGACAAACATTTAACACATTTTTTTCCTACAAGAAATTTAGAAAGTGCTGATCTTCTGTATACTCTAAAATAATTTTGAAAAAACAAAACTTCCTGAGAAGAAAAATCAAATTCTGTTATTCCACGTAAACGAAAGTAAGTGGAAGAAATGTTATTTACACTGTTCTGACTCCAGGCCATTTATCATTATGTTGACGGTGGTGAAACAATGATAGAGCAGAGCAATAATAGTATAAATTGAATACTCCTGTATCTAGTCCTGTAGATGTATGCACTTACAAAAACAAATCATTGCGATTCCCAAGTTGTGACATAGTAGGAAGTTGTGACTGTGGGAAAAAAATGATGAGAAAGGACTTTCAGTGCTTAAGTATATTTCATTGACAGAACAAATTGTATTTAATAACCTCTTTTTAAAATTATTTCTAATTAGTGAGATGCTTTGTCAGGTGAGCTTTCCTTTTCAGCTTTGAAATTTTACCTTTATTTTATTTTGACAAAATAGACTCATAATGGATACAAAAGAAAAGTCAAAGGATCTAGGTCATCTAATCTACAATTAACTATGCTGATTTCCTCAGTGAATAAAAAGAATGATGTAAAATTTTATGTGTTACCTGATTTATCAGAATTACTTTTAAACCCAAGTATCGAACTTCAAGGCATGCTTTTTTCTGTTAAAGGTACATCTCTTTAAGGCACAATGCTTCCTTCTTTAAAATAAAGGCCTTTTCTGATCCTGTGTTAATGCATAAGGTGAGAAATTAAACCTAACTCAGTGAAGTGCCCTCAGCCACAGAGAATTTAGTACAAGTCAGAGATTTCTCCTGTGATTATATATAGAATGTGACTCCCTCACAAAATAATATCTAGACTACATATCAGGAAGAAATTCTTTACTGTGAGGGTAGCGAGACACTGGAACAGGTAGTCCAGCATGGTTGTGAATACTCTTTGGAAGTACTCAAGGCCAGGCTGCTTGGGGCTTTCAGCAACCTGGTCTAGAGGGAGGTGTCCTTGCCTATAGCAGGGGGGTGGAAATATGTGATCTTAAAAGTCCCTTCCAACCCAAAGCATTCTGTGATTCCATGATTTCAGTGTTGCAGTGGTAGAAGTAACAAGGAGAAAGTTTGTAACAAATATTTGTAAGACCATTGTAACTTGGAAACCACAAGTGCAAAATAATTAACGTGGGGAAAATAAAATAAAATAATTACACTGATATTAATAAAAGCTCTGCATTAAATTTTTGGACTGTCAGTGGCCTATTGCATCCTCACCTTGGGTATTAACGATACAGGCGTGACCAAGGAACCTTGACATTCCTGTTTAGTTTCTGATGTACTGTTCTACTTAGTGAATGAAGATCAACAGATCCCTTGAGTTCCTGAGGACATAGCTGCAGGTATCTGTCACAAAGCCAAAGGCATTTTGCCAGTTAAGCATATGCTTATATCATGTAGATATTTTTATATTTAAAACCAACTCATTGCATTCTTCCAGTGTGTCCTTTTGTACTGCAGAGATCTGCCAAGAGCACTGATATAGCATACTCCAGGAGTGAAATCCTATGTAATCCTAGAACACTGAAGAGGTTCACATGTACCTTGATTACAGAAACCTTCAGGATGACACTTTGTCTAAAATTGGGTTTCTAGCATACATACATGTGAATACCTGTGTAATATCTTTTACATTGCAGAAAAATTTTTCATTTTCAGCCAGCGACAGTGATGAGCAGAGCTTTGTTCAAAACTAAACCAGAATGCAACTCTGTTTTCTACTGTAAGCAGCAACAAAAACTCCTGTTGTTTTGGGCAAGATAAGCTAAAATTGAATTGAGTGTATCCAAAAATCCTACTTTTTAGATGCTTCAGAAACACTGGCCCAAGTTTACAGATCTATTTAAACTCACTGTCACTAGCACCTAGTGTTCATAAGGGCATTTGCAAGAACATCTGTGTCATGCACTGTGCCATAATTTAATGGTTGCATGTTACGTGAGTTTGATGCTTTACATTTTTGTCTATCTGATTGTCCTGCTTTCTGTTGGAGGAATAACAAATCTTTAGTCATTGTCTATTCTTTGTAACTAGCATTATAGTGTTATACGGTGGGCTTTTTCAGCCCTCATAATGCCTTTGATGTTGTCATGCAGTGGATTTGGGATATTTTAGTAGCAACTGCCAAGGCAGGCTGTAAAAATTGCTGTTACCACTTAATTTCTTCATTTGCCACAAACACTTTTGTCTCCTCCAGTGTTCACACCCAAATCTCAAACCTCACTTCTGTTTTTCCTAAAGTATCACTGTTCTAAACGCATTTACTCCATTCCTCAGTTCTTCAGTCCATTTCCTGTGTTATCTAGCAAGCCCAATATCAATCAGGCTCACACAGAAGAAATGACTAGGATCTGTTGAAAGGTATTATTATCATTAAGAAAATAAAAACCAAACAGACAAACATGAAACTCCTTATGCCACAAACTTTACAGCTTCCATTACAGGGAAACACCTGTAGGAAACACTAGCTGGAGGCAGATATTTTGATTATGAACTAAAAAATAAAATTAAATTACTTATAAACACACTGCAGATTTTTAAGTGCCTATGGTTGGAACTAGATGGTGCTAAAGGTCCTTTCAACTCAAACCATCCTATGGTTCTGTGATTCTATTTCTAAATTACAACTATGTAGGTATAAATAAATAACAATTTTTTTTTTTCCAGAATGCTGAATTCTTGTATTTCTAGAGCTCCTCTAGATATTTTGTTCCTCCCAGACATTGCTTCAAAAACTGTAAATGTAATGTACGCTTGTGTTGCTTTGAAGAGTACTTCCAAAAAATGTTTCTTGAGCACTCCTGAATTTTTTTCAGTTTTCTTTCCAGTATTCACATATTCATCCAAAGTACAGAATCAACACCAAGTAAAAATAAATGACAATAAATAAAGTTTTGTGCATGTGTGCTATTCTTAATGCAAAGAAAAAGAACATTTTCAAAATAACTTACAACACTACCAGTTAACACAAAACTAACTGAACTTGAAATGGGAAAAATCATGAGCCAAAATCTGATATGCACATGCACACATATGCAGACATAGAGAAGAAGAGAGGCAAGAGAGATTAAGTGGAAGTTCATGTCTACCAATCTTTCAAACAATCTCACCAATAATAAAACAGTTCTAACTGAAGGTCAAGTAATTATTTACTGTTGCTTGCTCTTTTTTCTTTCACTAGGCATTGCTGAATAGGGATTATAGATTCTGACCACAAATTTCAACACACATTTATAGTTTTCCTCCACCCCTGCACGACACATTTTTTATCAGCACTGGAACATATTCCAGTGAGCCTGAAGTAGCCTGACAGCTAACAGGCGGATTGAATAAATAGGCACTGTGTGTCTGGGGGTCTACATTTCCCTGACTCTTTTCTCTTTTCTCCCCGTTCCTGTTTCTCTTGCTCTCCTCTCCTCATTTCCTGGCCTTGTCAGCTGCTATAGAATTCCATTTTTAATGTGCTGTGCAAAGTATATGCAGGACTGCATGCCTGGGCAGGCTCTCTGTAATCAAACTCTACACTTTCTATAGTGCATATCACAGTAAGGACAATAACATTTTAATATTTATTACAAGGTATTTTACATACAAAAAAAAATCGTAGGTATTGTGCTTTCAAATACTGTATTCCTTAAATACCAAATTCACTTCAGCATATGTGACATATGTAAACCAGACAGTTGTGCCTTGGCTTTGTTCAGGATTGTCTCTTTGATCACATTATTCTTTAAAGAGTCTATTTTACAGCAAATGTGAGTTGCCCCTCTGACCTTAGAGAAAAATATTGTCTCCTCGCACTGCAGTAATGACTTCTTTTTCCCACATGCCCAGAAGGATGGCACTTAGGAACTGTATTTTTAGTAGATTATACTGACAGGCAGTAGCTTTCTGGTGCATATGTTATAGTTTTGCTTGCTTGCAAGTTGCCTTTTTTCTCTCCTTGGGTGAATTTAAAATTGAGAAGTTCCACACTTACAAAGCTGTGGATGTGGGCATTAGAAAAATTTTTGGTTTCAATTTCTTTCCCTGCTCACATCCGGACCTTACACAATATTTTGCTGTGCCATGTAGCTGAAACAGACTAACTCACTGATGGAGACCTGGGTTCTTAATTACCAGGAATTTCTACCCTACCCGTCAGGATGAATGGAAGAAGGAGGGAGGACATCTGACACAGAATTACAGTAAATGTCCAAGTCTTTTTGTGCAGCATGACTAGTTACAGACTCAGAAACCAATAAACTTTCATTTTCTTCTGTAAGTTGTTTTCTTTGGCCCAAAACTTACACAGCAACTTAAGAAGGATTAAGTGTGGGATATCTGGTGCTGATCCTTCCCAGGCTTGAGGTATTCAGCCCAGAAGAATGAGACAACCTTCTAAGGTGTTAAGAAAGATTCCTGATCCCTGACCCAAGTGTGTGTGAATATGGTAACAGTCGGACAACCTGAGCTCAGAGCTGGATTTGGACAGTGGCAGTGGCTGGCTGAAGTTAACTAACAGAGGTAATCTACAAACAAAATGCATACTATCATGTGGCAGAGTAGTTGCTACTCTCATCTGTGAAGCTGAAAAAGCCACTTGTTAAGCAGCTACTGAACTGCCCACAGTACTCTTCTATATTGAAACACTACTCTATAGATTGTGACATCTATGATCTGATTCATTTTCCTCTTCTGCACCAGGCAGAAGAGATGAATGAAGACCATGGCAAATAAACTGATAAGCTTCCTTGCGGTAACCCATCTAGATTCATAAATACAATTCCTGGAATTTTTCTTGTCCATGTCTGACTAATGACTCCAAAAAGACACTTCTACTTTCCATGGAGAGATATTAACTAGTTCACTGTATCCCTGAGCTATATGTTGTAATGTAATTTCAGTAGAGCACAAAGGTTAATTTCATCACTAGTTACGTTTCATAATGAATTCTTAGAAAGTGCAATTTTGACATCTTTGACTTCTGTGATATATCAGTTCAAAACCTCATTTGTCTTGACTGAATGGTGTGTGATAATCTGAGAGAGATCATCTTATCAACTATGCTTCTATCACTTTACTGTCTTCTTTACCATTTTATCTTCTGTGCTCTGTAAGTTATATTGAAAAAAAGCATTTTCTTCTTTAAGACAATTATATCTATAGGACATTTCCAAGGCTCTTATTTCATTTTTTGGGGGGATTCTCTGTTTTCCATTAGATGTTTTGTGAGGTCTTAGATTTATTCAGAACGGACTAAAGCAGTTCACTTGTGGCTTTTATTTGTAGCCCACCAAGGCCTATCTGTAGGCAGATGTTCATGTTTATTCTCTATTTTCTTTTTAGGGAAATATTCTTAATTGTGCTCAAGAACATATACTGAAAAATGCTGGTGAGGGGCATTTTATTTATCTGCTAGCTTTCTGTGAGAAAAAGTTTGCGTAGGTCTCACATCTTGATAGCATCATGTACAAGGGTTAAATTTTGTTTATAATAGAATACTTAATGCAAGAGAACTTCATAGGCAACATTTGTTATAGGAATAGGAATGTGTTTTGGTAGTATATTAGTCATTGTAAAACCCACTAACTTAGAATTAGTATTTGCTTTAAAGAACAATGAGCACTATAATACATTTTCCTGTATTAAATTAGCTTGAGTATCAATAATAGGAACCATGGACAAGGTTTCTGCTGGAAGAAAATAGTTTAGAAAAAATAGTAAAACAGATTGAAGTTTAAGTAAGGCTGCTTGAAAAACTTTCTTGGTAAAGAAAGCTAAAGACATTACATGTATTATTACCATGTATAATTATTGTAAATTACCTTTAATTACAGATTAAATGTATAGAAAACTTCAAAATAATGAGTGTAATAAGTCTAAAAAATTATTTTAAAATTTCCTATTTATTTACTCAGGATTTTCTCATAGCAGTGAGAAATATACCTTTTTAGGATTATGTAATTTAAAGTAAGAGAAAATTACTTCTAGTAAACGACTGTAATCTTTACTGTAATCTTGCATCTGTCTGATTAAAGAATAAAGAAAATGAATTAATCTAATCCCACTAAATTGTTCAACATTATATTATAAATTTCAACACAAATTTTAAGTTCTTGGGATTCCTTTTTTTATCTTTCTAAACTGGGCAATGATTACATTCTCACCCTCACACATCATGTATGAAGGCAAGTTTTTTTCAAGAAGGAAGGAATTTTGTATTGTAGGATTTTAATAACATTATATATGTATATATATATATTGATATTAACACTTCAACGAGACTTGGAATTTTTATTGCACACTTATTTTCCAGAATTTAAAATTTTAGAGCAGAGCTTCTTTGATTCTTTTCCTAGTCATAGGATTAAAAGGTTTTTTTGAGACAGACACCTCTTTTTGTCATGATGTTTTTATGAAATTTTGTGTAAACCAATAGAAAAATTTCTATCAACCTCCACATGGCTAGATCACCTGTAAGGGTGTAGTATTCTGTAAGGCTATTTTTGTGTCCGTGAGCTACACTGTTAGTTGCTATTCTTCACAGCTTTGCATCAAAATATGTCTCATGATTTTTTAAACATGAGACAGGGAGTTGAAGCTAAACAAGATTTCATTCAGCAGAAAAGTATCTTGAATCTGGTTCTGTGGTGTTGTAAGTGTGACACATCTTAGTTTACATCATTCATTTTGAAAATTGTGTTTTATTATGAGTTTATAAATACAATTTCCTTAATTCAGAGAGAGAGAGTGAGGGGAAAAACAAACAAACAAACAAAAAAAACACCTTTAAACAGTATTAATTTCTTGCTGGTTTATCGTCTTTGACATTGTATGAGGTAGAAAAATCTTAAAATATGGCATGTGAGCATTTTGTGATATTTAAATCCCACTGCCTCATCTAAAAATTTCATTAGAGTTTTATTATGTGCCTGAGAGCCATAAGATATCTTCAAATCTCTTGTGCAGATCTCTGACATCTGGTTTTATTTTTGTGTTTATGGGGCTAAGAGCAGCCGCCATGGCTAACTGAAGACTTGTTGCTCTTTTCCCATTCTTTGGAAAAAGGTGGATGACCCAAACTCCCCTGTGTGTCTGGAGCTAAACTGAATACAATTAATTCAGAACAATATTTTTCAGCTATATACTATATGATAGTCTAATAAAATTAATGCTGAAGAGATTCATTGCAGGGCATACATTGGAATGAATGTTAGCCACAATAACATACCTTGTCTGATATACACTGAGTATAAGTACCTAGCATTTTTATACTGATTAAAAAAATAAAAATAAAAATAAAAATAAAAATAAAAATAAAAATAAAAATAAAAATAAAAATAAAAATGAAAATAAATATTAAAACTTTGCAAATGTTACAAATACTAACTGATCATTACCTTAGTTGAGACTAAATAAAGAAAAAGGTTAAGTGTTACACATTCAGTGTTTTAAAGAACAAAGCAAGTATATGATACACATGCTTTTCTGAACAAAATGAAGAATAAGAACACAGTTTTAATAATGAAAAGCTTTACTAGACTTACATTGAAAATTGTAAAGATCATTAGTAAATTTAACATAGTCTTGCTCCTGTCTAGCTGGTGATGTGTATATATACATACATACATATATGCAAGCATATAACCAGGCTTATTTGTCTACATCTGTAACAAACCCACTATGTTATAATTTTGAATAAATAATATTGCTTGTTAAAGTTTCTTAGTAAACAAAGCTGTATGCGTTATTGAAAAATACTTCAATTTTATATTCTTTAATTATAGACAATTATAATTATAGCCATGCAGACTATTTCAGAATCATGTTTTGATGTACTACATCTAATAGAATTTTATTTAAAAGAATTCCTATAAAAGAAGTGCTAAACCATAAGTTTTACCTTATGGATTTCAGGCAAACTAAATGCACAGTAACAAAGTTCTTGAGCAGAAGAATCTTCAGTGATATCACTCCTAAAAAGAAAAGAAATTCTCCAGTGATTTTAGCTTTTATGTTTTTTTAACATTTTTTTGCAAATTGAAATGAGGCTTTCTGACATCAGTAGCAAGCAGAATGCAAATGGTCTCTGGTCTTCTGGTCTCACAGGAGTGAAGATTACTTTTTTTATGTGGGAAACTTGGCTAGAAAGTCATTGTGATTCTATCATAACATTTTAAGTTTCTTGGCTCTCAAACCTCAGATTTCCCTTCCCC